>CAUJRU010000451.1:0-607239 GCA_963277665.1 Viscum album | reverse complement strand
TCTCCCATCGCCTTCCAAGCATCCGCGGATTCCCGAACTACTTCCTGATGCAACATCCTGCTCAGGGCATCAGCCACAATGTTTCCCTTTACTTCAGTGTAAGAGATCTCAAAGTCATAGTCTTGGAGAAACTCTACCCATCTCCACTGCCGTAAGTTCAGGTCATGCTGAGAGAAGATATAACACATACTCTTGTGATCTAAGAAGACCACAATGCGCTCCCCAAAGAGGTAATGTCGCCACAACTTCAGTGTGAACACTACTGCTGCAAGCTCCAGGTCATGGGTGGCATAGTTACGCTCGTGAGGGCATAACTGCCTAGACCCATAACAGATCACTCCCTTCTTCTACATCAACACGCACCCCATACCAAGGCCAGAAGCATCACAAAACACTTCATACAACAAACCTTCCTCTGGAAACCTGAGTACGAGAGCACTGACCAACTTCTCCTTCAGGTAGTCAAAATCTTCCTGGCACTGCTCGCTCCATAGGAATACCTGGTTCTTCCTAGTCAAAGCTGTCAATGGAGCAGTAACTCGAGAGAAGTCCGAAATGAACCTATGATAGTAACCTGCTAACCCCAGGAAACTACGAACTTCTGCCACGCTCTTCGGTGCTACCCAAGAAACAACTGCCTCCACCTTCGACGGGTCCACTGACACTCCATGATGAGACACCACATGCCCAACGAAGTGTACTTCTTATGTCATGAAATTACACTTGGACAATTTCCCATAAAGCTGGTGGTGTCTAAGGACCTCCAAGACTGCCCTGAGATGCTCAACGTGCTCCTCCTCTGATCTTGAGTAGATCAGGATGTCATCGATAAGCACAACGATGAACCGGTCCAGAAACTCTCGGAAGACAAAGTTCATAAGTCCCATGAACACAGCTAGTGCATTAGTAACTCCAAACGGCATTACTACAAACTCGAAGTGCCCATACCTGCACCTGAAAGCCGTCTTCTAGATGTCACTGTCCTTCACCCTCAGCTGATGATATCCAGATCATAGATCAATCTTGGATAACCAACCTGCTCCCCTCACTTGGTCGAAGAGATCATCTATCCTTGGAAGGGGGTAGCGGTTCTTGACCGTTACCTGGTTCAACCTTCGGTAGTCTATGCATAGACTGAGACCACCATCTTCCTTCTTCATGAACAAAACTGGAGCACCCCATGGTGACACATTGGGTCGAACAAAACCCCTCTCCATCAGATCTTCAATCTGAATCCGCAACTACCACAACTCCGATGGCGCCATCTGATAAGGGGCCATCGAAATCGGACGGGCACCAGGCTGTAAGTCTATCCAGAACTCAACGTCATGTCGGGGGGGGGGGGGGGTAGAGTCACAAACTCCTCCAGAAAAACATCGAGGAACTCCCCAACAAATTTTGGGAAATCCATCATCTCTGTATTAGCTAGAACCACTAATAACCCACCTAACAAGGAAAGGAGAGGCTCCACACGCCGACTTCCTGCCTGATAGCTCCTCTCGCCAACAAACGATACACGCTACCCATCCACGTCGGAGAACACGACTCTTCTCCCGAAGCAGTCGATAACGGCACTAATAGAAAACAACCAGTCGATGCCTAGGATGACATCTTATGGCTTCATCTGTAACAGAAGAAGGTCCCCACTAGATCGATGTGGTCCCAAAATCAACCCGCATCCCCGGCAAACACAAGATACGTTGTTCTGGCCTCCAACTGGTGTAATCAGCACCAGTGGTACGGAAAGTCTCTCTACATCTAGTACCAAATCATGGGCTAGACTAGGTGCAACAAAGGAGTGAGAGGCTCCCGAATTGAACAAAGAAGAAACATGAGTGCTGAACAAACAAATCGTACCTCGTACCACCTCTGGTCCCACTGGAGCTGCCAACTCTGCTGCGTGCAACTATCCACACCCAGCTCCTCTGCCTCTCTGATGTATTCTACCTCCCTTACCACGCCTTGGTTGAGGTCCCTGAGGAGCACCCTGAGGTCGGATCCCTCTCGCAAAGTCTGCCCTCAGAGGAGCATGGTCCTGCTGCTGCTGGAAGGGCCTCGCCGGTAACTAGTGCTGCTGAGGTGGGCGCTGAACCTGCCCAACTCCACCATACTGGGCTTGGGTTAGGAACCGACTCTGAACATGCCCGAAACCTGCACAAGAAAAACACCTCGGTCTTGGGCTCATGAAAAAGGGACAAGGACCCAAAGATCTGAACTGTTGGGGCCTGCTCCCCACTGGCCTGAACCTGGAAGGTCCCGTCGCAGGAGACCTGCTGCTGACTGCTTTCCCCTTCTACGGGCTTGGATGGGTCCCCTCACGGGGTGCACCTCCCAGTGAGTTCATCCTTTCTACAACCTCTTCCTTATTCTGCACTGCCATGTACGTCAGAAGGGTAAAGGGGGTGATAGCATACTGGAGTGAAGTACAAAGCACCTCCTCTAAACGTCTTGCTCGAGACTCCTCATTCAGAAAGAGATCCGGAGAAAAGCACATGAGATCTTTGAACTTGATCCCCAGATCTCATACCGTCATACTCCCCTGCTAGAGGGAGAGTAACTCCTACCGCTTCTCCACCTTGATCATGGAAGAATGGAATTCCTCTCGGAATTCATTCTCAAAGTCAGCCCATGGAACCTCTGCCTCTATCCTCTCTCCGAGGTAGAGCATCCACCACTGTCGCGCCGCAACTCTCAGCTGACTGACTGCTAGGGGAACCCAGTACTCCCTCAGAGCACGGATAAAGGTAAAATAAATCCCTAGTTCATCAAGCCACCCCTCCGTCTCCGTATCCGAAGTACTACCCTCGTACTTCTTAAGGGTCTGCCGCTAGAAAGAACAGAGAGTCTTCTGCCACTGGCTATCTTCCTCCTCTCGGTCAATCCTAAACTGATCGACCGCCTGAATCTGATGGGCCTTGGACGTCTGAGCCACCCGGGGACGACGTCCAGGTGCCACAGTTGTACGGTAAACAAGGATCGCCTAAGCCAAAGTAGTAAGGAAAAACTCAAGGTTTCATTTTATCATTTTATTTCAAATTCTTTCCCAGAACACCCAAATCAAGTAAAACACAATCATGAGGATGCATGTACCTTACCTAGGGTCTCTACCCTGCAATCAATGTAGCCTCACTTGGTCGTTCGGTAGGCTCAGAGTCCTTGCATCGGGTCACAGGGGGCCCTAAAATCCCGTGTCCTAGCCGGTCTTCCCTGGCCTATGTCATAGACCAAGATTAACTAACACTGTTGCCCTACCATCCCATGCAATCCTCACTGTGCCTAACTCCAGACTCCATCCTATCTCTCAATCATCACCTCTGATACCATTCTGTCACGACCCCCTCCCACCAAAGATGCCCCTCTTGAGCTGGCAATGGTGAAAGGGAGATAATGACCCCCGAGTCCCGCCTCTAGTAGGCCCCGAGGTGGAGACTAGCACCAAGGGTATGAGTTTTCAAAAAAATGGAAGGCATTACCCTTTTTATTATTTAGGATCAGGAAATAGGACAAGTCAACCACCAAAAAGGAAAAGAACAAGTGTATAGAAATAAACCCAAACCAATCCCACATGCATGTTTAAACAATTTTACAACAAGGTACAAGTACAAGAAAGATCAAAGTAAAATACCAAAAGAAAAACAAAGGTACAACAATAGAAAAAACTCCAACTTTCCGACTAGTAGGGTCCCACATGACCCTGGTATCCTCCTAGAAACCTGAAAGTAAATATAGGGGGAGCATACAAGTATACTCAGTAGGGAAACCTAATGCTCTCGTGCACAAGTGGGGAGGCATCCTAATGTCCCATGAGAACAATAGAAGAAACCTAGCAAGGAATTATATCCACCCAACCTCACCTGCCACACTCACCAAAAACACAATCACAACAGGTAGTAGTATATAAGAACAGGAGTATTGGGTACCCCACACCATTTCCCTTTAATTAGCTGCTCTTTCTAACGAAGAACATCCTCACATTGCCACACTCTCCCCACCTGCACACACCTGGGCCTCACAACCACATATCCCGCCCGCACACACCTGGTCCTCACAACCACGTATCCCGCCCGCACACACCTAGGCCTCACAACTACTTATCCTGCCCGCACACACCTGGGCCTGACAACCATGTATCCTTCCCGAACACACCTGGGCCTCATCCCGATGATTCTTGGGAAACAGTAGAACTTTCTAGAAGAGTCTTGGACTAAAACCACCCCAATCGAAACCTACCCGAAGAGTCTTAGGTGTAAGGTCGCCTAAAGCCATCATAGCCTAGGGAAGAAGGAGTAGGAAAGAGATAGTAACTAAGGAAAAACACCCTCTATAATGGGATGGGAGTGTTTGGCACTAAGTGCTCAACATGGGTGGGGTGCGATAAAACAAAAAGATACAGATATATATATGTATACCAAACACACAGCCCAACCTATGGATTCTAAGCAAAAAACTGAGCACGTGCCTCAGAAATGCTACCATGAAGGATGCATACAACAAAAAATCCCAACCCCCTTTAGGTTTTCACGTTTCAGTAGAAATAGTATATTTAGTTCCTTAACTACTGGGCAACTATCCACAACCAACCACATCAAACGTTCGTAAAACCTATCCCTACCATCCAAAAATAAAGTTAGGAAAAACACGAGCAACACAACAAAGCCCTTCTTATCAACCAACCAACCCCATTGATTATTATTTATGTTTCATTACCATGCCCCACCATTTATTAACTCTTCCACTTTAATTTATTATTCACAACCCACTATTCATTCACAAACAAGCCCATCCCTACAACCCCGCTGCCAACCACCATAACCACAACCACACCGAAGCCAACACATCATCACCCCTTTAATACCATTTATCGCAGGCCCACTGCCCATCACCATCAAAACATTCACACCAACCCACAACCAAATCAACCGCAGCCCCGCAGCTCACCCTATCCACAACAACCCACAAAAACACCCCCAACACATGCCTCGTAACCAAACCAACACCCACATGTTCATTATTCCATTTTGTTTAACCGGGGTGATCACACAAGGGTTCCAGATTTTAAACCTCCAAATTTATGTGATTAACCAATTTCCACATTACACAAGGTTTCCACCCATAAAAAACTCCAGAAGGAGAGGGAAAAATTTAATTGCGTAAGAAAAGGCCACCAATGACCATGATTTTCAGTAGGTAGAATCTCATTCAATTCATAACAAAATAACACACGATATAAAGTAACAGAAATCTCAAACTTCCCAACCCCGTTATTTAACCAGTTATTATCTTCATTTAAACTGGTTCAAAAGTGTTTCACGTAAACAACAGAACAACTACCCCGCATGATGCACAAATTAAAGAGATGAAGGTAATATCCCTACCTCAACAGGTTCCGATCGCAACGCTCCCCCGGATCAACCTTAGAAGACGTCCGTCAGCGTCCGCCACTTCTGTCGGGTCCCAGAAAAACCTCCTCGGGTGGAAGTCGGAAAGAAAAGTCTAGAGGAAAGACAATGTATCCAAGCTCGGAAGATCCGACTCGTCTTTGCGATCCGATGGCCACTGACAGATCGTAAATCGGAGCTCAGACAAAGAAGTTATGGAAGGAAGAGCCTTCGAGTCACTTGAGAGAGCTCTTCTCAGAGGAGAGGAGAGGAGAGGAGAGGAGTGAGTTGAATGGAGGAGGGGACCCCTCCTTTTATAGGTGTGAACAGAAAAAGTACACGGCGTGTACTTTATGGTACATGGCGTGTACTTGGTTCTTTCACATGGTCTCCACGCGGCTTCCAACACGGCTCCGCGGCCGTTGACTGTTCAACACACAGTTTGAGGGTAACGCATACACGGGGAGGGACTACACGGCGTATAGTTTAGACACACGGTGTGTACTCATTTATTGCACACGGCAAGGAAACGGCTTCAACATGGTACACGAACATTGACTGGTAACACGTACGTGGGGAAGGACTACACGACGTGTAGAACTGGTCACACGGCGTGCACCCATTTATTTCACACGGCAAGGATACGGCTCCAACACAGGGTATACCCGGAAAGGGGGGTACACGGCGTGTACTCAAACTACACGGCATCTAGTTTCAAAATTATGGAAAGTGTGGGAAAAGTCCATTTTACCCTCCGGAAAACTTCTTGAACTTCTTTTGACAAAGGAATGGGCCGGAGAGGTCCGGGCCATTAAAATTACTCTAGTAAAGTGGGTATATTCTCCCCATGTGACTCATTAGACCATCTTCGCTAGTCAGAAACCTCTGGCGTATGGGGAGGCACACTTGAGGTCATGTGACGACTCAGCTCAGGGAACAAGTATAGTGGCTTACAGGTCAAGGAAATTACACACCATGATTCTCCATATTTATGCATCAAGATTGATGTTTCAAAATATCTAGTTGACTAGGTCTGGATATCCATTGGTGAAGAATTATGATATAATTAGAAGTTGTTTATTGAGTCATGGCTGAAGTTCTGTTCGTCAGGAAAACTTCTGTTCCATGAGGCTGATTCATACCTCCACAGATGAATGGGAGCTCAAGGGGTGGTGGCTCCCACATTAGACTAGAATCCACCCCTTGAAAAGATAGGTTCTAACCTAGTTTCTAAGAAACCAAGAGTTGAGGATGTCTTTTCAAGAATGATTCATGGTGTGGGTTCCCCTAGTTTATAGAGTTTCCCCCTCTTTTGTGGAAACATTTAAGGCCAGAGGGATTTTCTAAGCTTAGGTGACAAAACAATTGTCCAATCACGGTGGTGATGATACTCAGGTTGAGGCTCGAGTGCTCAATGATTCAAAGATATCTAATGTGGTAGTGGTAGTGTACCCGAGCCTGTGGATGATTTATCTTTTCAAGGCTATAAATTCAATATCAATTCATAAACAAATATCTTCATTGATTCAGGTTGGAAAAGAAAATGACTATCTAGAAGGATATAAAATAGTCATTACAAGATGGAAACATAAATAGTTTATAACAATAATCTTGGAATATTAGAGTCCAAGTGAATAAGATGGGGACTGACAACCAAGCTCTAACTATGAGAATGAATCTTTGGTTGGATCTGGATCAATGAAAGGGATGCCGAGGAACCTCTTGACTGGGAATTTTAAGGTTCTCATAGGGGGAAAATCCAAGACCCTAAAAATAGTACTCAAACAAACCAAATAAAATTGTAACTCAATCATGAGGCAAGGAAAAGTGTAGTAGCACCAAACTAGGGGAATAATAATTGACTCATAGAGTGGACTAGGTTTTTGGATAGTTACACAAGAAGACACCTTTTGAGGTTGGAAATGATCTCTTGGGTGAGTTTATGTGTATCAGAGTGCAAAGTTGGATTTATCCTCAGATAAGGAGGGAGGTAAATTGAGACCAGGTTGGTTGGAACAATTTTCTAAGGAGGAAAGGATGGGGATGTAAAGAAAGAAGGATTAAATTGGTGAAGCTTCCTTGAAAATCACAATTGTATCATAGTAGATAGCAGATGCAGAGGCCTTGGAAAATACATGGGTCTATCATATGCACTCTGAGGATGAAATTTTGGATAGCGTCTTGACCATTCATGCTTATAACGAGTTTGTGGAACGAATGACTATGAGGCCAATTCAAGTGGATATGACCATAGAAATGGGAGATTGGATTGATAAGAAACATTTAATTATGTCAAGAGGCTTCAACGTGAAGAAGATAAAGGTGGAGGATAACTCAAAAACATAGAAAAAATTTCCCTACCATATCGAAGAAATTATCAAAGATGAACTGTATAAAAGGTTACTCGATCTATCTTTGAAACTTTATAGGGAGTTTTCGTCAAATAGATTAAATAAAACCATTAATAATTTTTTATGTTCTTTAATTTCTTTGTCCTTGGTTGAACTTGATGTTTTCTAACTTTTTTCCCAAAAGTGTTTTAAAATAATAAAAATTTAATTTTCAGTCATTCATTCAGCTACTCAAGTTAAATTTTAATAGGAAAACTAGAAGATATATGCTGGTAAAATTAAAAAAAAATTTCTTTATTTTCTAATTCCTAAATCTATAGATTGGTATAATTGAAACAATCTCAATTTCTTTCATAAAAAAGTTGATGAAAAACATTACCTACCATTTCGATGAATCTGTATACACTAACTCCAGAATTTTAAATAGTTTGGGTCATAGTTTTGGATGAATATTTGTAATGAAAAATGATAAACCCACCAATTCCATGAATAAATATGTAATAAAAGAAAAAAAATTGTTTACCTTAAGATGATAGAAAAAAATTAAAATTCCATACTGAATAAGTTTCAGATGAAGTATCCACTAGCCAAAACTCAACACAGTGGATGAAACCAAGGTTTATTGAATAGCATTGGTGCTATGTAATGTTTGGACCCATGGCCATCGACTGGTTGAATAATATTCTATGTTTTGAGAAAAGGCAAGTCCAATATTAAGGATGATAAAATGGAATTTAAGGTGAACTCAAGTAATCACACTGTACCCTCATAGAGAAATAAGAATCTATAGATATTCAATAGATTTGAATATCTTGAAAAGTTTTATAGAAGTTATATAAGAAGCATTAATGGGGAGTTCTAGTTCATGTACACCACGATTAAATCATAAAATACTAACAAATAATCCATAGGGTAGGAAGGAAAATAAAAAGAGGATAGATTGTATGTTTACCTTAAGGTGAAAATAAACGGTTATAATGAGAAAGGTTTCACCAAAAAATAATGTTTTTAAATATTTCATGACCAGTAAAATTTTACTCTTCTATAACAAGAATGAAAACATTATGTATTGATGTAAAATTTCCATGAACATTCAATTAAATGGAATCAGGATAAAGTAACAAAGTCAGTAAATCTAAGAAAGAAACAAGAAAATATGAATGGTAGATGATATATTTGATGAAGAGGTTGAAGTTCAATAGACATTACCTATAAGGAGTAACTTATTAGATGATAAGATACCATGAGTAAGTTGTACATTTTTTAGACACAATCCATAAAATTTTACAAAAATGTTACTTGTATAGAAGATATTTGGAAATAAAAATAAACATGAATTTGAATGAATGTAGTCTTCTATAGAAGAAAATTTTTAGTGGAAGGATAAAGATAAATATGTTCTGAATGCTTGTATGCCAATTTTTCTAGAATGAATAAGGGATGTTATAATCATAAAAAAGAATAATACATTTTCATTTTAAATTAATTTAAAAAGAAATATCCATAAAAATTGAATAAATGAGGGAAAAGGTATAAATCCACATTACCCTAGAAGGTTGATTCTTCGAATGTTATGGGTAATTATATGAAGAAAAATAAATCTAGGTTGAAGAGTGTATCAAGGTTAATAAAAAAAATTCTTATTCTTGTTTCTCTAATATATAAAAATATAATATCCACCTTATTTAATCATATGTTATTAATAAGCTGTAAATAAATGAGAATTAAAGGTGTTTTAGTTTAGGGGGATCATTGAAATGAATTTTAAGTACCCAAAAGTTGACACTCTTGATAATAATAAAGAATCTATGGATTTTCAAAATCTATATAATTAATTATATTTTCATCTCTAAGATATGATTTCAATACTCTTCCATAATTATATGAAAATCAAAGCTTAAATTTAGTAGGGTAAAATTTATTTATTGGTGAAAAAGTAATAATTATATTGTAATGTGGGGAGGGGATTATTTTATTCTTGAATGTTTATGATCTATCTATAGAGTTGTTTTAAAGAAATTAATTTGAATGAAAATATGATGAAATTACCCTAAAATAATACTTTGTAAAAGTGTTCATTACTTGGTAAATGTCATCAACAAATTTAAAGGATGACTTAATAACTCTTGTTTTCTATAATGATCATGGCTGACATTGACTAAGAGTTGGTCGATTTGGGACTTATTACTTTAAGAAAAGTGATTTTATCATTGTGTTAAGACATTAAAGTATTATATTCATTTTAGTGGAATTAAAGCGTATATGATGAAAAACCAATGAAGACCTCTTGACTGAAGTTCCTAGAAGAATGAGAAAAAATCGGAATTGAATTTATTTCAAATAATGGGGAGAAATATTCATGGATTTTTTATTTTAAATGGGTATCGACAAAATAATCCAAAGGGGGAGATGGAAGTGACCATCAGGTGATGGTGATGATATATTTTATTTTTCTCTATAGTTTGTGAATAATTTATTGAGTAAGTTGAAGGGGAAGAAGTTTCGTATGAGTGTTCTGGAAGAAGAGACTTCCTATGTACATTCTCTAAAATGAGAATACATTGAATGTAGGAACACATATAGATGGGGGGAAGAGATGGAAACCTACATATGAATGTTCCTGAATAAATCCCACTAAAAAACATATTCAAGATGGAGTAAATGTAACACCTTGATATCTTATAATATATTTTATCATTAAATATATTTTTTGTATTTGATAGCTTTCTTGACACACAACACCGAGATTATAGTAAACTGTGTTATATTATAACCTACCCATTTAAATGTAGATATGGACAATAATAATAAAATTTTAAGAAATATTTATAATTTTTTTATAAAAATATATTTTATTGATTAATTCATAACAAATAATTCCTCAATTTTTAGTAAATTAATTTTATGCTTTAAATATATATTTTCATCAAAAATTGTTTCTATTGCATTTTTTGGAAGGAAATTGTATTTAATTTATAAATGTTTAGAATTATTTCGAGTAAATGATAATTATTTTTTAAATATACATTCCAATATTATCGTAGTGTGATTTTTTGGTTTTTTTAAAATAATAATTTTTAATTGAATAGGGAAAAATATTGATTTTGGGAAAACATTCAATTATTTCCATTAAATAAAATAAATTAAAAGCCCCATTACATTTTCAATTTAAAATTAAACTAACATAATAAAAATTTAATAATAAATAATCTAATTATTTATATTCTAATTATAATTATACTTGATTTTGGTATAATTTATTTTTTGAACTTAAAAACACTATTTTCTAAAAACATTTTTTGAGCCCAATGTTTTTTTATTGTGATAAATAAAATTTATCACCATTTATTAATAATTACAATATTTTATTATATATTATATAAAATATTTTGAAATTAATATAATATTAGTTTCTTGACATGAAGAGAGAGTAAACTTATTTTAATGCTTAAAAATTCATTTTTCTAAAAACGAATCTTCATTGAATTTTTCACACTTATTTTGAAATTAAATGTTTCCACTTATAAAAATTGAATTCAATAAAATGGATTCCATTTTTTGAATTATATTGTAATTTTTTTATATCTTCCACCTTTATTTTTTTCATAATTAATAGTAAAAATAGTAAAAATTTATAACTACAATTATGGTTAAAAAAAGTTTATCTGGAGGGGGGTTTTACTAAAAGATAAAGTTAATATTGACTCATATATAATTATTAATTTATTATATTTAAGGAAAAAAATTAAATTATTTCATAAAACGGGTTTTGATTCAAATGTTTCCCATTTGGTAATGGTTTATCATCTCAAATCTTCTTCTTTGGGACATGTGGTATGTTTTAAACTTATCTTATTTTATGAGGTATATCTACCACCAATTTTTTTGTTTAATAATTATTTTATTTATATTCAGATTATTTAATGTTTCATCTAAAATTATTTTTGTCATGTTGGTTATGATTGAAATTTTACTAAATCGGTAAGGGGTTTACCTTAAAATCTAACTTTTTATTTGGATTGTTTATGATTAAATTTATGATGACATAATTATATTATATATCTCTCAAAAATATTATAAAATTTCTTAAACTCTTTATTTTTTATAGATATTAAATATATCCATTAATTTTTCTCCCTTTAAGTACTTAGAACATCGAATGAATGTTTTCATGGGAAATTGACTTTTTTTTCACTCTTTAACCAAGAATATTTTTCTTCAATGTATTTGTTTTATTTAAATTATTTTGAAGAATATTTTTACCATTCTCATATGATTTTATAAAATATTTGTTTACCAATTTTTTAATTTCTATAATAATATTTAAAATAAATCTTCTTACCATTTTTTGAATGAAGTAATTTTTATTTTGTATAGAAAATATTAAAGGAATATTTGTTTTTACAAACACCATATGATCATATTTTCCTTCCATTATGACTAATGTTTTCCTTGAGTCTAATTTTAAACTTATCCATGTTTAATCTCAAAAAAAATGTATTTCTTTATACTCATTAAATTTTTAGATCTAAAATAAATCATTTCAAGATGAAAAGGGTATTTTCCTAAAGAAAAATTCCAGTGACCCTTTAATAGAATTTCTTATCTATCATAATATCCATTTATGTAACCTATTAATAAATGGGGATATTATTCCAAGATACCATTATTATTATTTATTTTTTTTGTTTATAAATATTATACTTAAATATTTATGATACTCATTCTCTTTTCAATGAGGTAAACTGTGATAACATGAAAAATATTGTCATAGCCTTATGGTGTAAATATGAATAGATTTTGATTTTATGAAATAAGGGTCTATTATATCCCTCTAATGCATTCGGTACATATTAATGTTTTATATGATCAAAGGGTACATGGAATATTATCCAACGATTAAAAATTGGGTATGTGATAGGTTATCCCAAGCCTAAAAATAGGGTACATAGTAGGTTATCCCAAACTCAAAGAAGGTAAATGGGTGGTTATCCTAATACTGACATGTGATGAATGTCTCAATGGGTATCCTTGACTTAAGATTTATATTACTATTATTATATCACACTTTATGAAACTATTTTAGGATATTATATTATACCATTTTTGAATCTATTGGATCATGTTCTTTGATTCCTTTATGATTAATTTCTTATGAACTACAAAACATTATAACATGACTCAAGATTATGATTTATGAATTACTGGGTATGGATTTTAAATGTTAATATCATTTTTTCTTACCCTTGTGATAAAATTATACTTAAATTATCTTGTTGATCTCTCTTTTTCCTCTTAATGAGGATCTGATATACCCCTTTATTATGTTCCATTTCCACAGGATACGAATAAAGGTTTGATATAATATATGGATAAAAAAGTTGTTATTTTATAAGAACTTATTGAAAGATTGTTTTAATCTTATATGTTTCGTTTGTTTTTTGTATCTAAGTTATCAAATACACTAAATGTTTATAGTTATGGAATGGATCATTGTTATATTTAATCAATATTCAAATAATAATATAAAATATTCGTGTTTGAAATGATTTGTTCTCCTCTTCTAGTATCAGAGAAAGTTTTAGTGTTCTTTTGAGATGAGGATGAGAAAAATTTAGTAAGAACCCTTTGTACAATCCTAGTTATAGAGAAATATCCTAATATATAATAAATAATGAAGTGTGGTTCTCCTTAAAAACACATACCTATCTAGATATTGTAAAGTGGATGCAGTCATGGAATAAATGAAGCTAAGGGTAAAAACTTTATAAGGGGTGGATTGGGTATTAACTCGGTTGTCAATTTTTCATGATGAGTGGGAACAATATTGAACACCTATACCGATACACCCAATAGATACGATTGGGTCAATACAACTTTTATTTATAATAAATTATGAATTATTTGAATAGATGATGACCATGTATGACTAGTGATAAACCTAAGGTTTCATCGATTGAAAATAAAGTGTACTAATTTATACATCCATTAATTTTTTTCATGATTATATGGTTTTTCACTATGATTATTGTTACTCATACTAGGATTTTTTGTTTTTGTTAATGGATGGGACCATGAGAAATCTTATTAATGACCAATTTGATGGATGATGCAATTATTTCCCTCATGAGAAACCAAATTAAATGGTTCATAAAATGTGAAATATTTTGATTATTCCTAACCATCTATCAGGATATATGATTAATAACCCAAAAAATAGGTGAGCTTCCAAATGAAAACAAATATGATAAAAAAGAGTTTCATGAGTTCTATAGAATAAATAAGATTAAGTTTCTTATATGTCTATAATGTGGTAAGAAACACATAGAGAAAACTGTCAAAGTAATGATAAGATGTTTTATGCGTTGAAAGTAAGTCCATAAGGAAATTAATTGAAGTGGAAAATGAACAGTTCCCTATAGGTAAATAATTTACATTTTAAAATACCATTTATAGTTCAATTTCTAATGGGTGGGGAATATAGGAATAATATGAGTCAATTCCCTAATTTAATTGATAACTCCTAGACCAAGTAATGTCATATGTTATGAAAATCATCTATATAAAATGATTGAAGTGTTTATATAATATTATTAGAGAATTATGTTATAAAAGTGTTTAATTAATGATATTATGGTTATAATAACCATGAAATATCTAATTATTATTATATATTAGTTTTTATTTAAGGATTTGAAATCATATATTTAATGGTACTGATAACCTAGAAAAGTGATTTAGTAGTATGGTTTTATTTTTGGAAAATACATTATTTAAGGATAAACAAACTGTAATATATTCCTAATATTGATATATTAATGTTTATTTGGAAATAATAGTTGATTTATATTGAAAAATTAAATTAGATAGTATTGGTGACCTTGAAATTGATAAGTTATTTGAGGAAAAGTGAATTATGTTACCTTTTATGAAGTCAATTATTTTTTTAGATTTATAGAATATATTTTATTTTATATAATTTTTTAAAGAATAATGACCATATTTATTTTTGGATGAATATACAATTTAATGAGTTATTATAGTGATTTATTTTATTATCATATTTTGGGATAATATATTATCATGGTATTCACATGTTTGGTATGAGACAATTAGATCCACTTTATATAGTTTGGGGATAAATGTTAAATTTAATCTTGAAAAAAATATATTATAAAATATTTTTGATTTTTTTGGGTTTTGAATTTAGTTATAAATATTTTATTGGAGTCTTAAGTTTATATATTTATTTATTGGATTATGATTCACTTTGGGTGCTATTATAATGGTTTTAGGGATTAATGTATTTTTTTAATCACTTAGAGATTTATCCATATTAGATATCTTATGCTAACTAGTATAGTATTAGTAAATATATTAAGATAGAAGGAATGGATTTTCATTATTTTATTGATATTTTTATTCATTAAAAGATTCTTTTAAAAAATTAGAAAAGAAAAATTTATCTTGAATATTTTTTTTGGAGTTAGTGATAATATAAAAGTGGAAGCTGACCAAATCACAACCAAATAATGAAATTGTGATTATGAAATGGAAGGAAATAATGTAATTATATTTTTTCATGTTTTTTATATTGATAGTAAAATAATCCCTTAAATGTAGGAAAAAGATCTTGAAATAAAATTTCTATCCTTTTACATTCTTTTCTGATGAATTTATAGTCCACTTTATCCCTTATTGATTTATGGTTTTGTGGTCATTAACTTTATCATGATCATATTCTATACCACTCTCTATTATTCCTAGGAATGTTTTTATCCTAAATTTCTATATTTTCTCTTTCCAATAATTTTCTCCTTATATGGGGACCCAATGTTGAGTTATTTCGTATAACCTTTATGGTTTCTACTTTACCTTTATATAAATAAGTCTTATTATTCATTTTACAGTGTTGGTTTTTGAAAAATCTGTTTTGAAAAAATAATCCTTCAATTATTGAGATAAAATAATGAGGTTTCAATTTATTAAATTGGGGGAGGGTTAATGTAGCACCCCATTATTTTATAATATATTTTTTTCATTAAAAAATTACTTGCGATTGATGAGTTGTTGGACACACAACACCGATCATAAAATATACCATGTTATATTATAACCTAGATGATAAAATAGAGGTATTAATACGAATAATAAAACTATATAAAATATGTATAACATTTTTCCATAATTAATATGTTTTCATTAAATCATTATAAAAAATTAATCAATTTTTATTAAAGTAATTTTATGCTTCAAAAATAGGTTTTCATTGAAAATGAGTTTTATTAAATTTTGTGTATAAAAATTTTAAATAATTTATAATATTTTTTTATTTTTTTAATTAATATCATATACTCAATAACAATTTCAATATTATGATATGGTGAATTTTGGGTATTTTTATGAAAATATATATATTTTTGTTAATAATGCATATATTGATTTTTGTGAAATAACCATCTATTTTTATTATATAAAGTCATAAAAAGACCTATTATGTTTGAAATTTTATTTTAAAATACTAACCCTTTAATTATTTAAAATATAATTCATAACATAATAATCAATATTGTTCTTGATTTTGGTATAAGTTCATTTTTCATCTTAAAAACTCATTTGTCTAAAAACGTTTATTATGTAATACAAATATATTATTTTATGAGGTTAATATAATAACCAACTGATATGTTATATCATGAATATATTTATATTTATTTTATATTAATATTAATTTGATGTTATTTCTTTTATGGGATAATTATTCAAAAGGTACCAATGTGGTCTATGTTTTGTATTACAATCTCACTTTAAATAGGGTTTATTTATGATTAAATTTAAAATGAATAAATTATATGATCTATCTCTCCAAAATATTGTAAATTTTATTATACTATATATATATATCACATGTGTTCATTTTATTTTATACTCTTTAAGTACCTAGGAGACATAAAGAATGTTTTAAGGAAAATTGACTTGATTTATCTCTTTAGTTAGGAATATTTCTCTTATATATCCATAATTTTTTAAAAATGTTTATATGAATATTTGTTCTCTTCAAAAATTATTTCATAAATAAATTTTTAATTATTTTTGACTTTCTATAATTTTTTTTAAAATTTATCTTCTATTCATTTTCTGAATGACTTACTTCTAAATTTTTAGCAAAACTTGAATGGAATCTTTGTCTTACCATAAATCACATGAACCAATTTTTCTTATATCATAAATACTAAATTCTTTTATTATTTATTTACAATTTTCCTTGTTTATTTTAAAATTAATTATTTCCCATAAAATATTGAAATTTTTTAGATATTAAATAAGTGATTTTAAAATGAAAAGTTAATTTTCCTCACTAAACATTTCAGTAATATTTTAAAGGAATTTTTCATCTATGATAAAATCCATTGATTTAATAATTATTTACATGGGATATAATTATATTATTACATATTTATTATTTTTGCAGATGGTTTATGACTATAATGATGAAGTATTGATGAAACGAACACTATTTTCAATCGGGTAAACTTTGATGGAATGATAAATTTTTTCATGATATTTCTTAATACATATGAATGGATTATAATTATGTGATAGGTGGGACTATTATAGACCTCTAATGAATTGCATAAATATAATTTTATATAAGATCAAAGGGTATATAAGAGGTTATTACAAGACTAGAAAGAGGGAACATTGGAGTTTTCCCAAATCCCAAAAATAACGAACGCTGGAGGTTATCCCATTCTCGTAGATTGTACATCGGTGGTGACCCCAATAATAAAATGTGATGAATGTATTTGTGGGTATCCTTGACATAATATTAATATGATTTTTGTTTTTCCACACATTATTTCACTTTTTTCATGACATGATCTTGTGCCAATTTAATGCTCTCATGGATCATATTATTTGATTAATTTATGATTCAAGTATTTTTAATTTATATTATTTATTCCATGACTCATGATTATGATCTATGAATTTCTCAGTATGGGTTTCATATGTTATTCTCACATTTTCATACATGTATTCTCATGTTATTCCTTAAATGTTCCTTGATATCTAGATTGTTTAATCTTACTATGAACTTAATAGCACCCTTTATCTTTTATCTTCATCCTTAGGATACTAATAAAATCTTTTTTGTGATGTTTCTAATAAGGGTTCTATGTGTAATGAAATTAGTGGGATGTGTTTTAGATCTTTTATGTACCGGTTTCTAGGTATTGATGTTTCTAAATACTTTAAACCTCTATGGTTATGGAATTGATTATAATGATATGTAATTAATATTAATTTACTAAGATGTAATTTTTATGTATAAAATTATTGAGTCACCTATGAAACCATTAGAAGTAGGAAAACCATTGTTACAAGATCTACTTATGAATGGTTTCCTAATGTAATGAAGAAAAGTTGATTGTTGATAGCTAAAAAATCACTATCAACATTATTTGGAGTAAAAGAATTAACTTTCCTCAGATTAGAAGATTTGAGACTCTGAATAAGATCAAAAAGTAGATTGTGGATTGACTAATGATTATAAGACCGAAGGTAAAACCATCAGAAGGCAATTAGTGGAGAAACTGAGATGATCAGAAGGATGAACCAAATTTAAGTGTTAATAAATTCCCTATGATTCATTTTTTATGAATGTATATAGAGATTATTTTATAAATATAGAGAATTTATGAGGTGATTCACCAACCAGAGATACACATAAAATTATACATTTAATGATCTCCAGAAGATTATGATATATAACAAGTTGAGAAACCCAAAAGAATAAATAATTCTGAATTTTGGAAGGAGAGCCTGGAAGGATATTACTGAAAGGGAGTCTTGGACCACTAAAGGTTTTTAAAGGACAAAGTTAGATGATGCTTCACTATTGATTCATTGAAATTTAATCACTTTTTTAGTAGACCAATAATTATATTAGTTAAGTAAAATTTATAATTTCATTATGACTACAATTTGAGGAAGGATGTAAAGCATCATCGAGTTTTGAATTTTACTGGAAGATGGAGGTTTGAGAGATGGGGTAATGAAGAAATAATTTATTGTAAAGGTTCCTAAGAACAATTTCAAGAAAATTACAATCAAAATAAGAAATGATAATCCATGTTCATACTTAATGAAGGTATATTATATGGAGACCAAGTGAAGTACTTGAATCAAAGTAGATAATTTTTGAAGTACTAAAGGCTATAGAAGATTAAGTTGAGGAAAAGGTAGAAGAAGAAGGATTAAATTGTTTACATTATAAGATCATTTATCAAAAGATGCTATGTTACTTTGTTGTAGGTTTGAACATTATTATGATGCTAAAATGGACATTCAAAATGAAATATTCAAAAAATATAATACTTTGATTTAAAAGATATGTGGTGAATAGTTCATAATTTTTAACACTATTTATTTGGATCTGTGATGAAATTGTAACTTGATATCGTTAGATGATATTAATGGTGATCAATTGAAATGTTTAGATAAAAGTAATTTCAAAAAAAATCCTATGCATTCTATATATTTATAAAAGGTACCTCGTCTATAAGGAGGTGGAACAACAATAAAGTTTTGTATTTAAAAAAGAAAAATATTTGGGAGAGATACTTACTATAAAAGATAAGAATAATCTGACCAAGAACATCTATCAGAATATCATAAGGGTAGATATTGGGAGGATTGAAACATGAAATTCCAAATCTGAGTGAGTTACCCAGATCCAGAATACCATATGGTGAATAATATAGACTAATATAAACTAATTATTTACTGATGTTTCATATATAAAAGTTCATGTCATTGATATTTCCAGAAGAAAATTATAACAGACGGAGGATAATGCAAATACTCATGTGAATTATATCTAAAAATCAAGAGCCAGTCAAAGTTCTATCCATGAGGAAGTTCAAGAAGAAATTTTCAACACTAGTGGTTCTAATATATACAACTTCAAAATAACCATCAAGAGATTGGAAGAGATTTATAGAAATAGATCAACTATGGGATGAAATTTAAATATTCACTTGAGTAGTATTGTGAATCATGTGGGTTAAGATTGTAAATTTCCACAATAATTTTTTATTTTTGAAAATGGTTATTACTCGAAGAGTCCATGACTAATTGGGAGATGACATGGAATAGATCATGTTATCATATGGAGGATAAAGCTTGTAAAAAATCCATATGTGTTGATTAATTTACATTATATGTATAACATTAGGGAGAAGTAGAGAGAGATCATATGTATGATTTATATAACCTAACCATTACTAGAGGTTTGCTCAATATAATAGAGAGAATAATTTAATTTTAACTCAATCAGTAATAGTTTTTCACTCCAGATTCACCCCTACTAGGTTGACTACAAATCCCCCAAGGAATATCTTGCATAACAACACATTAATTTTCATAAACATTTTAAATTCCGTAAAGAATCTCATTTTAAAAATAACTTTCGGGCTAATATCTCTTTATGACATAATTCTAACTCTATAAAAACCAAAACATGACATCAAATAAAACACAATCAATAAAAATCATTTGAAAAATCCTCATAAATATATCACCAATGCATGGAACATGAAAACAAGCCATTTCAAAAGAAAAAACATGAATTTCAAATGGGGAAATCTTTATATGAAGCTCAGAATTAGTAGAAATGTTTTCGAAATAATACATGGATATAAATAATAAATTCAATTTAAATATATTTATAAACCTTAATCATGCGTTGAATTATGAAATGAAATAATTTAATGGAAACACATACTTCGAATAAGTGGAAATCAAGCTGAAATGTGTCACCTTCGATGATGACCCCCCTAAAAAGAAAATAGACCTTCTCTACAACATATAGGGGAATAAAATGCTAGGTTAGAACCATTCCAAACCCAATCCCTAGTCTAAATAGAGAATTATCATTCTAGGATAAAGGGGAAATTGATGGAAAATCAAAGGAAGATGAACATAATAAAAATGTCGAGAGAATCACCTTCGAACCACTTAAAGATCAAGAATAATGATCCATGAATCGATGGTGGAGAAATATGGAAATACACCTAAGGAATTTTGGGGCTGTTAAAATGAATAAAAATTAAGGATATGTGATAAAATAAAAAAAAGTTAAAGTTTTTATGGTGTAAAATTACTTTTAATTAATTTCGAGCATACCATATGGTTTGGTTGAATAGTTTTCCAAAATGTTCCCTAAAATTGCATGGGTACCTCTATATACAAGACTTTCTATATGACCCTCTAGAAATATCTACATGGTATTTTAAAAAGTTAAAAAAACATGAAACCCCTCATTGTATTCATGAAAACCCCCTCCCCATAGTTTTCATATAATCACTACTAACCGTACGAGTAAACCGTGAAACACCAAAAAACCTCTAAAAACATATATTTTCCACCCATAAAATCATTGGGTACTTAAAATGATAAACCCTAAGAAAAAAATAATAAAAATTAAACACTAGAGTAATTTGTGGGAATCAAAACTCTCCCCACTATACCACATTATTAACTCATAATATCTATGGATTAATATAGAAGGTGATAGAAAACAAAAGGTTTTGAGAAAATTGAGTCAAATAGAATCACTACACATGATCCAACCTTGAATCCAATAATACATGATCTTAAAAATGATAAAATATATCCCCAATAAATATTTATAGACATTTCTATGCATAACTATAACATAAATATCGATCTAGAAATCCAAATAAGAAAAAAGATACCTAACATGGTCACTCAACCATTTAAATTTTTCTAATATTGGAATACCAAATAAAACTATAAGGAGTTATGTACTCATACAAATAATAAAACAACATAGAAACTTATTATTTAATTATTAACATTTATCAATCAAAATATAGAATAAAACCCACAATTTTATTTAAAAAATAACATGATAACGAATCTTGTTCCATAAAACACATGAATAACATAGGGCCACAAACTCGATCACTATCTCTTGGTGAATACATAATATTCAAAGACAAACACCATCAACTAAATAATATCTATAGGTGATTCACCCACCCAAGTTACCCAATTATATAAAAAAGGCATTTCCTCTTATCTAAACATTATGTATCTAAAAATCTCAATAGATCCAAACATCACAAACCACAACCATAAAAAGAGATAGATCCAAAAAATGAGGAACATCAAAACCAACACTCACAACCATTAAAAAAGGAACAAGGAATTTCAGATATTGAATCCTCTTTTACCCACAATAAAAATTCTATAAAATAACCACCCACTAAGTAAAAAAACAATAATAAAATCTCAAAAAAAACCACCGGTTTACAAACATCAAATAAAAGGTCCCAAAACAAGAAACATCCCCAAACATATCAAATCTAAGAAATATTTTGAAAAACCAGTTTACAAAACTTATAAAGATGACCAAAATGGAAAATATTGATGAATTTTTAAGATTCTTAAGAAAGGAGGGATTGGAGTTCTCTAGAGTCATATACTCTAAGAAGATTAGAGTTATCTTGTTTTATGAGACGGAACATTCACTTCCAACCTAGAATCTTTCTACTTAGACTCCCCACCCACTGGGTTACCATCATTTCCATTAGATGGAACCAATGAACCACCAAAGAATGTTTTCATAGATTCACTAACATATACTCAAAAGACCTACTTGATGGAAACATAAATGGATGTCACACTAGAAAAAAGAAATATAAACCAAAATCTTAGTGAAGACCACCTCTGAACTAAAACCATTTCTTAGTATTATTGATTCCCGGCCCTGGATAGAATAAAAAAACTCTAATATGTGATCAATGAACTTCTTAATAAGTCATTAACCTTGATTGAGGCTCAGAAACTCAATAGATATTTCAAAATTTATATCCTTAGGTAGAACCACTATAACAACCAATATTTTAATAAATATTAGTAAATTTTTTTATAAAAAGGGACACATAAAACAAACCTAAAATTTCATAAATCCAAGTTTATATGGGTAATTAGGTACATATAGTAACAAATTTAAACAGAAATAAAATTATAGTATTTAAAAAATCATTAATATGCTCCAAAATTTCCATTATTCTTCCTGAAAATGCATGAGACTTCATGGGGAACTACATAAGAAAGGGGTATGATATAAAGAACAGTAAAAGAATAAAGATAGTTTATAATGTAGTAAAATAGTATATTTTATCCATGATGTATGTAAAAATATAATAAAAGGTATGATAATCATATTATTTAACAATTAGACATGATAGAACATGATAACATAAAGAAAATATGAGAATGAGAAAACAACATAAATCATGTCATAAACAGAATTCATGGATAAATTTGAAGACAAAATCACATGGTTGATAGTATCCCACAATGGATTATGCTTACTCATTAATCCCAAATATAATGTCTCATAATACTAAAACATTACACAATTCATTTGAGAACTAGTTTGGAACACCCATCAAAACATGTACATGCATATGTGGGCCAAATATGTCATTCAACATAAGGAAATATTTCATCACATTTTATCCCATGATTATGGATGGTGGGATAAATACATTCAATTCCACTATAAATAAATTATTGGTACATATAATTTAGTAACTTTGATTTTAAATAGGTATGGGTATTCATTATACAAATTTTTGGCATGGAAAATCATAAGATATTTTTTTGAAGCATAACAAGGGTACAAAAAAGTTCATTAGAGGGCATAAAGAGAGTTAAGGGGGGTAAATCATCACTTTTATATCATAATCATAGTAATAGGGATGTGTGATAACATACCAAAACATCACAAATCGAAAATAAATTCATAACATAAAGGAGGTCCTTGAATAAATATGAGAAGGATAAGATCCCTTATATTGATAGAGTGTTTTAAAAATATTTATATGAGCTTCTTAATTACTTTTGGAAACATTGGGAGGGATATGGAGAGGAAATGGTAGATTAATATCATCCTCCAAGGGTTTTCATTTAATTTAAATGGGATATTGTGTAGGTTTATATAAAAATTGGAGTAAGGTTCTTTATTAATTGTCCAACATTTTTTTGGACACTATATGATGAAGTAAAAAAAAAATAATTCCCAGGGTTTTTCAAATGGTTTCTATCAATGTGAAGTGATTTTCCTAATTTTACATGATTAAGAAATGATATCCTAAAAATAATACTCTCGGTGATTTGGAATTGAGTCATATTTATAATGAATTAATGTTAAAACCATAAAATATAATATAGGTTTTAGAAGATTCATTAAGGGTTTATAAAATTAATAAAATCTCCTAAAAAATATTATTTCAAATGGGAAGTATATATTTTATTCTGTATACTTTTTACGGAATATATTACATCACTTTTGGGTCATTATTATGTCATAACAATCCTTATGTATTTATACCCTATTTAATTTTGACCTAAAAATTAGACAATCTCCAAAAATTATTAAAAAACATCCATTGCATAATTTTGATGTGCTAATTTAAAAAATAATATTTATTTTATCCCAATAATTTTATATTTATGGGAATTTAATGTTTTAAATCAAAAATTCATATTTATTGAAAAATACTATGTTTTGTTTACAATAATGGGTTTCTAAACCTTAGAAAATCAATTTTGACTTTGTAAAATTACATTATAATTTGTATTTAATAATAATTATTTAATAAACATATTTTATTGAAATATAATTTAATTCAAAAATTCATGAATTCATCAAAATATAGTGTCTTTTTCAAAGCTATACAATTCCCAAAAATATAATTTATGTTTCATCCTATCATAATCAATTTTTTTGCAGACTCTTTATCCAATAATTTAAAAAGTAATATCAAATAGGGATAATGATAATAATTTTTTAATAAAATAAAATATAAAAAATTATACTATTAGGTTCTATATACACAACCCTTTATTACACTTGTGAATATTTTAAGGGTATAGTGTGAGATGGTGAAGTTTTCATGGTGTGGTTCGACAGACACGGTGTGGTCATGATCTCAACGAGTTTGAACTTCTCACACAAACGGTTTATTTCATGATTTATTTTTTGAATCTTGTATTGTGATGGATCAAGGGAAATATTATTGATTCTATATGACTCATAACTTCAAATAAATTGTCTTTATAGGGTAAGATTCTACTGGTTGATGCCATCACTTACTTAATCTATATTAATTGGGATTTATCATAACCCTCAAATATATAATAGACATATGATCAATTTAAAATTTTTAAATTATAAAAGGATGTGATGATTAAATTTCTTTTAAATATGATATGATATAACTTATAATAGTATAAAATAACCAAACTAGTACATGTTTTTTCTATAACCACATTACATAATAGGGAATTTAATTTAATAAAAGGAACTTCAATAAAAAATGTTCATGTCGTTAGAAGTTTCTCACCTTAAGAAATCACACTCTATAAATTTTCATTTCATGCAATAAAATAGATTATGGCACTTCTATTTCATCAACTCCATCAGTTTCCATTTCAATTCCCCAAAATTCTGGTTCCACCATTACACATTAACAAAGTGACTTGTCTAGTTCTATAGAACTTTGTGTCTATAATCTAATATCTTCACTGGAAATGGAATATCATTATCCTATGGTACCACCTATTAATTCAATACATGTGATTGATCTAGTATGTACTTTCTTAATAGGGATACATTTAACATATCATTTATTTGAGATAAGTTAGGTGGGAGTGATAGTCAGTATGAAACCACTCTAATGTGCTTTAGGACCTCAAAGCATCCAATTTATATTAGAATAAACTTTCCATTATTTCCTGAATTCATGACTTTATTCCATGATGATATATGAATGAAATCTTAATCTCTGAACATAAAATCTAGGATTCATCGAAAATTATCTTCATTGCCTTTCTATAGAATTTGTGCAGATTTCATATGACACTGAATGGTTTGAACGATCTCTATCATCTATTAGATGAGGTTAAACTACATCATCTTATAATCTACAAATTAATTATAGCATATCAGAGTCTAACACCTCTTCCTAGACAAAGAATAATAAGTTTCTACTGAACATGATCTCAGTACATCATCTACTGTTTTAATGGTACATTATGAATGACAATTCACCAGAGGGTGATTAGCAGTGCTAAATCATTAATATATATTAATTTTTTACTGATGGATTATCCAAAACAATGAGGTAAACCCCAAATCATTATCATATACAATAGAGAGTGGATCTCCATGAAGTCTTACCACTTATATTATTTATATCATGGAAATTTGGTCAATATAGAAACATTATTTGATAGAAATGAAAAGCGTTGAATTTGTAAGGTGATACAATACCACCAAGATGGAATTATTGCCAATAAATTTCATAGGGAGTCCTATGATGAAATCCATGGTTATGTTTTCCCATTTTAATACTAGTATTGGAAATGGTTTCATTAAACCCTAATACTTCTATCATTTATCCTTGACTTGTTGTCATGCCAAACATCAATATACGACTTTCACAATCTATAATTTCTTTTAATCCCATTTGATATTTTTCTTCATATCTCAATACATCATATAGTTTCATATATTAAGAGAGAAGGATGATCTATGTGTGTCATACATAAGTTCCATATTTAGTTCTTGCTTTTATGGGATACATATCTGGGTTATAAGCATTATAAATCCATATTCATAAAAGTTGAACTCTCAGATATTCACTACCTTGTTCTATAGAAACTCATCATCCTTACGAGCCTCCTTGGTCCTCTCAAGAATGTATGGTTGGGAAGTTATTTGAGAAAGGTAGGTTAAGAACCCATTAACATGTATTGGGTTTCAAGATTATTTATACTTAGAGATTCTTTCACATTATTCACCATATCATGATGGAAATGGATTGAACAATAATAATCCGTGATCAGATCCAACCACATTCATTAGAACATACTATGTTTCTTTTGTCTGAATATATGCTTGAGTATTTTGTGATACCTATATATATATATCACACTTATCCCAATAGATATAAATACACCATATCTTTAATGTGAATATCACAACAACCAATTAAAGATCATGATTTGTGTAGTTATGCTCATAGATCATTAGTTATAATGAGGCATATGTTATCAGTTTTTCATCGTTCATGAGTACACAACCAAATACAATTTTCTATTCGTCAATAAAGATAAAAAATCCATCCCCACTGGGGGTAATGCGAGCTCAAATTTTGTGATGATTCTCTTATTTATCTCTTAATAAAATTCATCAAATTCTTCATTTTTTTTGTTCTAGAACATTCTTGAAATGCGCTTTTTTTGAAGGGTCTATAGATATCCCATTATTTTTTATAACATTTTCCATTAACATTACTTGATTAAACTATAATTAAAAATTATTAAACTTCACAAAAAAATTTATTTCCCCAAGGCCTTAAGTATAGTATTCAAATACTCCTCATATTTATCCTTGGTTTTAGAGTAAATGAGAATATCCTTTATAAAGACTACCACAAATTTTGAAAAATAATATCAAAATACTATATTTATCAATTACATGAAGCCTACTACAGAATTATTTTGTCTAAATGGAATCACTATGAACATATCGTGCTCACACCCTAAATAAAAAGAGGTATTGGGGATATTATTTTTCTTTGAATTCACTTTCAGATTGAATTTCCACTTTAGACAAGAACTGATCCCCACATATCTAACAGAAAAAGTCATAAATACATAAGAGGTGATACTTATTCTAAATCATCTTCTTATTGAGCTCATGAAAGTAAATGTAGATATGTATGGGCTCATCCTTATTCTTGATGAAGAGGATTGGTGAACCCCACAGTGAAGCACTTGGGTGTATGAACCCTTTATCCAAATTCTAATGTAGTTGATTTTTTAGCTCATCATGTTCAGAAACATACATTCTATATATATTCTTGGATATTTGTAAATATCCATGTGTATTATTTATTAAAAATTCTACCTCCTAGGTTGGATTAATACAAGATAATTGTTATAGAAACACATTAGTGTAATCCATGAAAATTGGAAGGAAATAAAGGATGCTATTTTCCATATATTCAATCATTTTAGGTTGATATTATTTATCACACAATAACAATATCCATTCTTGAGATGATGAAACTAAATTAAATTAATCCTTATCCTTGCACTTGTGAAGAACCAGAGAGCGTTTCATGTTACTGAGGGTGATTTCCTTCTCTCGGTAATTTATGTTGGATTTATATAAGAAAATACAACCCATGCTAAAAATTAGATCAAATTATGATAATGTACGTATCCCAAGGTTCATTGCGATGTTCATTGGAAATTTTTGGATTTTGGAGTAGTTATATAATTGGGATTCAAAAATTTCTCCATTTTCTATTACAAGAATTGTACTACTTATATTTTTTGTGGTAGTATTTGAATAATTCTAAAAAACTTGTGTGATATAAAAGAATGTTTAGAACCAGAACCAAAAATCATATTCACTATACTTTAATGGATATCTATTTTATCTTTTACCATTTAATTTTCAGGATCAAACATAATGGTTGTGATGGAATAAGAGCACCATTACTACCTTGGAGGTTATTGACAATAATTGTCTCTAAAAACCCCTAAATTTAAGAATTATCTTATATAATTCCAAAGTTCATTAAAATTTAAATAATGTACAGATGGATGGGGGTTAACATGAGATTTTTTTTCCATCGCATTGGTGGTTCTATCCTATAAAAAATCCCTATCTTGGTTTCCTTCTTTCCCACACCTAATCCTTTTCCATATCCCTTTCTTAAAATTTCTATAATTCTTCTTCCCACACTTTTGATAAGTGGGATGTTGTAGTTTTCTTCCACCATTAGATTAATCCATTATACCACTAAAGTTCTATCCAAGTATTCTATTCTTATCCCCACAAGAACCTTGAGATTCACTATTCTATATTTTGACATTGGGGGAACATCAAAAAAATTTCTCATATCTGTCAAAGTCCTAAATCACTAAGGACAGTAATAGACTTGGATCCAGCTGACAAAATAAGAAGTCAACTTTAATTTTCAGGGTAATGACAGTGATAGAGGTATATGATGCAAATATTGTTTAATTTTCCATATATAATCCAACAGATTCATTGTCATGTTTTATGAGGATAAGGACGTCCCTCTCTATTTTTAGTTGAAGAGTGAGGTGAAAATATTAGTCCAAAAATATTTTATGGATATCCTTCCACTCCATTTCTTCGATCTCCTCCTTCAGATTTGTATTTTTTTCAATCATCAAACATTAGTCATATTCTACATCTATGTGATAAATATCTAGCATGAACACATCTTGAAAATATTATTTAATTATGGAGAATATATTTTCAATGGAGTTGATCTATTTTTCCATTATTAAGATATTTGAAGATCCAATGAAAGTTAGAATCCTTTTTTTAAAAAAAGTTTTCAATTGAAATTTTCACTTTCTTAGGGATATTTTAGTGTTCCTCCTAATTTTGTTATCTTTATAAAACTTGATTCTATTGAGAAATTATTTTCATCATGTTCATAATTCTTACTCCGATCAGATTGGGAATCTCATTTGGGAAGTCATCACATTTCCCCTCACATTGTTTGTAGACTCGGTTCCTCCTAATTCCAACTATTAACTATAATAAATGGATAATTAGGGATGATAATTTTTAAATTATTAAACAAATAAAAGGGAAACTATGAAAATTAAAGGGATAACTCATAAATGATACATATTCCTTGAGATATTAATTTGTAGGATAATCTAAGTTATTCATTATCTATTTCATAACATAAAATCTTATGGTAATTTTTTGTTCCCTTAAAAATGGATAATAAAATCCCTTTTAATTTACCATAATATATACCCTCAAGGTTTTAAACCATGTTTGAAGAAAATTCCATTATTGTGAATAAGATAATGATCTATTCAAGCTCAATGAATCTTTTCTGGTGTTATTACCACTATATAAATTTGTACTAGAGAAACATCCATTTGCAGTATCCAAATAAGGATTTATTTATTTGGAATACACTTACTCTATACATTTCCAAAATTTAGGGATGTTTTCCGATATTAATAACTATCCCTAAATAATTTAATAGAGTTATCCAATCATAATCCAAAAAATTAACTAGAATTTTCTCCGATACAAACTATGACAACTCATATTATAATAAAATTTAATTATTGATTTATTACATAAATATACACATAATAAAATCCCAAAAGGAAATGAAACCATGAATATTTGGAAAATTATGTAAATTTCAAAAAAAAACATCAAGAAGAATACAATGAAAATATTAAAACATTCTTAACATGCTCCTAAAATTCCATCGTTCTTCTTAAAACAACATAAGATAACCTTGGGACATACCCAATAAAGGGGTGAGACATGATTCCCAATAAGGGAATAAAAATGATAGAATAAGGAAAAGAAATATATTTTAGCCAATATTCATATTAAGGTAACATAATAGGGGTGAGAATAATAATATTGAACAATTAGGCTTGATATAAAATGATAACATAATGGCATCATGGGAATGTGGCAACAACATAAATCACTTCATAAACATAAGTAAATGATAAATTACAAGACAAAATAACATGGTATAAGGAGTCCAGTAGTGGATTAGGTTTACTCTATAATCCCATTATTGACACCTAATGAGACTAAAACATTACCCAATGCATTGGAGCACTATCTGGGCACACCAATCAAAACATTCCCATGCATATGTGTGACACATATATCATTCAACCTACATAAATATTTCATCAGATAAAATCCCATGATTAAGGAGTGTGGGAAACATACCTAGTAATACCCATTAAATTAATTATTAAGTTCATCTAGGTGAATACCCTTTAGTGGATATGGGTACAAGTTTTCACTACACACATGTTTGGAATGGAAAATCCCAATATAATTTTGGAAGAATAATGAGGGTATATGAAGGTTTATAGGAGGGATTAATGAGAGGTAAATGGGTATATAATAACGTCTAAATCTTATTTTAAGTAAGATTTAAGTTATAGAATGTACCCAAAATGAAAAATGAAAAAGGCATAACATAAAGGAGGTCCTTGGATAAATAGGAGAAGGAGAAGATTATTTACCTTGAGAGGGTGTTTTCAAAAGCTTGAAAGGATCCAATTAGAAGCTTGTGGACACCTTGGGATGTCTTTATAGTGGGAAGGGTAGAGTAATTTTACAATAAAATGGATTGTATATAAGATAAATTTGAGTTTGGGTGGGTTTATATTGAAAATGGTGGAGAGTTCTTTGTTAATTTCCAAATATAGGTTTTAGAATCTATATGATAAAGTAATAAAAACCACAAAAATTAACATGGTTTTTACCCTAGTTTATACCATATTGTATTTTATTTATTTATTTTAGATATTTATGAATTAATATCATTAAAATATTACCCTTAGTGATGTAGAAGTGAGTATGTTTAAAAGGGATTTATTTTAAAACATTAAAATATAATATCTATTTGGGAGGATTATTTAAGGATTTATAAAAATAATAAAATAACCTAATAACAAGTTATTTTAAAGGGTAAATATATATTTTATTTGGGATTCATTTTATAAAATATATCACAATACTTTTAGGTAATTTTAGTTTTATAATACACACCATATATTTATACTGTATTTAATTTTGTCCCATAAATTCAACTGTCTCTAAAAATTATGACGAAATCATTATTGACTACATTAAACATGATGATTTAAAAAGTAATATTTATTTTCTGAAAATAATTATTTAATTACTGTAATTTACACTTTTACATAATGAAATCCACATTTATTAAAAAATAATGGTTTTTTTAAAATAACAGTTTTCTATCCCTTTGAAATTTTTTTGACTTCATAAAATTATATTATCATTAATATTTAATAAAAAATATTTAATAATAATATTTTATTAAAATAAAATTCATTTAAAATTTATTAAATTCATTAAAATGGGGTTTCATGACTGAAATTATACATGTCATAATAATAATATTTATGTTTCATTATATCAAAATATAATTTAATCAAAATCATTAAGCAATCATTTAAAAAGTAATAATAAAAATGGATAAATATAATCATTTTATTAATAATATAAAATATAAAAATTCACACTATTATGGTATAGATACATATCCCTTTATTACACTAGAAAATTTTCTAGGGGTAAGGTAAATGATGGTGTTATTATCACAGGGCGATTCAACGAACATGGTCTGGGTTATAATCTCAATGAGCTTAAACTTCTGTCATAAATGATATCATTCATACTTTAGTTTTTGAACATTATCTTTGGTTTGATTAAGGTAAAGTCCTAGTGATTCTTTATTCCTCATAATTTTTCATAAACGGGCTTCATAGGGTACAATCCTACTAGTTGAAACCATCTCTTCTTTCATCTTTATCAATTAGACTTTATCATAAACCTAAAATATATATTTTACATATGATCCTTATAAATCAAAAATTTCATCAGCATTTTTTTTATTAATGGTCTTTTGAATATGATAATATTTAATTTATAATGGTCTAAAATAACCAAATTTGTGCATGTGTTTTTTAACCACATTACATAATAGGGAATTTAATTTAATTTATAAAATTATGGGTTGTTACAAATAATGGATTAAAATTTTCTAGAAAAACTACCATGAAATTACTATGATCAATGGATAAGGTACCATATATTCCCACCATGCTCAAAAAGGTTCGACAAGTAAGCTTACAGTAACTCTCGCCCATGAAGCTTTAGGTGTTCTAAGAGAATTGAGGATAACCTCAATCACTTTATACCAATTTATCACTTCCATAAAACCTTGATTAAAGAAAAATGAGGGAGGATTTGTGTTCACGAAGTACATGATAGTGTCTAATAAAAAAAATGGTTCTAAATCCACCATCCAACTCAGACTTTGCATGGATTTCATAACCGAAGGAACTCCTTTCATGAAATGATAGGATAAACAAAGAGAATCATCCTCGATGACATACCTTAAATTTTTTTACATAAAAAATTATGGGAGGAATACTATAAATGGAAAAAGACATGAACAACATCAACTTATTATGATAAACATAAACCAAATTATCCCCTCATAAACCCAAGAATAACCTTAATAACATAAACCATTGAAAAATAGAAAATCAATTTCACTCCATGAAAAAATACTTTTATTTAAAAAATTTCATTTCCCACTAATGCACTTTTAAAATAACCCAAAACCAAGTGTTGTACTTGAAAATTATGTCTAACCCCACTTGGATAACAAAATATCCTTGGGGGAAAACACATTACCACAACAAAACATATCACCAAAACTCATAAATCACTTTTAAAACATAAATTTCAAATCAATCACATTTGTGGACACCAAAAAAACTAGTTTGAATTATCCCACATTCCTATTAAACCATTTTCTAAAGACAAGAATATAAAATAACCAATTTATAAAAAAATTTATAAAAACCAAGGGGATTACCTTTTTTTAATAACCAATGAAATAAAAAATTTTAAATTAATTATTTAATAAAATCCACCCATTTCCCAAAAACAAATCATTTAAATAAATCACCAAAAATTACCACACAAAACATCGAACAAGGTGCATAAGGATTATATGTAAATAGTATAAAAAACGTCCTCAATTAATCTACATAATGTAAACTTTACTTTAATAATAATCTAGAATAAAGAGAAGTTAAAAAAATAAACCTGGGGATAAAGATTTCTATGGATGGTTTCTCTATACGAGTTGGGATAGCATGCATCAATCATGACACAAAATCTATGATGGTGACAACCTTAAAATTCATGATCACATTGTGGTTTAGAAAATAGTGTGAGCTAGTCATGTATCTATAGTTATATTCCATCTTCATCTTGAAACCAAAGGGATACCCTTGAAACAAAAAATATAATAAAAGGGGTCGAAAAAATATATTTTCACATAAAAATCGATCATTAAAAAAATTAAATACATACTCAAACTAAAAATTCAAAACCAAACTTCCCCTAAAAGTATGCGCCTTTTAATAAGAAAGATCTAGATAGTATATTCAATTATTTACCCATAAAAACACAGTTATCTTATTCTCATTTATACAATGACACATCCTAAACATAAGGTGGTTTACTTGAGATCCTAGGACCCTCACTAAAACTAGGATATGATACCAATTTGTAATAAACCAATTCAGGCTTCCCCCTACTTAGCACCTGACCCAACTCACTATAAGGAATAAATATAATTCTTGATCCCTACGGATTGGAAACTACTGCATGGGTATCACATAACACACACTCGGAAAATATTTTCCCATGAAATTGGTGTTAAAAGATATTTTAACATTTTACAATGTCTCATATGAACCTATCTTACATTAGAATTACATATATCATAAAATAATAATAACCATATATAAATAGACAAATCAAATAGGTCATAACCAAAAACACCGATTCAAATCATTTTCATTAATATAATACATCATATGTAAATGATAAAATATTGTAATTCATGACCATATACAATAAAAATAATTTGACGATTCTAAAAGGGATGTTATATTTTCAAATAAATTGATGAAAATAATCAACAATGAATAAAGCCCACACCATTAATCCTATGGATTCTCATCATCTCCCAACACACACAACATTTTCTCCAAGAGAAAAACTCGTGTCTAATAGGGAAACCAGAAGCCTGCAATTAATATTCATGAGCTAATTGGATGATTTGTTCAAAACTGATAGAATATATTTAGTTAGTTTCATGTGGTAATTAATAAATTCTATTTTTGAAAATACAAATAGATAATATTCTTTTCAGACAAAATCATGATAAAATACAATACCCACTCTATAATAATAGATTAAAAAAATTTACATATTATTTTTAAAATGATTCAATCACTAAAATCATTCCTCAACCTAATACATTTTAAATTCTAAAAACCCCTTTTTAAATTCACTCCATAACCCCAAACAAGTGTATTTAATTCATAATGGCTTTCCCAAACATTTATAAAAACCAATTAAAAAGGAAACATTGTAATCACAATGGGTAAAAAATAATAAAAATTAGGAACTTAATGTTCAATTATAGTAAAATAAGATAAGAAATAAAAGGGTAAAATAACAATATAAGTCAGGGGAATCTACAATAAATACCCAGAAAGATATCCCTAATGTAATACACTAATAATGTTATAAGAGTGCTCGATGGTAATTATCTTGTGACCTAACATGAGATTAATCCAAATTTATCAAGTTCCTATATACCAACTACCTATATATACTATGTTTTATCATCCACAATCCATCAAACTAGCCCACACTTGAATTATTAAAAATGGCACTCCCACATATCCCTAGTTCCTAGAACGGCTAGAGGGATACTAGAAGAATGAGAACAAACTAGTGTAACATAAATATAGATCTCCCACATAGTATATTGATTCTCATAGCCAAAATAAAATTAGAGTTGAGTGATTAATAAAACCATGATCAACACACAAGGCAGAAGTGATAACTCTCCCTCCCCACCAATACAGTCACATAAAATAACCCATATACATATATCTTAAATTTTCGCATAAAAAATCACATTTTTTCAAAATGATGTAGGGATCATCACACAGTTATAAATAAACCAAAAAAGATGTGAAATACTCAAGGGAGAATTAAGAGGTCCTCATAAGTATCAATAAATATGACTTTATAAACTCCCAAATAAAACTTCACTATAAAACATGATTTGGGATTCTAATCCCTTTTCATTTCATAGAAAAAACACTTTACAAATCCTTTAGAAATCCATTAAAACCACACACACCAATTAAATTTCAAATAAAACTTAAAAAAATGGGGATTCCTCTTTTAAATCAAAATTAATTCCAAGGTAATTCCATTTCTATCTATCACATTATAAATATCCATTAAAATAATTTTCACAATTGGTATAGGTAAAACATTATTTCTATAAAAATTTTCAATAAATTAAGGAACCCCTTTTTCAAAACATTTCTTTTTCAATATCGCATTTTAAACCAAGTATCCCTCTAAAACCTAGTTATATCTACTGGAAAACCTATCATTATTGAAAAACATATACACACAATCAAAAATATTTCACAAAGACCCATAAGAATATCTCCAATCCTTATGACATGAAGGAATTTTATTTCAAATGTGAAAACATGAAGTTAATGTAGAAAACACTTTATAAAAAGATCAAAATTTATAGAAATGATTTCAAAACACCTATTATATATCACATATAATAACACCTTAAATAAAAATAGATTTATATTCCTCATGTACACTTTGATTTCAAAAATGAAGAAATTATATAAAAATCCTATTTAGAAGAAGTGTAAATCATGCCAGAACATGTAACCATCGATCAAAACCACTTGATAAAGTAAAGAGACCTCATATAACCAACATAAGAGACTAAAATACAAATATAGAACTATCCTGAACCCAATACCTATATTATGTAATGAATTTGGGTTTTATGAGAAAGATGAATTCTTGAGAAGATGGAAGTAATAAGAATATAAGGGAAAATAGGAGGGATTTACCTTGTGATCACTTGAAAATCATGAAGAATAATCCAAGAATTGATGATTTGAATACTATAACCCCCTATGGGATATATTTGGTTGACTAAATGCATGGGACGATATGAGAGGTTTTGTAATATAAAAAACTGATGATTTAATTAGGCAAAATAACTTTGTAAGTGATTCTCTGTAGGCTGCGAGGTTTTGATGAAATGTTTTCCAAACAACACAACAACTATTCTAGAGTATCCCTATACAAAAAAATCTACATATTCCCATATGAAGTTCCCTATGGTTGGTCAAACCATGAATACACTATGAAAAACTACACTGTCTCTATTGATTCCCTATTTTCACAGTTGTATCATGGTTACTAATAACAATGTAGATAAAATATGAAACTCCTAAAATACTCCAAAATTATCAAATTTTAATTCCAATAATTACAAGTAATTAAGAGAACGAAAATTAATTTAAAATAATAAAAATTTAACACTACATTAACATGTGGGTTCCACAAGGGTGTCATCATTTAATGTATTACTACCGCTTCATTTGAGCTATATGTTATTTTGCATACATTAAGATATATATTACTTTGAATTATATTTTTTTAGGTCATGGTAATAAATTATTTTAGTTTCCAACCATTATCAAGGCCCAAAACTATGTGTGCATTCATTTTTTATTTCATCTTCAGTAGCAATTTTTTATAGGTTTTATCATATGTAGGATCAGTATAGCTTCATTTATCCAAGGATAGATGGGGCAAGAAAATAGAAATCTTGTGATGTACCAAAAACTCAGGGACATAGGGCTGGCCATGATCATGGAGGTGTTCATTAGTTGGATCAGTGAGGCAGTGAATATAGGGATTATTGGTTTCAATCTATATATATTCCATTTTATGATGTCCCACTTATCATCTGAGGTACCATCTATTTATTTCCTATAATTGATTATGCACTATTTTATTATATATAAATGAATTCCTTCATTTATCCTACCTTGATCCATGCCTTGGGAACTAGAGTGGATAGGATTATAGTTTCCTCAATGTTGAATATAGTAGTTAGGGATCAATCAAGCCTGCTTGTTTTTTGTATGGGTGTGAGATGATGATACATAATTATCTGTTTTTGGTATATTTTTTATTTTTCTAGAATAACCATATGATTTCATATTTCTTATGGGTTGGTGGTACTCTATACATGTGATAATAGATTGATTTAAGAAGATTTATTAATTCTATGACAAAGAAGGGAAATATGTAGTGTTTTTTCAGAAAGTAAGATCATCAAATGAGTTATAGGCATTCAGAGACCCAATTAACATTACTAGTGGAACTATTGTTGGATTCAATAGATTTAAAGGCGGTGTAGTTTCATTAAGTGATCACGGAGTTTCTAATTACTTTTCTAAAATATTTTGTGATCAAACCACCTCAATGTGATATTAAGTTCAACATATAACTATATTTTGGGGCCTCTTTGATCTCAATGAATTCCTATCAGATAAAACATTACGAGATGTGGGTGTAAGGAATCTATATAGATGATTTTATGAAGAAAATCTTCATTCAACCTATTTTATTACTAGGTTATCTCTTTTATTATTCTACATGAAAGTGGTTGGTGGTATAATTCTATATGTAGAATTCCAAAATTTGGATTATATGACAAAAAAGAACCATTATCCCCTCATAAGGATATAATATTTATTTTATCAATTGAAGTAATCCATGTGGTTTTCATTGATTGTTCCATGGTTTGAGTAACGTCAAATGATGGTGTTGGAGTAATATATCCCCAATACATCTTTCATGTGTATATAGGGTCACTTTAATTTCTTATTTATTCTGTTTAGTTTCAAAAACACAATAGTTATTTTCATGGGACCCATGAACCTATGTTTCTTGAGTTCCTAGATTAGTTTTTGGTAGTTTTCATCAATGAAATGCTATTATACATGAAGTCATAGTATGATCATGTTGAGTAAATTATGTTTGTATTTAAAGTATTTCAACACCACTGACTCTATTAGAGGTTTTCTAGGAGAAAATTTTATTTTCATATGTTGTATTTTCTTAGGAACATGGTATCTCAACAAGGAGTAATAATCAATACTTTAGAGGTGAAGGATTTTTTTTGGTAAACATATAATAATATTGTATAGGTTTTTATTTTACATGGGATTATAAGTTATTTTTTAGTTTTGAGTAGAATTTCTCCTAGGTTGCATCCCCATTGATAGCCATGACTATTAAGGAACAAGATTTCATATGTATTGATCAAAATCTTATTGTCTTTTACTACATAAAAAGGAAGTTAATCAGTGTTACCTTTTTTTGTCTTCTATATGAAGTCATTATCTTCAAGGTTTTCTATGATGTCTCCAATCATTGTTTGGGAAGAATATTTATATAGTTGAGTGAAGTGATCTTGTATGGGTTTATAAAGTTTTACTTCAGGATCATGACTATGACACCAATGATATCGAGTTAGTGGTAGTGGTTTTTCCTCTGAAGTTGTGTTGATATTACCACAACAGAGAATGATCTTTGGTATTTATAGATCACATGATCTTGAGGTATATATTCTCTTAGAAGGATTTGAATCTTCTTCAGCGAAGGTGTATAATGTTCTTATAGGACTATGAATTTTATATCTCTTATACCCTTGGAAATGGGATTGTAGTTACTGATGTGTTGAGTAGGAATTCTTAGGGGGATACTATTTTGGAATCTTAATATTCTTGGAAAGTGATGGAGGATCTTGAGATGGTGCATATGTATTTAAAGGAAGTTGGTGTTAGAGTTTATCTATTCTAGATGAAAATGTAATCATATTTTATGATGTAAGTGGATGAGTCTCTATGGGGATACATGAAGGTATAGGTGACATAAGATCTTATGTTCTTTTGTGATACGTCTAAGAAATTTATAGAGGTTGATCAATATCCAGTGTTTTTAGGGAGGTTTTTTTCATTGATGATTTGATAAGATGTTGTTCATGAGTTTCATAGCACACCCCTATCAGTTTATCCTCGTATATCCAATATGTATCTTTCATTGAGGATTCAATTATAGTGGCTAGGGATGAAGTAGTTTTTTGTGGGGTTTATATCATGATGTTTGGTCTATTAGTAGGTTAAGGTGAAACATTATATCCCTAGTGGGTTTTTGAAATAATAGGATGTTCCTGATCAGTGTTTTAGGGCATTTAGATGTATTTACTAACTTGTTAACATTTCTCCTGAGGGGATAATGACTTAATTTTTGTTATTGTGGATCAATTGGTGAAGTGAAATCATTTTTTGTGAATAGTAAGTCAGGTGTCATGAATGTTTTATAAATTTGATATGAATATTAGATAACACGTCTTAACAGAGTACAATTAGCCATTATATCTGACTAGTATTCTATTTTAACCCCTTAATTTTTTGTAATTCTTCAATGTTTCATTTATCTCCCCGCCACACCTTATCACCATGTTCCATTCTCAATAATATTTTCAAATATAGAATACTATTAAGTTACTAGAGTATATGCTATGATCATTTATTTTGTATTTTTTGTGGATCATGGGTGAAATACTATCCTTTAGTTGAGATTTATTATAATAATATATATTAATATCCCATAAAACTAGATCAATTTTATGTATTTTAAGAGTGGCCTTGAAATTATTTATTGTAATAAATTTAGGTAGGACTGTGGGAAGCCCCTGGACTATGTGTGGTGTAGATTATGATATGAAAAGTTCAAATGATTTGAGAGAAGATAAACATATGATGATATGTCCTCTAGATTTTCACAAGAGTTCAAGTCCAAGGATATCATGTTCTTAAATGTATCCCCCCATTGTGTTCCATAGTGGTTTGGATGAATAAGTAATCTATCTTCTCAGTTTATTGTGCCTTTATAAGTTTTGAATAATATTAGTGTGGTGATATATTAGTTATCACTCTCTCCCCAACAAGACCATATTCATGATTTTTTTCATGTGTATAGCTTCATTTATAACCTCACAACGATTCCCATGTTATTTACAATAGATATTTGGATATAGAGTATGATTCAAAGTTTTTGGAGCGGTCATTTGAGGTTCAAGATCATCAGGAGAAGGTTTTATATTTGTGGGTAATCCTATTGATTCACGTTTTGTGGTGGCATTATGGTTTGGAGGAATGTACATGGTAATGTGAGTTATATATGCATGCTCAATATCTTGAGCTACTTTGAACTATGGTTTTCCTTGATGATGAGATAGTTGATTTAATGAAAATCATTGATGTTTTTTTTTCTATGAGAAAATATTTATGTTTTCTGATATCTCATGATTCTTTGTGACTTTAATATTGGTTTTGTCTCTGTTTGAGAGTTCTATTCTATAGTGTGTTGGGTTTAGTTTTTTCTTCTTCTATGAGTTTTATTTTTATTCTCTTGGATGAGAATCATTTTAGAGGTATCTAATTTTTGGGCCTAGAATTTTCCGATATTTTTCATTTATTAGGTGTTAAGGGAGTCTTGGGATGTATTACAATGGATTGGTTATTGGGTATGGTTAATAATTTTTTTAATCTAATATTAATGGGTTGGATAAGTGATTTTAAAATTTAAAAGTGAATCTATAATTATTAATGTTATTCTTTATTTTTTGTAGTTTTTTGGATAAGAATGAGATATCTATTATATTGAGGATTTTGTTTAATTATTGAAGTACAATATTTATATAATAATGCATAAGAGTCAATTTTATGATTTCAGAAGAGTTGTCCATTCAATTTTGGATTCATTCATTATAGTGTATAGGTATTCCCCATAAATAAATTTTGAAATGTATGAGTCATGTGTGAATCGTAAGAGTCATTTTGATTGACCAAGAGTACATTTATTTTCATATGTTTATTTTCTTGATTTGTGAAGAGTCATTTAGATTTCATAATATTCCTTTGATTTTAATAATAGCCTTTTTTAGATTTTATAATATTCATTCATATTTCACAAGTGTCCTACGATTATTTAAGAGTCTTTCTTGGATTACTTAAGAATCATTTGAGTTTCATAATATTATTTTTTGAATTTTTTAGGATTCATTTATCTATATATAGTGGATTATAATATTAAAATATTAATTCATATAGATCGTTACATATAAAAAAACCCGGCCTTAATTTTTTCATCAAAAATCATATTTTATTAATTGAGAATCTCTTTTTTTCTATCGAAGACCCTAAAAAATAAGTAATTGTTTATATAAAATAAATATCTCCTCCCTTAAAATATTTATACTATATATTTATGTAAATTTAAATATTAAAATAATAATAATAATTATTCATTATTTTATATAGAATAAGATGGAAGGATTAGATTTTAATAAAAAGAAAATACCATAGAGAATACCCATGCAATTCATTCATCTGTATTTTTAAAATACAAGATTCTCTACACTATTATAAACCCTTTATTTTATTCTTATTTCAATGTCTAAAAGACTAGAAGTACTTACTTGGAGTTTTTTTAGTTCACTCCTAATGAGTTCTCTGCTATTGTGACCTTAAATATCTTCTAGTGCCTGTGTAACAAGTTGTGGGGTCTTCACACTAATTTAAGTGATTCGATATTTCTCATTTATTTTTCATGTAAATTAGGAAATTATCTTGATAATTCATTGAACTATGTGAATAATACAATTAATCCTATGAAATATAATAAATGGGAAGTTGAATTCGAACGTTGAATCATGGAAGATATACTTTATATTTTTACACATTATTTCATCTGATAAATGGATACAATTATTTTCCTACATAGAATTATTTTAATACTCAAACATATGATTTTATACAATTATAAATTACTAATATCAACTTTAATAAAGGTTTTGTTATTTAAACATGGTAAAAAATAGTTTTGGGAAATATGGAATGGAAGATTTGATTATTATTATGGCCACAGACAATTATTATGAAAAAATGACTATTTACTATATTGTTATACTATTTTTTGTGTGGTTTATTACTGTTGTTGAGTTTCATTTTCTATGATTTGTGTGGGAGGAGTTTATATTCATCATGAATAGTTTGGGTTATTTACTATCATAGGAAGAAAAATTTGTTTGGAAGGAGTTTATATTCATTATGAATAGTTTGGGTTATTTACTATCATAGGAAGAAAAATATAAGATTGGTTTCTATGCTTGGAATGGAAATTTTTGGCTATGGACATGCAATGGTTGGGATGTTATGATGTAGTGGCTGGTTATATAGAAAGTGGGTCATTTCATCATGAGTTTTGATTCCAAATGTGTGGTGGTACATTTTATGTAATTTAGGGATGTGATTTAGTTTCTTAATGTCCTATAACATGAATTTAAATAAATAATATGATAAGGGGATTAGTTTGGAATTTAGTATGCATTAGTTTGGAATTAATGTGTAGTAGCTAGTAATAAGTTGTTTATAATTTAAAATTATAATAAAATAATTAAATTAATGTTTGTGGTGGATATAGAATGGGTTTCAATTAAATATGATTTATTAATGTCTTTAATAATGTAATGTGGCTGGTAAAATAGTATTTTTGGAAATGAATAACTATATAACTAAATGGTTATTTATGACCATTGTTGTGACTACACTATGTGGGAAAGTGGGTTGGTAGTGTTGTAGAAGTATAAATTGTTGTTATTAATTGGTGGCGATGATTTGGAGGTGATAACATGTTTTGGTAGTATTGGTTTGGTGTAAACCCTCTAAGTTGGTCTTATGTTTGACTATATTATACTTTTATTTTCCTTCTGATTTTATACACACCACACTAATGTCGGATAACCAGGCCAACAACCAGATGTTTTGTGTTCTAGGTGTTATCCCCAGTAATTATGTTGGTAACTACTAAATGAATGCATAATCCATATTCCATTATCTCCGTTATACTTTTATTACTTGATATTATGTGTCAATGTTGGTTTAATCATATGAAATTTAATGAATTATAGTTATAGTATGTGACATATTAACATAGTTGGTTATGCGATCGAGAAGATGATATATGGTGTGGGTAGCTTGTGGTAAGATGAGGGAACAAGGTTGTTGTAATTAATGCTCATGATACCATATATAATAGAAATGTGATATATAGTTAGTGAATGGTATATGGTGGTGGATATGTAATGATGTTAATTTTTCTATGATATACATCATGGTTGTGATATGGGATATAATGTGAAACAGAATGGTTTCGAAAGGGATTAACATAACCCATATTATTTTTAGTGGGAATTAAGAGTGAAAAGTAGTGTGTAAGAGGATTCAAGGTTCTTATTTGATAAATTATTCTGATATTATGTTATTATACTTGGGTGTAATATTGGCTGAGCAATCCTTTATGAGGTTGGGTGATATGTGATTTGGTAGATTCCAGTTGGTTCAAAAGTTTGTCCACTAAAACATTAGTATGATTGTTTTTTATTTTCATACACAGTAGTGTATTGGATCCTATTATGAATACATATACACTCACCCATGTATATAAATCTATTTTATAGGTTTCTATGAGGGATTTGGTGACCAGAATGGACTTTACTGGCTTGGGGCTTGTTGCATGTGAGGAGTCACTACCATTGTAGTTTCTTTTTATATTATTCATTTAGAGACTTGTATTTATATGAAGTTTATATTCATTTGTGGGATTTATTTTTATATCAGATTGTTAATTATTTGTTTATCTATATGTTCCTAGGATCTATGATTGTAATGCATCCCATTTGTATTTTCTATACCCTCGTTATTATCGCTAACACATGGACTATTGGATGTTGGCTTAAAGGGGAACTATCATCTTCACCATAGGTCTAAATAAGGTTCACAATTGGGGATTCCCATGATATTAAGAAAAAAAATATTATAATTGAATATCCTAAATTTAATTGAACCCTTTTCTTATAAATAAAATTATTCAGTTTCATTTTTAAATTTATCAGATTAATATAGGCATATTATCACATGATCTTGAAACAATCTCATGTTATTTTTTCTATAATGAAACAAAATGGGGTATATGATGATAAATTAGAATTTATATAATTTCCCTTCCAACATTGAAATTACATAAAATCATACCTCAATTACATACCCTATGTTTAATAGCATGTCAAATGAATTCTAAAAACCATTACTTCAAAAATATTTCCCACCATCTAGGAAAACCTATTCTAGGAATGAAATTAGTAGAATTAAGAAATATTCTAAAAAAGTACTTAGGAATACTAGGAAATATTCAAGGAAATGGTACCTTCATTCCATCATCATAAAATTTCTAAAAAACTTTTTATTGATTGATTTTATGATGTGTTTTCATCTATAGAAAGATAAATTATTGATGTTGTAAGTGGTTTTGAACTTGTAGATAATACTCATGGTTCTGCTAGAGAACTCATCCAAACTATGCATACCATCTCACTATAAACTAAAAATAGTTCTAGATCATATCAAATTAATGATATGACAGAATCTTCAAGTGGTGAAATAGATATATTTGAAAAATAGTATAGGAATGAAATGACAATTATGATGAAAAAAAAATCCATAAAATCCATAAAACCCATATCTCATTCTTTATTTTTTTTGAGTCCATCATAAAGATGATCACTATATTTAGTTTCATCCATTTCAACATCATAGTATTTCTCCATCCATAAATACCATTTCACATCAAAAATTTGATCACAACCATAATTCCAACCTTCAAAATCATAATTAAACCGTTAAAAACTACCACTCCAATCTTCATAACCACTATTCCATCATTCAAAACCATTATTCCAACATTATGAACCATTATTACCTGAACCTTTTACACATTATTTTTATGTTATTTACTCATTAAATGGAAACCTCATCAATTATTGTAATTATTTACAAAACCCCCAATTTAATTTCTTTAAAATTTGTAAATTTATTTATTTTATGATTCAAAAATAAAAATTGGTATAGGCAATGTAACAATAACAGCCTTGAATTTATATCATGATACCTCCAAGTTATCATTAAAGGACATAACAACTGACCTATAGAATCTTATTTGTACATAATTATATATATATATATTTAAATGTAATTTATATTTTGATGTATTTACTACTATTAGAAAAAATAATAGATTAACAATTCTAGAACCAATACATATTGTTCCTTAAAACCATTGGTATATTTCTACAAAAAATGTTTTAGATAACCATTGGTATAGCTAACCAAATTTCTTTGGGACCTATAATAGTTCAATATATCCATTTCTATTGGAGATACATTTACAAATACTTTTTTCAAAACTGTTGGTATAGGTATTCTATATTAACGATTTTCAAACTTTTGGTATATGTATTTTGTTATATGTAAAATTTCTAGTAGTTTGGGAACTTTAACTAACCTATAAATAACCAATTTACTAACAACAAGAACACTAACTCTCACTTTATAAATAATGAACTCAATAATACTTTCAAAATCTATCAATATAACCAAAGGTCTAACAAAAACTCTAAGATTCCTAATAATCAAAACGTTCAAAATGTTAATAAAAAATAGATATAATAAAAAACAAGGTCAATTCAACATAAATTTAAGAAATTATTTTTATTGAAACTAACCTTTTATTAACCAAACCTACCATAATGTAACCCCATTTTATAACAACCCTCCAATAAAAAACATTAACCAATCCATATTTAAATAAAATAACTAAAATAAAATAATCAGTAGACATTTATATTTTAATAATTCTAATGAATATTAATCATCTACATATCCTTGGAAAAAATCTTTTGAGAAAAACAATTTGGCGATTGGAAATATTGAAAATCAAGTACGAAAAATTAATTCTCAATTAATTAATTTTAATCAATTCCTGAAAAAAATAATCCAAAACAACCTTTACAACCACTTCCAAATATAAAAAGTGATATAAATGACATGAAACCTAAGTATTAAGTTTCACTAAAATATGTAACCCAAAGACCTTTAATATTTAGTGTTTTTATAATTAAGAAATCCTCATTATAACCATATTTTATTATTCAATAATAATTCTTCAAAATGTCTCATGGAAATTCTCCAGGAATGATACATTTATTGATATAACATATGTAATACACTTCTTTAAAACCTAGGTATATATAAATATAAGATGGGTGAGCTCAACCAATCAATAAGGTTTAACATATGATTTAATAATCGAATATAATAAGTGAGGATAAGAATATTATATGGATATATGAACATAATAAAAGTGATTTGATATAAAATAAGATATTCATACCCAATAAATCATAACATAGATTCATTTGAACATTAAGCTTAAAAATTCCACTAAATGATTACATAAGAAAGAATAATAGATTAATGATGAATATTACTTTATAAAACATTATAAATCATGAATGAAAAATATTTTATTTGATAAAGAACATTCCAAATTTATAATATCATAGCATTCCCTTCTGTTGAGAACCAATTTTCTTATCCAAAGAGTTTTAGTAAGCATAATAGAAAGAATTGAAAAATAGTTCACATGTGTAATTTATATATAGCTAAATCCATACACTTCATAGGAGTAACTTGTAACAAGGTAAGTCCATACAATTCGTAGGAGTAGATTATAATTATTTCAATCCATCCACTTTATATGAGTAATTTTTAATTAGTTCACTCTGTCCAATTCATTAGAGTATCTTATAATTAGATAACTCTATCCACATTATAGGAGTAACTTTTAATCAGTAAAATTCTTACACATTACCCATTTTATTTTAGGGATATATAAGGCCCAACCACCATCATATAAAATATATAAGAACGATAACATGAATAAAACACATAGTAGGTTTCAATTTCATAAAAAATCATAAAAAATTCTTCATTACTTCCTAATTTAATTAACACTTGAAAATGATAGGTTTATGAAAATTTCCTTAAATTATAATTGAAATACATTAATAGAAAAAAATTTGAATCATTATAAAATATCTCTATTAAATCATAAAAATCATTAAAAGAAATTGATATAGATAAAAAAACCATTGATTTTTTTTAAAATATACTTTTGAAAACCATAAGAAATATCATTTTCTTTTATCAACCCTTAAGAAAATAAAAAAATCCCAGGATAATGGTAATATGATTTACTTTGAAAACCCATCAAAACATGTAAATGGATCTTTATTTGAAAACCCAAAGTTTTCATTATATGTTTACCCTTATTAAATTCAATTTGTTCAATATCTTATGATTCAAAATTTAAAAAACATAAGTGAATAATGCTTTATTACAATACAAAATGAAATATATTACCTGAAAATTATATAAAAAATAATTATTAAAATAAAATAATTATGTATAAAAAGTACTAAATTTATTATTAATTATCATAAAAAAATTTTATTATGTATTTATTATTTAAATTAAAAATGTATAAAAATTTTAAATTTAAATTTGAAGAAATAAAGATCATGTTTGGACTCAACATCATAATAGTGGCTCAAGATTTTTTTTAAAATTTTTATGAAATGGATTATTTTTTGGTGAATAATATAAAATTATATTTTAAAACATACTATGTATTTTATGAAATCACCATGAACTAATCCTAACATAAAAATTCATGAAATATTTTTCTTGAAAAAATTTATTTTCTATGTATAATTATTCATTTCAAAATATTATGATTAAGTTAAAAACATACATCTAACAATTTAGAACATAAGTTTTATTTTGTTTCTAAAATTTAGTTCATGCATTATACATATATTTTTTCATATTAAATTTTAATAACTTTTATAAATTTCATATAATAAAATGAAATCAGGATTCGGAATCATAAGGAACAAATTTTATAATATGGTCTATCATAATTTTAGACATAAAAATAAAAGTTTTTAGGAAATGATTAGTTATCGAAGGTAAAAAATAGAGTTACCATGATAAAATTAATAGTTAAAACTCAAGATAAAGAGACAACAATCACTTAAACATTATCATTAAATGACTGGTGGAGAGGATATGTAATTACCTGAAATTTTATAAATTAAATTCCCTTTTTAAATCAATAAGTACTTTATTGATGTAAAGTAAATATAGTAACCCACAAGCTACATTGTTTTAATTAGATCTTTATAATTTATATCTTATTTTATTAAAAATAATTTTAATAATAAAAACCATTGATAATATATCCATTAAATTTGATCCTATTATTAGTATATAATATGGTTTATGATAATCTCTTATTGAAACAGAAAAAAGAAGAGATAACCACAAAAAGATATAGTTATTAAATAAATTGGTTAATGTTTTGTCTCTATTATATGTCATTTATGGGATTGCGGAGTAAACCTAATCCATTTTGGGACTATTTCCACCGTGTTATGATGCCTTAATGGCTATCTTAGACCAATGTTTATGATGTAATGTTTAATATTGTTTCCACATTCCCATTTTTCCTTTATGATATCATTTTGTAAGATGCATCATTATTCCTGATTATTAATATCTTCCCTTTTATTTCATATTGAATTTACTATTGACTGAAAGGTAATACTTTTATCACGTTATGATTTATTTATTCCCTTACCGGGTGTTATAGATGACCCATATCTTATGTATGACCCTAAGTTATCCTTTATAGCTTTAAGAGGAATGGAATTTTAGGGAATTATAAGGAAGTTTCAAAAAAATGTTATTATATACATTGATTAAGTTGATGTTCAATGTACCAAATTTCCCAAAGATACTATGCTTAACGATCATATAGGTTGTAATAAGTGTGTTTTTATATAAAAAATCATAAAATAAATTGTATTAATGATATGATTTTTCAATGTATAATTGAACTAAACTCTTACCCTCTCTATTATTCCCCACTATTGTATCCACTTGACCATTTAATAGTGACTTTTCCATTCATATTATTATAAAAATGACAATCACCTCATTTATAATAGAATTATTCAGCCACCCCTTTACTTACACACTAAAATTAGAATTTCCCTTGATCCTATAGCAATTTTAGTTCCCATAAACCCTCTACCACTTTTTTATCACTATAATTCACTAATAATCTATAAGTCCTTAATTTTAAAATGATCTTCTATGATAAAATTTAAACTCCCAACATTAGTATCACCCAATCTCTAAAATCCTTTTCTATATCATTCTCATCAACCATCCTCCAAATCTATTCAAAAATATTAATGTAATTAAATAAGTATCTTTAGTATATTTAATTTTATTATATTTATGGTATAATAATTATCCACCTTTCTAACATTCCCTTAAATAAATAATACATTAACCATGCATACGTGAAGACTTCTGCCTACATGAACGTCATACATTATTTTTTTAGAAATCCATACATTGATATATAATAGGGTCTAATTAGTGAATATATAATATATTTATAAAATTATTGATATTATATAAGGATTAACTTTTTCTTACTTTCCTTAAATTCTATAGAAAATGAAATTATTACCTATGTTACATGTAAACAGCTGCCTCAATGGATGACATGTTCTATTTTTCCTAAAAAACATTAATGGATGGTTGAATTTTTTTTATGAATATATATGATATTATTATGTAATATTTTTCATTAATATGGTTCATAAATTATGACACAATATTAAACAATCAAGATAAAGTAATCTATTATTTTTGGTAAATTTCCCAAAACAGGTTCATCATGTATCTCGTTCTCGCAATCCATACCCATAATTTCTATCAAGTTAAAATGGGGATTCATAAATCATAAAAAAAATTATTTTAAAAAATTTTATAATATTTTAATTATTATATTAGTATGAATAAATGGGGTTTGATGTCTCTATTATAAACTTGTGTGAAACAGTCAAAAATACAAAATTATGATAATGAAAATAAGTGATAACTAACTAATGAATGTATAATAAATTGAAATAAAAAAAATTAAAAATGGTTATAGATTTGAATACAGCACTATCAATGTTTATTAATATGGTTTTGTTTATTATATTAGATTTTAAATATCTTTTAAGAAATTTGGAGAAAATAGTTAGGGATTTATTATCTAAATTTTTGTTCTTTGAGACTTATGCCATATCCACCTATTTTCTTTATTGTGTTTATACCTCCCATGAATGAATTTATATCATAATTGTAATCTGTATAAATGGAATTAAATGTCCATCTCAAGTTATATATTTAAAATTATTTTTGTTCAAGGGTTACTATAGATGCTGAAAAACTCTCAAGAGCTGAATGAGGTTTTGGCACGACAAAGTGAAGACATATATTGACCCGAATATCTATTCGGGGGGGGGGGGGGGGCGGAAGGGCCACACACAAAAATCTCATGGGTGCATGAAAATATATCTCCCACATAGAAAACTGTTGGATCCGAGGAAATTTTCTGCGTAGGCATGGAAAAACCTGTGCCATCGACGGCAGGCATGGAAATTTACACGCTGCCGCCCCCGCATGGTTGAACGTTTGTCTTGCTGGCATTGGCGCACAATCATTCATGCGGATCGGTTTCCTCAGAGATCAGATGATCCCGAGTGCCTATAAATAGAAGGCCGCCCCTTCATCTTCTGAACGGCTGAAGGATCTGAATTGTCTCCTCTTCGCGAAATCAACTTCTCTTGTGCGCAAAATATGGCCTTTAGGTACGATATTTTTCATGACAGGTTGCCGAGGGGGTTTCCCATAGGTGAGACCACTCATGCTTAACCCATGCCCAAATACCTTTGAGTCTCACCCCTGCGTGTGATCCCTTCAAATTGCGCGCAATCCCTTCCAATTGCCCACAATATCTTCCAATTTCATGCCACACTTATTCCTTGCATGCAACCTCTTCCAATTTTGTGCAAAACCGCGACCCCCATTTCATGCCAAACCACTCCCATTGCACACCGACCTAGTGTTTTCCACGTAAGTGACTCAATTTCACATTTTCCTAGCATTTTTCATGCAACTGTTCTGTTTTTCACACAACCCTCCCTTTTTGTGTGCTTGTGTTCAATGTCTCTCTTCTGGACATCATTTCCGGGCGCCTCTCACACCCAAAACATCTACAACACCCACTATTTTCTAGTACGACTTTCTAGGATCATACAAAGTAACCTTAAAGTCCCTTGGGCGGTGTTTCACATTGCATCACTTCACCTCATGATTCTTCACATAGGCACAATGATGACTATTTCTTCTTCGCATAGCCACGCTAACGTGGGACCCCAATGGTATCACCTCACGATATCCCTTAGCCACATCGTTACATGTACCTTCTCTTCACTATGGTGTAGAAGGTGTTGGTTATGTAAGTCCTAGGGGTGCGGAGCACACCCAATTCGTCCGGGCTACAGGACGTTAAACTGCCAAGCGCCATCGTCTTCACCACATGATGTTAAACTGTGACCTCTCCTTGTGCCCCACACGCGGGGTGCCCAGTATCAGACAATCTCTACATCCACTGTTCTCTATAGGAGTGAGATAATTCCTCACAAGGAATGAAATCTTCTTTATTGGAACAACGTTTGACTACGGGGAAAGGGAAACCACACTAGTGTAATCCCCCAGCTTTTCTTGCAGGATGTAGCATCCCTGCTCCTCTCTTCCTGGGTGACAAATACCTCTCCCTCTGGGCTTTTTAACCATCAGGACTCCACCCTAGAGTAAGTCCCAATCTCCATCTCCTCGGGCTGCTAACCACGCGTAAACCCCTATTTTCTCTTTGGGTTGCTAACCACGTGTAAGCCCCACTCTACTTTCTGTGGACACACCTTTCGCAACATGATCTTCTGGTTTTTCTGCCTATTAATTATCACACCGATCATGAATCATGTGGGATTAGAGCAAACATCGACCCTGAAATCCTTCCAGCCAGCCTAGAGTGTAATCCCCACACCTAACGTGAACTAAAAGGTCTTTTGTCCTTTCCATGTCAGGGTACATAGAATGCCTCCCTAAGGTTCCAGCCCAACAACCATGGTTCCCAACTATGTTCATGTTGGTTCACCAAACCATCCTGAACTACGTGGTCTTTGATCCTTTCCATGGAAGGGTACATAGGAAGCCTCCTTGAGGTTCAAACCCAACACCCGGTTTCTCCGACCCCCTTCACATCAGCACCCAATCCTTCTGAACTACATGAAAGTTGATCTTTTCCGAGGTAACGTATGTAGGAAGCATCCATGAGGTTCAATCCCAATAACCATTGGACCCCTGGTCCTCCTCCATGTTGGTTCACTGACCCCCAACCCACAAGAACCATAGGGGTTTGATCCATGTCTCCTAGATAAGGTATGTAGGAAGACTCCCTGAGGTTCGACCCCATCCAACGGAAGCCATTTTGACCCCATCTAGCGGTAAGCCGTTGTGACCCCATCCAGCGGTAAGCCGATGTGACCCCATCCATCCGTAAGTCATTGTGACCTCATGTAATGCCCTGTCCCCAGATGCCCAGAGTCAGTGCATTATTACATATCATTGGAATGATCATAAAAGATCAAGTCACAAAATACCGATTAGTTTAGTAGCCTTAGAAGTACTAGATACATTCATAAGGTTTACATTACATCATAAAATGGAAAACTACAACAACATTGTTTCCATAGACAACACTGAGATCCCATAGTCTATCCCAGTAGGTCAGTCATAATATACTTCTTTTCATCATGGGAAAAATAAAACATAGAAAGGGTTGATCTCAAATGCTCAGTAAGGAAAACATTATAGTGGAAACTTTAATAAATAAGAATAAACATTTATTGTAGATTATAAGACTAAAACAAAATACTTTTAAACTTGAACTTAAGAATAATATGGAAAAGATGAAATCAAATAATGCATTTACTTATTCACATGGATATTATACTATTCAAATAATTACATGCAATATCAATAGCCACTTTCATAATGATGGAATGTATAATGCCAGATTTTCATAACCACATATTCAAGGCCTTATTCCAAGAATACATATAAGATTTTGTCAAGGAATTACGCCAAAACACTACTTTGTCTCATGAGACCTACGGATTCCTCAAGGAGAAATAGAAGGCTCCACCCTTCACTTATTATGTCCAATGAATTCCTCATATGAAATGGTTGAAGCATAATCTGAACATTCGTATTAAAACTAGCATATGAAATGTCAATATTTTAACCACAAACCATGAATGTTATAAAAATAGCACATCCACAGTCAAACATAACTCATTCAATAAAATATTAAATATTGTATTATAATATATCAACCTAAATAGAGAATAATGAATGATAATGACATAGATGAAAATAATCATCAAAACTATTTGAGAGAAATATCCCCCTTTTCCTTGAAAACATTTAAGAGTAACTATTTATCAAGAAGCTGTTAAAAATAGATTTTTGAATAAAAGTGACCCATAACACATTGAAATTTTTAAAAGGAATTTTTCTTAAAACATTAATGTCCATATAAATAAATCCTTAAAACCATTTTTAAAATGTGGACATTAATGAGAAATATTTAGAATAATAAACCTTTAATACATTTTAAAATGATATTTTAGTTAGAGTTTCTAACAAAAAGAGAGGCACTTGAATATAAATAATTGAGGTAATCAAAACATTGTAATATCAAGATAATAAATGGATTCTTGATATACTATGTCAAAGTACATTATATACACCATATAAAAGTGATTTGGGGTATAACAACAAAGAAGTCTCAATGGAATGTAAATTGAGATGAAATATCTTATAAAGACCATATCCTTTGGTTAAGGATAAATTAGTGAATTAATTATGTGTGACAAATATAAATAAACTAAATATGATTGGATATTCAGTGTAAATCAATCAGAGTACATTCACTAATATTCTTGTAAAAACAACACCAATGAATTGGATATTTAACTCATCAAATGAAGATTGAGTTAAAATTACTCTTATCAAGTTCATATCGATGACTTGAGAATTTATAAATGGGGTGATTATGTGTATCAAAAGTATATCCACAGAAATGGGAGTGGAAATTATGACATAATAAAATGAATAGTGATTCCACACATAATCTTGGAGTAAAATAATCATTGGAGTATGCATAAAGTCAAATAGTGGGAATAGAAATTTCAAAATACCTTATCGATTTGGTAACATACGAAACATACAGTCATGAAATGAGTCTCATAAAATGATGATGTAAATATACATAAATTAAATTATATTACACAATGAATACAATCAAGGTCAGTACACACACCACATGCAATAAATAAGTGGTGAAAAATGGTAATCTCACGGAATTAAAACTGAGATAAAGAAACCCCTTACATTGTAATTTTTCCTTGTTCGAGGGTAGTTTAACCTCATTTATAATGGAGAAATAACTTTTATTAAATTATACAATAATCATATACATTAATATGATATCATATATGATCTTTTATCATTTCTTTGTTAATAATATCTTAGTATTATCGTCGTTTCATGTGTTAACGGATTCGTTTTCCTTTATATTAGTAATTATGTGAGTCATATTTGTTATGGATGAAATGTATCTTATTCATATCCAGAATGATATCATGTCTCTAAACATTATTTTTAACTATCAAATGAAATTTATTCTTGAATGGATACGATGGGGAATGAGTCTCATCGCGTTCGTGGAGATGGTAATCTGTACGTACGCACGAGCGAAAATATCATTCATTTGATGTTAAAATAATATATAATAGGATGGTATATCATATATGCAGAATAATTATCATGTTATATTTATTATTTACATCAATTACACATAATTATTATACCCATATATATAATAATGTATTGAATAACAATTACACCACGACGTGGAGACAGTAAGCCGTACATACGCACGTATGGTAACATGTCATTCAAAGGATGGATAGAATAATGAATATGGTTGTACCATATTAAGAATAATGTCATAGTTTATAGAATATACTGTATTTATTATTTTATAATGGAAACAACAACGAAATAGGAAGTGGAAGAAGAAAAGAACTTGAAAGAGGTGATGAGATATTTACCTCTTCTTCGGGTTCGTCCTTTTGGTTTGATCAAAAGGGCTCCTTAGGTTGGACTTTGGAAAAAAGGAGGGCCTCTAGGATGAATGGAGTACAGTTGAGAGGGTATTTGGGTAGAGTTTGGACAATCCAAAAGGCTTTTAAGGTGTGATTTTGAGGGAAGGGTTAGTGCCCTTTTATAACAGGGGTGAGGGGCACATTAGGAAAAACTCGAAATATTAGTTTATAATAAAATCAATTTCGGTTTCTAATGGCTCAAAAATATATAATTTAAAGTATAAGGTGGGTATGGTTCTAAAAACACTCAACCAATTGGTTTTTGATAGGTTTGGGTTACTGTATTAACCTTATCTTTTAGATTTAACTCTTAGTTAAATAGTTTGATATTTACCATGTCTCTTTATAGTTTTATATTATATGGCTAATAAACTTACTATATACTTCTAAGAGAAATACAAGTGGTTCATTAATGATACAACTATCATTATATAAGTCATTTAGCTAAACCTTAGATTTTTAGGAATATAATATCAATTAATAATATAATATTTGTTTTAAAAACTCTTTTATGTCAATTTTGACTCTATTTGGTATTTTGTTTTTTATAAATTCATAACAACATTATAACTTATAAAATAATTCCTCTATCCAGCCCTAATATGTAATATCAACCTAAAAAATTAGTTTAATTCATAAAAAGTTTTAAATTACATTTATTTGGATATTTATAGTATCAATTAGTTTAATATTTCATTAATTAGGTAATTACTGTATCATAATTGTGTTATTAATAAATTATATTACATAATGTCTAAAAAATATAAATAAAATACCATTATGTAGGAAATCATTTTAGCTTTCTAATGAATATTTATAGTCGAATTTATCTTATGTGTGACCCTATATTATTAAAAATATTTTTGTTATTAAAATTGGATTTAATCTCTTCTAACTCTTCTTTGAATTAAATAATAATAAATGTTCTAATCTAATACAAGTGGACCAAAGAGGTTCATATTTTATTCCTAAGGTTGTTTTTTCCTAATTATACTTATCCAATAGAATTAGGACATGATTTACGGTAATAATAATATCATTTTTAACCTTAATTACCCTATTAACTTTTAACTGTGGTAAATAAAAGTAAAAAGTTACTATTCACCAAAAATTATTTTCATCTTATTGAACCAAATTTTATTTACTGATATCAACCGAGTGTCTCGTATTTTTAAATTTTCATTCACTGAAGCTGTAAAATTAAGTTTTATGTGAATTTGCAAATTCTCCTAGGAGGTGGGTAAAAGACGGTGAAAAGTTCAAAAAAAATTATATATATATAAAATTATTATAAACTGACTCCAATGAATTACAGTGAACTTATATAGGTATTATGTATCTATTTTGACCTAAAATAAATTTATATAAAATAAAAAATTGTTTAAATAAAAATTCGGTTTTGAACTATAACTCAATGTTTTTCACAATTCATCAAAAATTAAAAGTTTTCAGAAACAGACCAAAAATTCACCCTAAGCTATTTTTAATATTCTGAATTTAAAAAAGAAGTCTATTTTACCAAATTCAAAACATATAAATTGAATTTATTAGTTTACAATTAATTCCCGTTTTCAAAACCAGAAAGCATAGTTTTATGAAATAATAACTACAAAAAGATTGACATTTGTTTATGTCCAATCTCAATGTAAAATTATTTCCAATGACCAACAATGGATTAAATGGTAAAAATATAATCTAGATATACATCCAAACCATTCATATTTATGGTTGAACACTATAAATTATTTTGATTAAAAAAGTTGTTTTCAGTTAAAATATATTATTTTTCAGTATTCACCCAAATATGAAAGTTATCAGAAAAACACCAAAAAATTATTGAAACTAAATTATTATGTCCCGATCCCAAAGAAGAAATTTATTTTCTCAAATTGAATATATAATAGTATCAAATATTTTCTTCAAAAAGGGTTCACCATTAAAAGGTGGTAAAATTACATTTTTTGAAAAATACTTCTTTTATCTGAAAAAATGAATTTGACCTTACATTATGTCTAAGAAATTCATAATATGGATTCTAAAATAATAAGGGTTATATAAAGTAAAAAAAATTCTATTAATAATATTCATAACCGCTTTTGAAAGGCTAGTTTGGTAAGCCGTGGTGCGCTTGAACTCGATGTTGCGTGTAGTGTAAGTTATTGAATTACATTGGAGAACTAACGTTCTATTAAATATTTTGGAGTTACATTCTTCCCTCCATCAATAAATTGTGTCCTCAAAATTTTTAAAATTGGGTTTGGGAATATAATGGAAAGTTCCACATCGGAAAAAGAGTCAATAAAACTATCACTTTAAAAGAAATAAAGAGAAGTACAATGGTCACCAAACATAACCCATACTATGATTCCATGTATGAAAACATGGATATAGAAGATAAACAATGTTCCAAGATCTAATGGAGAGGGATAGAATACCTGATCAAGAGAAAGTTAACAACAAGAAAACCAAAAACTTGTGATGGGACAAACTATCATTAGTTTCCCAGTACGAAAAGTAAACATACAATTTTGTTTGTTTTAAGTTACATTTCATAAAGATGGGGAATTTATTTATGAGATTGACTAAAAACATAAAGAGATATACTTACATTTTAAGTAGAGTTTCATTCCTTCATAATTTCTACAAGTAACTCATTTTTTTAAACGATGAGTATTCATGAAGCCTTGGTCACACCGAATGAGATAGAATAAACTTCTAAATAATCACATCACCCACAATGGATAAACTATATATTTACCTTGTCTTTATAGATTAATCAAAATCAAAACGGTTAGTACAAGATATTAGGACCCCCCCAAAGGATATATCTTTAGAGAAAGAAACACTAATTATAATTTCTAAAATTAAACCAACAATACCCCAAAGATATATAAATACCATTCAATAAAAAATTTCCCTAAAAATCCTTCAAAATAATCCAAGCTAATATTGAAACCCAAAACATAGAAGAATTTGGTTTTGTAGTCTTCCAAGTTAAATTGTATCTCCAAATGACATCAACTACTCTTAACGTCACATACTTAAAATTAATTAATGTAATCACATATTATCTATTATAGGTTAATCGTTTCCATAAATAACCCAAATCACTATAAATCCACAATAAAAACATAGATAAAAATCCACCATTACCTCTCAAATGAAGTCCCATAGTATTATATTTTCCTTGGGCATATAGTGTTCCCAACAAAGAGAACGTCTTCCAAAATAACATTTATCACTTAATCACCAAATCATTTTCCTATAATAAGGGTATTCATTTGATAATAAATAAGATCCCAAATCAATATATTACTGACTAATAAAATCATTTAACTAAAAATAATTAGTCACACTAACTAGGGCCTTCACATAGTCCAATGGTAGGCGATAAATCCCAATCAAAATCTGGTTGTGGGTTCGATTACCACAACTTTATCCGACGTGACGGGTTGTCACACGGTCTTCATCTTGTCCCTTGCCAAAAACTGTATTTTATAACATTACCAAAATGAGATAGATTCCTCAAAATAACCATAACATAATTTAACCACAAATGTTATCTCATACCTTGCCATTTAATCCCAAAATATAATAACTTGTCATTTCCTCAAACCCAATGATCATATAAAACCAAATGGTTATTTATAACTATATCCACAAGAGAAAAGATATTTCTTCCTCAAATATCATTTTCACATGAGAAACTTTAGGGTTACAAATACAAGAGAAAATTATTCCAATGTAATCCCATCAACATGGAGCACTAATACTTTTAAACATTTCTCCAACCATTTATTTCCACATAGCTTCTTCTTTGACCAAGAAAATATCTTATATAATAGGGCATTCACTTGGATAATGGCTAGGTCCCCTACATTTACAAAAAATGACTGTAAATGGATTCTTGGGACCATTTTTATTTTCTTCCATAGTACTCTTCATTTTTACATGGAAATTATTCACTTTATGTCTTTCTTTCCCACACGTAATGAATTTCTTTGTTCCATTGATACACTTTCCTGGGTGTGTCCTTCCACATTTCATGCACGATTGAAATTGAGGATTATTTTCTCCATGGTCTCCACTACTTCAGCTCTTATCATTCATCACCTTTCTCTTCTTTGTTGAGTATGGGAGTTTGTTAATATATATGTTGTTGATATTTTATTGGAAAACTAATTTTTAATGAACATAATATCTTTTAAGCCTATCAACATTCAATTTTGTTGCAAATTTACACCACCATTCCCACCATGTACATCATTCTCAATGTTACTATGACTTCCTTGGAATCCAGCCATTGACTAAAACCAGAAATCATAGTGTGAGTAACAGTAGTCATAAAATTATTTAGAGAATACCATGACCATATTTTCAATTTGAAACACCTTAGGATTAACAAAGGTCATTTATTCTCATATTATATTAAAATACATCAAATCGGTTTGTAAATAAAATGTAAATTATCCTAAGCATATCCCCCGAGAGTGTCGTGACCAAGAGTGTAGCAAGGCCTGTTGTTGTGCACTAGTTCCCGTTTGAGTCTAGATCAAAGTGGGGTTTTCGGGTTTTACCCCTGGTACATCTATTCCATAGCCGCCTCTACCTGCTCATATACAGATAGGAATGCATTGCTTAGAAAACTCAAAAAATCACTACAATACCAAAATTTTAGGAAGTTTCTTTATACTAATCCTCAAAGTCTATCTTATGGCTATGTGCTATAATCAGAGTTTATCTAAATCTAGTTTCCAAGGTTTGTACTAAACTTCCTCTGATACCAACTGTAACGCCCTGAATCTAGAAGACCAGAGTTAGTGCATTATTATGTATCATTGTCATGATCATAAAAGATCAAGTCTCGAATGACCTATTAGTTTAGTAGCCTTAGAAGTACTAGATACATTCATAAGGTTTACATTACATCAGAAAATGGAAAACTACAACAACATTGTTTTCATAGACAACCCTGAGATCCCATAGTCTATCCCTGCAGGTCAGTCATAATATACTTTTTTGCATATTGGGATAAATAAAACATAGAAATGGGTGAGCTGAGATGCTCAGTAAAGATAACATTTTAGTGGAAACTTTCATAAATAAGCATAAACATTTAAGGCAGTGTATAAGACTAAAAAAAGACTTTTAACCTTGAACTTCAGCATAATGTGGAAAAGATGAAACCAAGTAGATCCATTTACTTATTCACATGGATATTCTATTAGTATAATAATCACATGAAATATCAATAGCCACTTTCACAATGATGTAATGCATAATGCCAGACTTTCATAACCACATTGTCAAGGCCTTGTGCCAAGACTACAAATACTTTTTTGTCAAGGCCTTGTGCCAAGAAACTAGTTTGTCTTATGAGACCTAATGATGAATCAAGGATCTATAGAAGGCTCCCCCCATCACTTACTATGTCTAATTCACTACTCATATGAAAAGGTTGAAGCATAATCTGAACATTCATATTAAAACTAGCATACGAAATGTCAACATTTTAACCACAAACCATGAATGGTATAAAAATAGCACATCCACAGTCAAAAATTTCTCATTAAACACAATATGGAAGATTTTATTATAATATATCAACCTAAATAGAGAATAATGAATGACATTGACATAGATGAAAATAATCATCAAAACTATTTAAGAGAAATATCCCACTTTTTTCTTGAAAACATTTAGGATTATCACTATTTATCAAGAGGCTGATTAAAATAGATTTTTGAATCAAAGTTTCCCATAAAAAATTGAAACATTTAAAAGGAATTTTAATTTTAAATCTTTAATGTCCATATAAATAAATCCTTAAAACCTTTTTTAAAACATGGATATTAATGAGAAATATTTAGAATAATAAATCTTTAAAACATTTTAAAATGATATTTCAGTTAGAGTTCCTAACCAAAAGAGAGACACTTGAATACAAATAATTGAGTTAATCAAAACCTTTTAATATCATGAGAATAAAGGGATTCATGATATACTATGTCAAAGTAAATTATATACACCATATAAAAGTGATTTGGTGTATAACAACAAAGAAGTCTCAATGGAATGTAAATTGAGATAAAATATCTTATAAAGACCATATACTTAGGTTAAGGATAAATCAACGACATAATTATGTGTGAAAAATATAAATAAACTCAATATGATTGTATATTCAGTGTAAATCAATCAGAGGATATTCACACATATTCTTGTAAAAACCACACCAATTAATTGGATATTTAACTCAACAAATGGAGATTGAGTTAAAATTACTCTTATCAAGTTCATATAGATGACTTGAGAATTTATCAATGGAGTGATTATGTGCATCAAAAGTATATCGAAATAAAGGGGAGTGGAAATTATGACATAAGCAAATGAATAGTGAATCCACACATAATCTTGGAGTAAAATAATCATTGAAGTATGCGTAAAGCCTAATGAGTGGAAATTGAAATTTCAAATTCCATTATTGATTTGGTAACATACGAAACATACAACCATGAAAGAAGGATGATACAATGATGATGTAAATATCCATAAATTAGAGTATATTACACAATGAATAAATTCATGGGAAGTACACACACCACATGCAATAAATAAGTGGTGAACAATGAAAATCTCAACAAATTAATAGTGAGATAAGAACCCCCTTACATTGTACTTTTTCCTTGGTAAAAGGTAGGTTAACCTAATTTATAATGGTGAAATAATTGTTATAAAATTATAAAATAATCATATAAATTAATATGATATCATATATGATCTTTTAACATTACATTGTTAATAATATCTTAGTATTATCGTCGTTTCAGGTGTTAACAGATTCGTTTTCCTTTATATTCTTTTTTATGTGATTTATATTTGTTTTAGATGGGATGTATCTTATTCATATCCAGAATTATATCATGTCTCAAAAAATTATTTTTAGTCGTCAATATAAATGTAGTCTTGAATGGATATGATGGGGAATTAATCTCATCGCATTTGTAAAGACATTAATTCATACGTACGCTCGAGCGGCAATATCATTCTTTTGATATTAAAATAATATATAATTGGATGTTATATCATATATTCAGAATAATTATCATGTTATATTTATTATTTATATCAATTACACATCATTATTATACCCATCCAAATAATAATGTATTGAATAGCAATTACACCACGACGTGGAGACGGTAAGCCGTATGTACGCACGTATGGTGACATTTCATTCAAAGGATGAATAGAATAATGAATATGGTTGTACCATATTAATAATAACATCACATTATATAGAAGATACTGGATTTATTATTTTAGAATGGAAACAACAGAGAAAGAGGAAGTGGAATAAGGAAGGAACTTGAAAGAGGTGATGAGATATTTACCTCTTCTTATGGTTCTTCCTTATGATTTGATCAAAAGGGCTCATTAGGTTGGCTTTCTGACTAAAGTAGGGACTCTAGGATAAAGGGAGGACAGTTGAGAGGGTATTTGGGAAGAGTTTTTCTGAGCCAAAATACTTTTAAGGTGTGAATTTGAGGGAAGGGGGGGTGCCCTTTTATAAGAGGGGTGAGGGGCACCTTAAGATAAACTAGAAATATTATATTATAATAAAATAAATTTAGGTTTATAATGGATCCAAAATGGATTATTTAATGTCTAAAGTGGGTATGGGTCAAAAACCACTCAACCCATAGGTTTTAGACAGGTTTGGGTTACTATATTAACCTTATCTTTTAGATTTAACTCTTAGTTAAATAGTTTGACATTTACCATGTCTCTTTATATTTTTTTATTATATGTATAATAAACATACTATATAGTTTCCAGAGAACCCCAAGTGGTTCATTAATGATACACCTATAATTATATAAGTCTTTTTTCCAATCCTTATATTTTTAAGAATAGAATATCAGTTAATAAAATAATATTTTTTTTAAAAACTCTTTTATGTCAATTTTGACACTATTTGGTATTTTGTTTTTTTTTCTAAATTCATAACAGCATTATTACTTCAAAAAAAATTATCTAACCAATACTAATATGTACTATTAACCTAAAAAATTAGTGGAATTCATAAAAAGTCTAAAATTACCTTTATTTGTATATTTATATATCAATTAGTTTAATATTTCATTAATTATGTAATTACTGCATCATAATTGTGTCATTAATAATTAAAATTATATAATTTCTAAAATATATAAATAAAATAACATTATGTTTGAAATATTTGTATCTTTATAATTAATATTTATACTCTAATTTATCTTATGTGTGACCCTATATTAAATTTTTTTTAGTTATTAAACATTGATTTTAACTCTTTTTACTCTTCTTTGAATTAAATTATAATAAATATCATAATCTAATCCATGTGGACCAATGTGGTTCATATTTTATTCATAAGGTTATTTTTGGTCGAATTATACTTATCCAATAGAATTAGGACATGTGTTAGGGTAATAATAATATCATTTTTACCCTTAATTACCCTATTTAAACCGTGGTAAATAAAAGTAAAAAGTTACTATTGAACAAAAATTACTTTCATCTTATTGAACCACATTTTACTTAATGATATCAACTTGGTCTCTCGGATTTTTTAAATTACATTCAATGAAGTGGAAAAATTATGTTTTATGTGAATTTGCAAATTCTCCTAGGAGGTGGGTAAAGGACGATGAAAAGTTTAATAAAATTTTTATATATCTAAAATTATTATAAACTGACTCCAATGAATTACATTGAACTTATATAGGTATTATGTATCTATTTTGACCTAAAATAAATTTATATAAAATAAATAATTATTTAAATAAAAATTCGGTTTTAAACTATAACTCAGTATTTTTCACTATTTATTAAAATAAAAAGCTTTCTGAAAATGAAAAAAAATTCACCCTAAGATAAATTTGATATTATGAATTCAAAAATGAAGTCTATTTTACAAAAATCAAAACATATATATTGAATTTATTAGTTTAAAATTCATTCCCGTTGTTAAAACCAAAAAACGTATTTTTAGGAAATAATAACTACCAAAAGATTGACATTTGTTTATGTCCAATTTTAAAATGAAATTAATTACAATGAACAAAATTGGATTAAATGGTAAAAATATAATCTAATTATACATCCAAACCATTCATATGTACAGTTTAATAGTATGAATTATTTTGATTAAAAATGTTTTTTTCAGTTAAAATATATTATTTTTCACTATTCACCCAAATATGAATGTTATCAGAAAAACACCAAAAATTTATTGAAACTAAATTATTTTATACAGATCTCAAAGAAGAAGTTTATTTTGTCAAATTGAAAAAATAAAAGTTTCAAATATTGTATTTAAAAAGGGTTCTTCATTAAAAGGCGGTAAAATTACATTTTTTTTTGAAAAAATACTTCTTTTATCTGAAAAAATGAATTTTTACTTACATTATGTCTAAGAAACTCATAATATGGACTCTAAAATTATAAGAGTTATATAAAATTAAAACTTTTGTTAAGGGTATTCATTTGATAAGACATAAGATCCCAAATCAAATTATTATTTATCAATAAAACCATTTAACAAAAAATAATTAGTCACAGTAACCAGGGACTTCATTTAGTCCAGTGGTAGGTGATAAATCCCAATTGCACTCTAGTTGTGGGTCCGATTCCCACAGCTTTGTCTGATGCGACGGGTTATCACATGGTCAGTGTGTTGTCCTTTTTCAAAAACTATATTTCACTACATTACCAAAATGAGATAAATTCCTCAAAATAACCATAACATAATTTAACCACAAAAGTTATCTCATACCTTGTCTTTTCATCCGAAACTATAATAACTTTTAATTTCCTCAAACCTAATGATCATATAAAACCAAATGGTTATTTATAACTATATCCACAAGATAGAAGATAATTCTTCTTCAAATATCATTTTTACATGACAAACTGCAGGGTTACAAATACAAGAGAAAATTATTTCAAAGTAATCCCATAAAAAAGAGAACTAATACTTTTAAACATTTCTCCAACCATTTATATCTACACACCTTCTTCTTTGACCAAGAAAATATCCTATAGAATAGGGCATTCAGTCGGGTAATGGCTAGGTCCCCTACATTTACGGCAAATTCCTGTAAATGGATTCTTGGGTCCATTTTTATTTTCTTCCATAGTACTCTTCATTTTTCCTTGGAAATTCTTCAATTTATGCCCTTATTTCCCACACAGAAAGCATTTCATTGTTCCATTGAGACACTTTCCTGGGTGTCTCCTTCCACATTTCCTGCATGATAGAAATTGAGGATTATTTTCTCCATGGTCTTCACTACTGTAGCTCTTATCATTCATCACCTTTCTCTTCTTTGTTGTGTCCAGGAGTTGGTTAATATATATGTTGTTGATCATATTTTTGGAAAACTGATTTGGCATTAACACGATATCTTTTATGCCTATCAATATTCCATTTTGATTCTCATTTCCACCACCGTTCCTACCGTGCACATCATTCTCAAATTTACTATGAATTCCTTGGAATCCAGCCATTGTCTAAAACCAGAAAGTATTGTGTGAGTAGCAGTAGTCATAAAATCATTTATAGAATATCATGACACCATATTTTCAATTTTAAACACCTTAGAATTACCCAAGGTCATTTATTCTCATATTATATTAAAATACTTCAAATCAGTTTGTAAAGAAAATCTAAATTATCCTAAGCATATCCCCTGGGAGTGTCATATCCAAGAGTTCATCAAGGCCCGTTGTCGTGCACCATTTCCCATTTGAGTCTAGCTCAAAGTGGTGTCTTTGAGTTTTACCCCTAGGTACATCTGTGTCAGAGTCGCCTCTACCTGCTTGTATCCAGACATGGATGTATTGTCTGGAAAACTCACAAAATCACTACAATTCCAAAATTTTAGGAAGTTATTATATACTAATCCACAAAGTCTATCTTAGGACTACGTGATCTAATCAGATTTTATCTAAATATAGTTTTCATGGTTTGTACTAAACTTCCTCTGATACCAACTATAATGCCCCGAACCCAGAAGCCTAGAGTCAGTGCATTATTAATTATCATTGGAATGATCAAAAAAGATCATGTCTTGGAAGATATATTAGTTTAGTATCCTTGGAAGTACTAGATACATTTATAAGGTTTACATTACATCATAAAATGGAAAACTATAACAAAATTGTTTCCATAGACAACACTAAGATCCCATAGTCTATCCCTATAGGTCTGTAAAAATATACTTCTATGAATCCTAAGAAAAATAAAACATATAAAGGGGTCAGCTCAGATGCTTCGTAAGGATAACATTATAGTGGAACCTTTCATAAATAAGCATAAACATTTAAGGCAGTGTATAAGACTAAAACAAAAGCCTTTTAAACTTGAATTTCAGTATAATATGGAAAAGATGAAATCAAATAATGCCATTTATATATTCACATGGATATTATACTATTTTAATAATAACATGAAATATCAATAGACACTTTCATTATGATTGAATTCATAATGCCAGACTTTCGTAACCACATAGTCAAGGCCTTGTGTCAAGACTACAAATAATATTTTATCAAGGCCTTATGCCAAGACACTAGTTTGTCTCATGAGACCTACCGATGCATCGAAGAGCTATATCGGGCTCCACCCATCACTTAGTAATTCCAATGCATTCCTCATATGAAAATGTTAAAGCATAATATGAATATTCGTATTAAAACAAGCATATGAAATTTCAATATTTTAACCACAAACCATGAATGGTATAATAATAGGACATCCACAGTAAAAAATAACTCATTAAATAAAATATGGAAGATTTTATTATAATAGATCAACCTCAATAGATAATAATGAATGATATTGACATAGATGAAAATAATCATCAAAACTACTTAAGAGAAATATCCCCCTTTTTCTTGAAAACATTTAAGAGTCTCATTATTTATCAAGAATCCATTTAAAATAGATTTTGAATAAAAGTTTCCCATACCAATTTGAAACTTTTAAAAGGAATTTTAATTTTAAAACATTAATGTCCATATAAATAAATACTTAAAACCATTTTTAAAACATGGAAATTAATGAGAATGACTTAGAATAATAAATCATTAAAAAAATTTAAAATGATATTTTTGTTAGAGTTCCTAACCAAAAGGGTGGAACTTGAATACAAATAATTGAGGTATTCAAAACATTTAATATCATGAGAATAAAGGGATTCATGATATACTATGTCAAAGTATATTATATACACCATATAAAAGTGATTTGGTGTATAACATCAAAGAAGTCTCAATGGAATGTAAATTGAGATGAAATATCTTATAAAGATCGTATCCTTAGGTTAAGGATAAATCAAAGAAATAATTATGTGTGACAAATATGAATAAACTAAATATGATTGGATATTCAGTGTAAATCAATCAGAGGATATTCACACATATTCTTGTAAAAACAACCCCAATGAATTGGATATTTAACTCCACAAATGGAGATTGAGTTAAAATTACTCTTATCAAGTTGATATCGATGACTTAAGAATTTATAAATGGAGTGATTATGTGTATCAAAAGTATGTCCTTAGAAAATGGAGTGGAAATTATGACATAAGCAAATGAATAGTGATTCCACACATAGTCTTCGAGTAAAATAATCAATGAAATATGCGTAAAGCCGAATGAGTGGAAATTGAAATTTTAAATTCCCTTATTGATTTGGTAACTTACGAAACATACACCCATGAAAGAAGGATCATACAATGATGATGTAAATAACCATTAATTAATGTATATTACACAATTAATACAATCATGCGCAGTACACACACCACATGCAATAAATAAGTGGTGATCAATTGAAATCTCACAGAATTAAAAGATAGATAAGAAACCCCTTACATTGAAATTTTTCCTTGGTCGAGGGTAGGTTAACCTCATTTATAATGGTGAAATAATTGTTATTAAATTATACAAGAATCATAAACATTAATATTATATCATATATGATCTTTTAACATTTCTTTTTAATAATATCTTAGTATTATCGTCGTTTTGGGTGCTAATGGATTCGTTTTCCTTTATATTATTTGTTATGTGAGTCATATTTATTATGGATGGGATGTATATTATTCATATCCATAATTATATCATGTCTCTGAAAAATATTTTTAATCATAAAATGAAATTTAGTCTTGAATGTATGTGATGGGGAATGAATCACATCGCGTTCGTGGTGACTGTAATCCGTACATACGCACAAGCGAAAATATCATTCGTTTGATATTAAAATAATATATAATTGGATGTTATATCATATATGCAGAATCATTATCTTTTTATATTTATTATTTATGTCAATTACACATCATTATTATACCCATCCAAAAAATAATGTATTGAATAGCAATTACACCACGACATGGAGACGGTAAGCCGTACGTACGCATGTATGGTGACATGTCATTCAAAGGATGGATAGAATAATGAATATGGTTGTACCATATTAATAATAACATCATAGTTTATAGAATATTCTGGAGTTATTATTTTATAATGGAAACAACAAAGGAATAGGAAGTGGAAGAACAAAGGAACTTGAAAGAGGTGATGAGATATTTACCTCTTCTTCGGGTTCTTCCATTTGATTTGATCAAAAGGGATCCTTAGGTTGGATTTATGACTAAATAAGGGCCTCCAGTATGAAGGGAGGACAGTTCAGAGGGTATTTGGTCAGATTTTGGCTGAGACAAAAGGCTTTAAAGTTGTGAATTTGAGGGAAGGGGGAGTGCCCTTTTATAAGAGGGGTGAGGGGCACCTTATAAAAAACTAGAAATATTATTTTATAATAAAATCAATTTCGGTTTTAATGGCTCCCAAATGAATTATTTAAAGTATAAGGTGGGTATGGGTCAAAAAACACTCAACCAATAGGTTTTATACAGGTTTGGGTTACTATATTAACTTTATCTTTTAGATTTAACTCTTAGTTAAATAGTTTGACATTTATCATGTCTCTTAATATTTTTATATTATATGCCTAATAAACATACTATATAATTCCAAGAGAGCCCCAAGTGGTTCATTAATGATACAAATATCATTATATAATTCTTTTGGATGAACCTTAGATTTTTATGAATAGAATATCAATTAATAATATAATATTTGTTTTAAAAACTCTTTTATGTCAATTTTGACACTATTGGATATTTTGTTTGTGCAAAATTCATAACCAAATTATTACTTCGAACAAAATTCATATGAAAAACTATAATATGTCATATTAACCTATAAAATTTGTGTAATTCATAAAAATTCTCAAATTACATTTATTTGGATATTTATAGTATCAATTAGTTTAATATTTCATTAATTAGGTAATTACTGCATCATCATTGTGTCATTAATAAATTAAATTATATAATTTATAAAAAATATAAATAAAATACCATTATGTAGGATATATTTTTATCTTTATAGTGAATATTTATAGTCTAATTTATTTTATGTGCAACCATATATTAAAAATGTTTTAGTTATTAAACTTTGATTTTAACTCTTTTAACTCTTCTTTGAATTAAATAATAATAAATGTCCTAATCTAATACAATTGGACCAAAGAGGATAATATTTTATTTATAAGGTTTTTTTGGTCGAATTATATATGTCCAATAGAATTAAGACATGTTTTAGGGTAATAATAATATCATTTTTACCCATAATTACTCTATTTACTTTTAAATGTGGTAAATAAAAGTAAAAAAGTTACAATTCACCAAAAATTATTTTCTTCTTATTTATCCACATTTTACATACTAATATTAACCGTTTCTCTTGGATTTTTGAAATTCCATTCACATAACCGGTAAAATTAAGTTTTATGTGAATTTAGAAATTCTCCAAGGAGATGGGTAGAAGACAGTGAAAAGTGCAATAAAATTTTTATATGCCTAAAATTTTTATAAACTGATTCTAATGAATTAAATTTAACGTATATAGGTATTATGTATCTATTTTGACATAAAATAAATTTAAATAAAATAAATAATTATTTAAATAATAATTCGGTTTTAAACTATAACTTACTGTTTTTCATTATTCATCAAAAATTAAAAGTTTTCAGAAAAAGACCAAAAATTCACCCTAAGCTTAGTTTGATATTATGAATTAAAAAATGTGTTCTATTTTACCAAACTCAAAACATATAAATTTCATTTATTAGTTTAAAATTAATTCCCGTTGTCAAAACCAAAAAGCGCATTTTTATGAAAAAATAACTACCAAAATATTGACATTTTTTATGTCCAATTTCAAAGTGAAATTACTACCAATGACCAAAATTGGATTAAATGGTAAAAATATAATCTAATTATAAATCCAAACCATTCATATGTATAGTTGAACACTATAAATTATTTTTATTAAAAAAGTTGTTTTCAGTTAAAACATATTATTTTTCACTATTCACCCAAATATGAAAGTTATTAGAAAAACACCAAATATTTATTGAAACTAAATTCTTATGTCCCGATCCAATTGAAGAAGTTTATTTTGTCAAATTTAATTTATAAAATTTTCAAATATTGGATTTAAAGAGGGTTCTTCATTAAAAGGCGGTAAAATTACATTTTCTGAAAAATACTTATTTTATCTGAAAAATTGAATTTTTCCTTACATTATGTCTAAGAAACTCATAATATGTATTCTAAAATTATAAGGGTTATATAGAGTTCAAAATTCTATTAATACTTTTCATAACTTCTTTTGAATGGCGAGTTTGGTATGTCGTGGTGTGCTTGAACTCAATGTTGCGTGTAGTGTAAGTTATTGAATTACTTTGAAGAACTAATGTACTATGAAATCACGGGGTGTTACACCCCATCCAATGGTAAGACATTGTGACCCCATATAACGGTAATTCATTGATATCCCCAATGAACGGTAAGCTATCATCAGATGAACTACAGGGACATTGATTCCCTACCACAGGGATACGTAGGAGGTCTCTTCGAGACTCAATCCCAACATCACCGTCATCCTCGAGTCAACTCCATCTCATTGTCCACTCACATCACATAACCATCCATCATACATCTCGATTCTTACCCGGGCCGCCACATCCCGGCGGGACCATGCCACATCATTCCTCATTCCACTTTAAAAACAATCAGGAAGCTAACCACACGTTGGCCCCAACATCAGTGTTTCCTCTAGGGGTTGAACCCACCTGATCCACAATAATCAGTGTTCTGATCTTTCTGATCCATATCCTCTAGATTTTAAACTTGCGGAATACCCTGTGCTAAACATGGGAAGCTGAAAAAAACCTCAGATAAAAACCTATGGCATATGGTTCCCCACATTCGACGTGGGAAGCCTCGGGCTTCCGTGCCCGCGAGAAGCCCTATAATAATGGTAAGAACCTAGATGCACCAGTATCCCAGTATCCAGACATGCCAGTGATGTCCAACGTGACTACTCTTCTGACCGAAGGTTGCTGCCCGGACCAGACCCTTTGGAATGTCCCGACAGAAGCAGTGTAATTAGCCCGCATCCATGAAGATAAGGCACTGGGATGAGTTTCACGAACAACATCTTAAATCTTTATGGGAGACCGCGACTAGGTGGTGAGTTTTGAGGAGGAATCCAGAGAAGGAATAACAAACATCTCATCATCCTGTTTCAATCAAGGAGCATACGTCCCTGAATGAGGAACGGATTCTGCCCGCCTTTGGCAAGCGGGAATGCGGGGCAACAAACAACACTGTCGTCCTCCAACAAGAAGGACGCATGCGCCCTGGTGAAAACGTCAGAAACAAAAATGGTGAACCCAACATGAACATATTCCCATCAATATGGAGATTAGTAATGTTCGATACATCAGTGGATTAGCGTGTCATCAGATCCAGTTATTTGGCACCGGGTCCCACCAAGAAAATAGCAGGCTTAGCATGAAACTCACTAGATGTTGGGGCAGTAAAGCGTTAGATATCCTGATCTACGACATTGTCAGCGTGGACCCCTATTACCATTCATGGAAGATGGGATGACATTGGGGAACTGTTCGTTGATTACTTTTTCTTTCAGTACTAATAAGTTAATCTCCCTACTCTTTAAGGAATCAAGTTGCTACACCCGGAACTCAATCACTGCCTGCACACCGACACAAGGGCAGGGGCAGTGCCAATGCGGTAGTCCCGCACAGCTCTGCCTCTTCCGCAACGACATCTACAGCCATGAACATGGGTCTCTCACGCCCCCTCTCCTCATACGAGGTTGTTCAGCAGAGGGTGATCAATGACCTCATATGCCGGTACGAGGAGGAGGGTATTATCCCAACTCATGATATGGCCCGCCTGGATTTAGAGGCATCTATTCCTCGTCATCAATGCTTCCCCCAAGGGCCACGTAGGGAGCCACTGATCACCACTTCAACATATTACTATTTCGGGAGCCTCTCCCTAGAATGTCTCGATGACTCCCTACACTACACCGACAAGGTAGAGGATATTTGGGTCAGCCCAGCTAGGATCCCATTCCAGGGGCTCCCAGCAAGGGCTCCCACTAGGTCATTTCAGCACCGCCAGCCAGTCATACTGGCTGAGGAGTAGGTAAGACATGTACGTGTAACACCAGCTCTGGTCCGTCTAACCAGATGCCAGCGTCAGGTGCAAGACGAAGAGGACACCTATCAAGGGGCGTCAACATCAGTAGCTACTGTGGCCCGAGCCACAACCGACGCATATCACCAGCTCCCTGTATACATTGAGAAGGGGAATTTATATGGCCGACCTAGATCAAGGCCCCAACCTACCCACATGCAGGCTGGGTCAACTCTCTTGGTCGCTGGCATAGGTAGTGGTCGCCACGGACTAACCCATGGCAACGACACCCTATATGAAGGTCCTCCCTATACCACTACCATAGAGAAAAAGGATCTTCCCCTATTCTAATATCAGCAAGGAGGTCCGCCCTGTGGAACCTTCCATTTAAATGAGGGTCCTCCCCGCGATGGTGACGCTCTGTATGGAAGTCTCTCCCATGCCCACAAAACCGAATATGGAGTCATTCCTCCTGCCAAATAACATTGGTATGGAGACGTTTCACATCCAATCACTCTCCAATGTGGGGACCCTCCTCGTGTCCTCATAGAAGCTGGAAAAGGTTCTCTTCGCCCCTGAAAACAGAGGAGTGAGGGCCATATTTACTTCAACAGTGCCCAGCATGGAGGTCCTCCCCATGCTTCTAACAATTAAAATGGAGGTCATACCCTCTCCAGCACTTCCCATGGAGGTCCTCCCCATGTCCCCCTTTGATAACTTTCTTGTTGCTTCTCAGACCCCATCTTAATCTGTTGGAAACCCTCTCCACCCCAACTCTAGTACGACTGAAGGACCTCCCCATGTCAGGAATCTACCCTGTCCCGAAGAGCCATCCAGGGGAAAGAAGGCGGGTCGTCGCTGCCATAAGAAGAATTCTGGGAAGGTCCAGAAAGATATCAAATCAGTCCGCTTCTCATACACCCATGAAGAGTAAGACTCAGTGAAAAAACCCTCCCCTCGCTCCTTCGAGTCAAGAGATAGGGTGGGAACGAGGCACATCTTCCTAGTACTTCCAGAACTTGAGTTCCATTGGATTCCCACCTCCCTACGAAGGTATATACAGGAGGAAAATTTGTTTGAAAACCTTGCAGGTTGTGATCATGCAATCACCACCGTCATCACTATAAGCACTCTCTACCTCGACTAGAGATCACGAAGAGCTATTATGGGGACCAATGACAGGTGAGCAGTAGCAAGGACCATCACTAGTAGCCCTATCCCCTATGCCAGAAACTACAACCATCATCCCATCCTATTGGGATGTGGCGGCTAAGTAACTAAACTCTTCGGAGGACAGACTGAGTCCTGGCAGTTTGTTGGATCGCTTGCCGTACTCTCCACTGGCTAGCCTACTATCCAAACAAATGTTCTTCATTACAGCTACCGGATCCTCAGCTGCCTTTGTTTGAGGAGTGGGGTAATGAAGGGCCATACCCTGAATCCGAGCCAAGGAGAATATGGAATATCTGTGTAGCGGAAAACTTCCCAGAGAGTTTTTGGCTCGTGGTAACATTGATTTTTTGTGCGCGGAATCCCTTACCCCATAAGAAGTTGAGTGTTTCCGTCAAACCCCCTGGGTGAAACACTTTTGTATTCATCATCAACGAGTGGTTTATCCCAAGATCCAAGCACATTTTCAGGAAATTGGAAAGAAATTCCATGTAGTTGATTTGGCCGCACTCCTTGTGGCCCAACACCCAGAGTCACCATGTCGTCATAGGGCCCTCCAATAGCAATGCGTTCAGAGTTTCAAGGTACTTTGCAAAATTATCAAAGAGGCATCCCCCCACCTACAGATCTATGGATGGGGACAATATGTTGCCCTCCACTTTAGTCGTATTCGATGGAAAACCAACTTCCTAGGTGACAATGAGGACATGCCCCTAAGTAGAGTCACAGTCAACATGGCCACCCTATCAGAAGAAGAAAATGAGCTGGAGCTCTTGGATGGGGACCTTCCCCCTGAAGGCATGCCGCAGCTACTAGACCCCTCGGGGAGGGTTACTTATCAAAAGAAGAGCCTGCTGGGTCTTCCTGTGCCCATTGAGGCATTGGTCCTTAGCTAAAATCATGGTAAGGTTAAAGAGAATCTCAGAGCCACCAAACCCTCCGACCCATCTGAATCACTGCAGAAGTTGGAGGAAGACCCCGAAAAAGTCATGTTACATCAGAAACTTGCCGAACAGAAGAAGTTGGTTGATGACCTCCTGGCTCAATAGGTTATAGAGCGATGACCGGACTATGGTAATCCTAGGCTAGGGCAGTTGGGGAAGGAACAAATTCCCCTCAATGAGCTACCTCTAGGAAACCCTTACCATCCTACCCCCATAGATATGGTTGATGCCACATCTTACGGTAAGAGGGAGTGGTATGTCTCACCAAACCCTCCAGAATAACATGAAAATCCAAGGGACCCATCTCGTGTTCCCCCAGCATCCCCGAGGGTCGTGCCACCAGCCGCTCCATGAACCGTTGGGCTAGCTTACCATGTTGAAGAACCTGACAACATACTCGTGGTTAGGGATCCCCATCAAGACAGGGAACCCCGTCAGGATGATCCAATGGCGGCACTCATTGCCCACCTTGAGGCGTTGGAAACGTGATAAGTGGAAATCCCACCTGCTGGAAAGCCATATCTTGATTGGGTGGATGATATTTTCGGCACCTACGGGTTTCAGGAATCCTACCTTTTCTCACTTCAATAGAATAGGGGACCCACCACAGCATCTAGCCCACTTCAGCTCGAGGTTTGGGCCCATGTTAGGGACTCCAACACAATAGGAGGCTACCAAGCTCCGATGTTTTTTTGCAGACATTGGAGGGGCTTGTATGTGTCTAGTACAACCATCTACCCATCAGATCTGTAACCAGTTGGGAGGACCTTCGTAGGAAATTCCTTTACCAGTTCAGCTTCATGACGTGGAAAACGAGTATTGCAGACCTCTTCAATTTCATGCAGAGGCCTGATGAGCGCATCACTGACTTTATCGCTTGGTGGAAAGGACTCACATAATCCCTAGACTTGCCACTGAATCAAGAGAAATTAAATAAAATGTCTGTGGGAAATGTTAAGTAGGAAATGGTTCCCTATCTAATCACCTAGAACTACCCTGGGGGACTGCAAGACTTCTCTGATATGGCCCAGCTCCTGGAAGAAGCCCTGCAATAGGCCTGCCAGGAACGTCTGTTGCCCCCTGCAATTCCCATGAGTAGGGATGTCAGTACCATTCTTGCCGTAGTGGCCCAAATATAGGCCCTCAGAAAGCTATAATTATAACCAGTAGAACCACCTATGAAACCTCTTAGAGTCCCTCCACCATAGGTGCAACCTCCAGCCTAGCAGCGACCCCCTCAGAATCAGCAGGTGACCCCGCATAATGTGCTGCCACCGCATAGGTGGGATAATCAGGACCCACCTCCTCAATAGGATCCTTCATCCCCTCGTCAGGATCTAGATCCAAGGGCCCTATTTCTGGATAGAAGAAACCAGACTTAATCATTCAATCAGAATCAGGTTCCTGGCTATTTCCGAAGTTCCTTGGAACATGGGATTGTGTGTTTACCTTAGTGCAGAAGGCCCAAAGAGGCGAACCTCATTGATCGCCCTAACTACTTCCCTTGTCAGCAGATCATGGGGAACACCCTCAAGAAGTGCTATGTGTTCAAAGACTGGATTCAAGACCAGGTCGATAACATCATATTTAGGATGGGCCCAGCCCTAGCGTAGGTAGCATGCGTCTTTGTGTGCCCAAATAGCAACACTGACATTGAGGGAGAGTGGAATCAGTATTCCAGTCACAGATCTCAGAAGTATGATGACTGGATTTCTCAAAAAACAGTCTCTCATTCACGTGGTGTCATCCGGGCATGCCTAAATTGGCCAAAGCCTTTTGGAGCTGTGGCCACCACTTCTGCATCATCCTCTCATCCGTCCTCTTACCAGAAGAGAAAACACCGAAAATGCAATGGAAATAAAAGTCCCTCGCTGATGCCATCATTATCCCGTACTATCAGTGACTTCATGCCCTCAAAGATGGATATTCCTCCCAAAATCCACCCAGCAATGGATGAATTTTCGAGTGATAGTCAAGGGTACGCTTCAATTAACACTGTGGAGTTGGTAAACCCCTACATGACTCCCGACGATGGGGAGTGCCAAGGATATCTCCCCAATGCCCCTAGACGACACTAACGTCGGTGGATCAGAAATCATATGGGTCATTGAGGCAAATCAGTTGGCACTTCCAACTAGGCCGTGCATGCCAATGAGACTAGAAAGCAGTCCCAGGGCAGAGCTCAGCACGTGAAACCTCCTCATCTGATGTCATCAGGCCCGCTTCCACCACCGTTTGTGCTACTGGATCAGGGAAAGCGACCTCAACCATGTCGCGACCAGCCACACACTACTGAAGTCTAGTCTTAGTCATCCATACCTCATCCGGTAGCCACTCTGAAGGCTTAGAAAGGTGAGCTGCGAGATATTCCCAGCACCAGTCAACTGCTGGTCCATCCAGCACGGCCTGCCATGCCTCCTATCATAGAACGGACTCCTGCAAGTAGAAGTTCATGCATAGCACAGAAGTACGATGTTTTAAGAATCCTTCCAGTATTCTAGCAAGTATCTCTATATTTGAGGCCCTTCTCCTATCGTCAGATATGTGTGAGGCCCTCACTGAGGCTTTAAGAAGTCCCCACCAATTTGAGACGAAGGTAGCAGCTGCAGAGGCATTTCATGCTGAAGTGGTTGACAATGCTGAATACCGGGCCATTATCTCATTCTATAGAGAAGAAGAATTCTTCCCCATAAAGTGTCACATTCTCCCACTATACATCACTATCGAATTTAATGGGATAGAGGTTCACCACTGTCTTGTTGACACTTGCTCCAAAATTAACTTTATCCCGACACGGACACTGCGGAAGCTGGGATTATCCAAAGATGACCCGAGTCCCTATGACCTAAGAATCCAAGGATATGATAGGATAGAGCAGACCCTGGTCGGAATGATCTATTTGAAGACCCAGTTTGACGGCCTAGTTTCCAGCACCAAGTTTATGGTTGTCTCACAAGGCATCGCGTATAATGCATTGATGGGCAGACCATGGCTCCACTTGCACGTGGTGGTTCCCTCATCGCATCACTAGTGCCTCATGTACTCCCTCAATGGTCAACTGGGTGTGCTCCAAGGTGACATGTCTCTTTTTTCCTGTTGTAAAGCCTTCTACCTAAATGCAAACTACTACAAGAGCACGGACAAGAAGATTCAGAACAATGAGGTTGAGCATGCCATGGCTGTGACCGACCCATGGATAGATCTAGATGATACCTACATATTTCTAATCCATCGATTGGAGGCTACAACAACATGGGAAAATTCTTCGTCATGTCTGGGACGCAGGGGGGAACTCATTACCAGGTCTAAGCAACAGTGAAAAATCTCTTATACTACTATAAAAATCAGGATCAGGTGATCACGGAGCGTCCTACTCCCATAAGGTATTGGGATGTCTCCCCATAGCAATGGAAATAAATCATTTGTGCTTCTTCTTCCTGGATGGAATTAACTGGCTCAAGACAAAAATCTATTATTACTTAAATATCATCAAGCACAGCCACTTGGGCCAAAGGCCAGATGGGATCAGGTCGATAGCCTTCATCGCTATGGTTGCAGCAGCACAAGAGACTTCTGATACGGTGTCTATTGCCACTCGGGCGGGTAAAAGCTTCCCGTCGGGATCTGTCAACTCAGAAGACACTCCTTTTACCGGGGATTCACCCACAAAAAGTGAAGAAGAAGATTTATAGGATTCCCCTACCTTTGAAGAGGTCGTCTCGTCCATAATTAATGATTTGGTATAGGTAAAACTCAGTAGTGAAGTGGACCCGAGACCCACATTGTTCAGTTCCACCATGTTTGTCGAGGAGAAACAACAGTACATAGACATCCTGAAACAACACCATAATGTGTTATCCTAGAGTTATGGCAAGATGCCAGGACTAGATCCTCTGGTAGTTGTCCACCGCCTCGATCTCCCTGTGAATCATCACGGGTTCAACCAGCCTCCTAGAAAGATGCACCCTTCTCACGGTGCCATGATAGAGGTAGAAGTTAATAAGCTCATCAGAGCCAATTTTGTTAAGGTGGTCTAGTACCCAAAATGGATAGCCAACATTGTGCCAGTCGGGAAGAAGAAAAAATAGACAAGGGTTGATGTCGACTTCAGAGATCTCAACCGTCAGTGCCTGAAGGATAATTTTCTCATTCCAGTGACAGAGTTGTTGTTCAACACAATGGCTGGGTTCCAAGGCCTTTATTTCATGGAAGGTTATTCATGATATAATCAGATCTATATGGCCCCTAAGGATGTGGATTCTATATATTTCAGGGCACCACAAGGTATGTTTGGTTACCAATTCATGCCCTTTGTCTTAAAGAATGCAGGTGCCACCTATCAGTAGGCCATGCATCGCATATTCAAGACAATCCTCAAGACACTGGTGGAATGATATGTGGATGATCTGGTGGTCAAATCTCACCAGTGCCAGGACCATCTCAAGGACCTTGAGAAAGCGTTCGTCATCCTCCATTCTCACCAACTAAAGATGAACCCTTTGAAATGTGTCTTTGAGGTCACCTATGGGATGTACCTTGGATTTGTTGTCAGATACTGGGGTATCAAGATTTACCCTAAGAAGATCAATTCCATCAGCCATATGTCTCCCCCGAGAAAAATTTAGGAACTTCGGGGTTTCTAAGGCCACATGTCCTACGTACGCCGATTCATTGCAAATCTAGAAGGAAAGTGTGAGCCCTTTTCTCGGGTCATGAAGAATTTCGCCACCTATGAATGGGAAGAAGAGTGCCATACTGCGTTTGATAAAATCAAGTAGTATCTGTTACAGCCTCCGGTCTTGATGCCACCCGTCTCCGGAAAACCGTTGGTCCTTTATGTGACATCCATGGAACAATATCTCAGCGCCCTTCTCACCCAAAAGCATTATTAGGGAATTAAAAACAACATCTATTACCTTAGTGGCATGTTCCTCAATATAGAGACCGAATACTCCCCCATCAAAAAGAGCTGCCTTGCGCTGATATTCACAGTACAAAAATTGCGACATTACTTGCAGCACCATGAGGTACAACTGGTGTCTTGGGTTGACCCACTGATGTACATTTTGAACCGACCCATGTTGACAGGATGTCTCGCTCGGTGGCTAGTGATTCTCCTGCAGTTAGATATCAGGTTTGTCCCTCAAAAAGTTATTAAGGGAAAATCATTGGCAGACTTCCTTGCTTCCCATATGACTCCGGCTGACCAGTCCTTGGATCTCTATTTTCCCAATGAGGTGATCCTCTCTATAGTCCAAGCCATGCTACGTAGGCAGATGCACTTCAATGGTGCTTCTTGAAGCCCCACCAAAAGGAGGCTCAAAGATCCCAGGCTCAACAGGGTAGGCTTGGGTATCGTCTTTGTTACCCCGACACAAGCCATCCAGCTGTACTCATTCCTATTGTCATAAGGCTGCACCAACAATGAGGCAGAGTATCAGGCTCTTATCATTGGACTTGATCTGGCCCTCGAGATTGATGTTCCCTATTATCATGTGAAAGAGGATTCCAAACTAGTCATCATGCAAATTAATGGTGACTACGTCGTCAGAAAGCCGAAGCTCGTACCATTGTTGGAACACACTCTCCAGCTAATGGCCACGTTCCAATCTCTACTGGAAGTTACTCATGTCCTTTGATATCAGGACGGTCGAGCTGATGCCTTGGCCGTCCTGGCAGCATCACATATAGAGCCTGAGGGGGAGGACCTAATTATCCATGTGGAACATCAGAGATTCATTGCTCCTGTCTCCCCAGGTGACAACGATGACCTGCAGGTAATCTATCTCACCGCCGGAGACTCCACGTTAGGACCCCCAGATGCACTGGTTGAAGTGGATTCCAACTGGATGGCCCCCTTTTCCGATTATCTCCAAAATGGTTACTTCCCGGCTGATCGGGCCGAGCTCGAGCAAATCTGACACCACACATTACAGTTTACCCTCCAGGACGGTCCCGATCGTGACCAGATCATCTACAAGCGCAGTTTTGATGGTATTCTCCTTCGTTGCATCCATGAAGTCGAGATTTCTTAGGTCATGTAGGAGGTTCATTCCAGTTCATACGGCACCCACAAGACTGGGCCGAAGAAATATCAATAGATCTAGAGACTTGGGTACTTTTGGCCCTCCATGATCCTTGATTGCATCGAGTTCGCCAAGCGATGAAATGCATGAAAAATTCATGCTAACTTTATGCATCGGCTGCTAGGGCCTCTCCATTCCACCATGTACTCTTGGCTATTTGCGGTGTGGGGACTCGATATCATGGGACCATATCCACCGGCAATTTCTCACCAGTGCAGATTCATCATTACGGCTATGGATTTCTTCTCCATGTGAGATGAGGCAGTTCCACTCTGGGAGGTCAAGGACCTGTCTATTTTTGACTTTGTGAGTTCCAACATCATCTTTTGATTTGGAGTCCCTCACGCCATGCTCACCGATAACAACACAAAATTCTGAGTGGATGAGCTAAAAAATTGTAAGGGAAGTACAATATCCGCTCTAACCGTACCTCTCGCTATCATGCGCAAGAAAATGGATAGATCGAGGAGTTCAACAAAACCCTCTCTAACATTTTGCAGAAAATGGTTGGTCAAAAAAAGAATAGTTGGCCGGAAAATCTCCTCAACTCCCTCTAGGATTATCGGACAAAGACTCGTAATTCCTCCCAGGTGACCCCATATTCCCTGGTGTACGGAACTGAGGCCGTCCTGCCCATGAAGATTCAGTTTCCTTCATTACGCACAATGGTTTATGACTAGTAGGCACCAGATAAGGAAGCAAAAATTCATCAGTCTGAATGGAAAGCACTTGATGAGAATAGGCCTTATTCCCTGCACAATCTGGAAAGGCATCAAAATAAGATAGCTAGAGCCTTCAACAAGAAGGTTCTCCTCTGATATTTCCTATAATGTTATCTGGTATTGGCTCTCAGAACACCAATGATACCTGGCACGAAACCACCCAAGTTGGTGCCCACATGGGAAGGACCATTCGTTATTCACAAGGTTTACCCCAGTGGTGCGTACTCCTTAGTAACCATGGACAGTGAGCCATAACACCTCCCACCAATTCCATGTTCCTCAATAAATATATTTCTTGTACCATCTGGTCTTGCATTACCCTAAACTGTTTGGTCCCACACGTCCATAAACTGCCTGGTCCTGCATGACCCTAAACTGTTTGGTCCTGTAAGACCCTAAACTTCCTGGTCCTGTATGACTTTAAACTGTAAAACATTCGGCATGATGATAAACTGTATATTTTCCTAGAATACATGAAAATTCACCCTTAAAATATGTGGGTCTTGATTATCATCTTCATGGGATACATAAGAATGTTCAAACATTTCATCTTTAGTCTATCTCCCAAACTCTCTTCTTTGACTATCCCCCTGGTGGTAGACCTCATGGAGGACCATGGTGTAGTGCAGGCTTCTTTAGCTCCAATCATGTCGGGAGTATGAGGGTCTCACAACGTGATCTATTCTCGTTCTTCTATTTCTCCAACGTCCTTACTGCAAGACATTAAACTATAAGAACTTTTCAGAAATACGTATGGCTTGATTCACATCCTCATGGGATATGTAGGACCGCCCTGACATTTCGTCTGTTGGAACAGCCCAATCTCTTAGAGATCTCCCTATTATCCAGGCCCCATGGACTATATTCTTCCATGGAAGAGATATATGGTGTGGTACATAATTATTTCCTTATTCTCATTAGGTTTTGCAACAACCACACCATGTACCTCTTTCTCCTGACGGTTCTCCATCTCTTTGTTCTATACTCATCCTTGCAAATTGGATGCTCTCAAGTTGAGCCCCTCGACCCTCTACAGTGGTTCACCAATGTGCCCTAGAGTAATCTAGTTCCATGCCCAGAGTGTCTGATTCTATGTGGACATACTTTTTCCCATTTTTCAGGCTTCATGTTCCCATTTACTTAGGATTCCATAATCTTTCACACCCATAGGGACCCCCAAATGGCACGAATGATAGGCCTAAGCGCCCTCCTACCATTATGGGCTAACATCCTCAAGGGTTTCAGACAACAAATTGATAAAAGTCCCACATTTCAAATATGGTCAGCAGTCGACGCTCATTTGTTTTTCCCCATTTCAGGCTAACACGATTTGGATGTTGTGTTTCAAACATTGTCAATAGTTATCCTCCACCATCATGCCATCCCCTTCAAGCCTGGAATGTTGGTTACATGATTCACATTATTTTCCACCCCATCAAGTCCAAATGGAATTTTGACACCCCTGGCACTACCCCTCAGTACGCATTCACACATTAGGAGGACAAAATCCACGGTAAAGGCATCATTCGGGGCTCCGCACCGACTTCCCTTCAGTGTGCTTTCCAGTTATTTCAAAAACATCTTTCTCCCTTATTTCCCACACCGAGTTTGACTCTCATGGGCTTAGGGATCAGATCGTGGTCCCCATTTACCTTAAAGGACTCCGATCCTCTATGTTCTGAGCTCTAAAACTATAAACAAATATCTCTTTTAGAATAATGTATGGCTCCATTCCCATCCTTATGGGATACGTAGGAATGCCTAGACATGTTGTCTTTGGGTCCAACTCGAGTTTAACTAATTTATCTCTTCTTCCCTACCTTCTGGACTCTAACTCTTATGGGACTGTGTTGTGTGGTGTGGGATTATTTCCTCATTTACATCAGGTTTTCATTATCCACACCACGTACGCCCCTTTCTTTGAGTTACCCCCCATACTTCCTGTTGTACCGCATGACATTAAATGGAATATTCAAGAACTACGTGTGTCTTGATTCCCATTCCAATGGGATACATAGGAACAGCAAGACATCTTGTATTCGGGTCCAGCTCAATTGGGAGCTAGTTTCTCTTGCCCCGGATCCTCTAATATTTCATGGCCCCTCAGCCCAAGGTTTCCTCCTCAGAATCACACATAATATGGTGTGGGCCTCATCCTCATTCATGCTGGGTATACTTTATCACGCCATGCACATCACCTCTGGAACCTCATCTATCCGGTATACGTATAATCCAAATGACCTTAAACTATTATTCTTAGTCCCACATGAAATTAAACTGTTGCGTATATCCTGAACAACGTTAAAATGCATGGTTGGTCCCATCACATGACTCTAAACTAAGACATCATTTTCCTGGACGCACGATGTAAAACGACACCACACCGTGATATCCTCACTCGAGGGGGCATCATGTTTGGTATCTGCCATACACCATACCATTTTTCAATGCCTACACACGACTTGATTCTTATGGAAATTCCTGGAATTTCTATCCTAGGTCCATCTCTACACCAAAAAAACACTCATTCATCCTAAAAGGAAAAACAAGATCTATCAAATACCACTTCATTCAGTGCAAGGGCCGGACCCACACAACTTTATTTTCTTCAGCACTAGTACCTTACCATGCCACCTTTTAAAACTATGTGTGGCTTGATTTCGATCCACATGGGATATGTAGGAATTCCCATGAACTTTTCCTCGGGCCAAGACTAACTAATGTTTTCGGCCCCTGGACCTAAAACATTCCCAAGGAACACATGGTGATCCAGACGTCGGGTCCTCATTCACATCGGATTTTATGATTACCTCACCAAGTGTCTCTTGCATTCCCTACCATCTACGGTCTGAGTTCTATGACCCTAAACTAAGATCGCCTTCATCCTTTCCATAAGATGTTAAACTGCTCGAAATTTTACAAAACTATGTATGGCTTGATTCCCATATTTATGGGATATATAGAAATGCCTAGATATCCTATTTCCAGGTCCAGCCCTAGGAATAAGAAATCATGTACCCTCTATTTGGACCCTCATCCTCTTTCATGTCTAAAGAAACCCCATAACAGTATGGAAGCTCGGCCTATGGATCACCTACTATCCTGGGTCAAGGTTCCGGTAGACTAATGGATGACATTCTAAGTCAGGCCCCATGTTTCGAGCATAGTGACTGATCAGACCTTGTTTTTCATCCTCATTTCAGGCTAATGCAATATGGGTACTGTGTTTCAAACACTATCAAAATTTACCCTCTATTTCCATGCCACCCCATAGTATACTGAATCTGGGGTATTGTGATTCACACTTTCCACTTTCTTGTGTTTGGGGTGATTTTAAAATCCCCTAGTGTTACCCCGCTCGTGTACTAGAACACATTGGGAAGACGAAACTTCAATTGTTCTAAGATCCTCATCCCCTAATCGGGCCTCTCCCTTATCTTCCTAAAAATCCAGATTGGTTGTTCGAACCTCTGGTTCCCGAATCTTGATTGGCACTCCGACATTGGAACGAAGTAGTTGTACGAACATCCCTTGTTTCTCACACTGGCTATGACCCACATGATCTTAGGAATGGATTTCTATTTGTTTCAGGATTGTGGTTGAATGCATTAAACCTAAAGAAAAAGAAAATAAATCTATATATACATGAATTTTATAATAAGAGGCAGTAAATGGAAATGAGTATATGAGTTCGACCAAAATAGGGCCCTTAAGGATCAACATCTTGGATAGATCGTTCCAGTGCTTCTACCTTTTGGCTTGTGGCCTCCAGGATTGCTTCCCACCCCCTGAGAACCCTCTCTTCATCAGTGGCCATAGAGAGAAGTGCACTTTCCTAAGCCTATGCTTGGGCATGTTCAGTTTGATTCCCGGTCATTTGGTGACCCGCTTCCACTAGCTACTCTTGGGAATCCACCAGATGGGCCCTCAATTGCACCACATGCTCGGAACAGTTGGCAATGAATATCTCCTTTTCTTTCATCTGTTATTCAAGGTGTTGATCCTACTGTTCCACCTTCATGAACACTTGGGTACTCTCTGAATCTGTATGACATTGGGAAACATTGGAGCATCGGCTGAACTCACATAGATTTTCGGCCATGTAGTCACGGACTGTCGAATGAAGAAGGTGAGCATCCACCCCTCCAGCATAGAGAAACCATATCCATGTGTGGAGTGATCCCATCCATTTTAGCCATTCTGTCTGAGGATGACTGAGAAAGCCCTTGATCCACTTCCACCCTTTGCACCGTGTCATATGGATCTCTTTAGTTTCCTCCAAATCATAATCACCAATCTCCTTAAGATCTGCAGGCCGATAGTCGGGTAAAGAAGCCAAGAGACCAATAGCGGGGTCTTCTTCGTGTATTCCTCCCAAGTGGGTAGGCTCTTCAACACCTAGGCGACCTTCCTCTTTCTTCTCAGTCTCGGTAGCTCCTTCGCCAACTTCTGGCCCTGCCCCAACATCAATTTCACTGATATCTTCAGCTCTTTCCTCACCAAGTTCCCAGGATGGCACAATTTGGGAAGTGTGCCTTGAATGGGATGGCCCATTTTCCATTGAATCACTCGCGAATAATTTGGGTTTAGCGGCCTATTGAGCCTCCAATGTCATGATTACTGCATAAAAAATGAACTCCTTAATCATATAGGTTCTATAATATATAATACATGTATCTACGTGATAAATCATACAATAACTCAGCGCATCGGCCTCTGGCTTTCCCGTTACCACAGGAGCTGTCATGGTGGGGGATCCCTCAACAATCGTTAGCTCAATAATGGGTGTTGGCTCCCCACCTTGTTTTGTTGGAACCTCTTCCCCCGTTCAGATACAGATTCTCAGTCGACGCCAAGATGTTCCTAACCAGGATAAAAAAATCCAATTAAAATTAATGAGGAGAAAGTGGGGGAAGGATAGATATGGGTTGAGACATACCTCATATAGCCCAGTTATGTCTACATCAGATTGAATGATCTCTCCACTCTTTTGAAGACTCCCTTGGTGGGATGTATCTTGAGTCCCTCCACCTTCGAGCCCTCTTCTCTTTTACATCCTCATTCATCTTCTCCTTCAACTTCTCCTTTATCATCCTCCTCTTCCATCTCACTACCCTCCGGCCCCTCGTCGCTTTCGTCATCCCCGGGTGGCATCTTGTCTGGATCATGCTCCTGGAAAAGCATTAACTTCACCATGAGGGGTGGTTTCTCATGCCGACCTCGCGGGCGTGTATACACACCCATGGCTATCAGGTACGTGTGAAATTGATGGAAGCTCACCATGATGTAAATCTGAATGATTCCGACCTCCAACTGCTGAATTCCATCTTGTACTATCTTTTTCCAGAGGGCTTCAGTTCCCATTGAATACAGTAGGGTCAAACAGGACGACTATAGAGCCAGGAGGATTGCATCATCAGAAGGCTAAAGTAGATACCTTATCTACTTCCTAAAATGTTCTCTGACCGCTTCATGAGCCACTCCCCCTTGGTGGTGAGGGCACATTCACACCATTTGACATTCCCTCTACTATAATTCCGGCTTGTGCTGGCCCAGTTTCCTGACTTGCTTCTGGTCATTCCTCCCCAACAACACCCTATCTGCTCCCTCACCGACCAGGTTCTACACTGGCTACCATGATTTTCTGGACTCACATTCACAAAATACCCTCAAGGTATGCTACAGCCCAATGTTCAGCATATTCTGTCGAGAGGACAACATCAACTCTGGTGGGGGGGGGGAAGTGATGAAGACACCTGGGCCATGGGCTGTGAACATCAACCACCTTTGGCAAAGCACTCTGGGATGCCTCTCCTCCCGGACATCTGTATACAATTTCTTCGGCATTTTCTAGAGGTATCCTAACTGCATGGTGAATCTTGACAGCATGTAGGGCTCACAATGGATCTTCCCATCAACTCGAGCCACAAACACCCCACCTCTAATGCCCTGGAAGTATTTCTTACACGCTAGTGAGCCTTGACCATTGTCTATCATCTGGCCAGCCGAGGTGGGGAATGGGCTTAAAGTAAAGTTGGCATGATTTCCGATTCTGATCCTTACCCCATCCTCATTGAGCGTCAATGGCATGACCCCAACAATGTTCGACAAGGAAGGTATCAGACTGTTACACGAAGGAAGAAAGGCATTCGAAAAGGTATACCCGCCGCAATGAGCTACGACCAAGCCATGAAGGATCTGGAAGGGACCACAGATCCTCCTCGGTTACCCCACTCTCGAAATATACCCCTCAATGGTGTAAAAACGGGCTAACAGAGGGACTCCCAGATTGAACCTTTTATTAGCAGACATGATGACATCTGTCACCAATGTCGTTGGGGGAACCCCCATCCTTGTGTGCCTCACTGGAATGAGCCACCCACATAGGAAGGCTGCATGAAATCTGGCATACCAGATGTTTGGGTCCCAACTTTCATTTATAATGAAGCCCCATAATTGATATTCCCCCACCTATAGGATTCTCCAGTACGATCCGCTCTTTCTCCTCTACGTCGTGGCCAGACACCGTCTTCCTCACCCTGACATCTTGATTTTTGGATCTTATTTTTGAAACAAGATAAAACTTTGTTTATAGGTGATTTCCTTTAGAAAGTCCTTGACCCCCAGCCTCTCCTTAGCCAACTCCAACAAATTCCATGTTATGATAGGAGTTTGTGATCTGTCGCCCCAAATGTTTCTTGTCGAAATGAATTCATCATACTGATTCCCATAAAAAGTGATACCCCCGATGAAATGAATGTCCCAAATGATGATACCAACTTACCCATGGTGAAGATAGAAGGTATTGGTATCAGGGGACCATTGGGAAAACTCCTCTGGCCTGAGCTCACGCTGACGGTAGAAGTGAAACTGTGATGTCCACACCGCCTCGAACAAAAAGATGTGTCGTAGTTCAGCCCCAAACTGGTCACACGCCTAGCATACCCAATATTCCCAGGCCTATTCACTAGTGAAGTTGCCTCCAGACCACATATCCCAATCCTGCAGCCAGTCATTAGTTTCTTTGATAACACTCTGTCCGAAGGTACTTGCGTAATGGGTCAGAGAATCCTCTATGACTGGGTCAGTTCCCAAAATAGTCATGGTCATGGGATTCAGAATGTAAAAATCCATATGACTAGTTTCTCTAGAAGGATGGCCATTTTTGGTGATATTATATCAAGGTAGGTCATCCTCACGGTTCACCCATGACCGTGGTGTGTCGACTTCAAATTGTAGCATGGGTACCTCCTCCAAAATACTGAAGTCCCATATCAGCAATTTTTCGGACAGTACATACTCCATCTGGGATGAGGTTAACATGTTTAAGAGTGTATGGTTGCTGGATACAATATTTCGGGCTCTATAAACCTCAGGATTGGAAACCATCTCAACCCTTTGAGCAGTGAACATGACTTATCTCTCTGCGTCAGCCCGATTAGTAGCCATCTTCTTCCAGGGAGGTCTCAATGAGTCGGCGTGAAAAGACTACTATCTGGTAAAAAATTAGAAGTCGACACTAAAAATTAGAAGTTTGCGCAAAACATAGAGGCAGTGGCGCGAAAACATCAGGTCTACGTGAAAAATGACGACTGAGCTCGGGGAATCACACACAATAGAAGCAGTTTTTTGCGTGCAAGACATAGAGAGTTTTTCACTTGCGATAGATGAAGACTTATCGCGCGAGACAAATCCATATGGAATGAGGGACCCACGAGGGTTTTCATAGGGGTAGATCATGGTTTTCGCACATTTTTAAAAATTGATTTGCACTCCACTCCCCTATTTTACGCGCATTTGCGGGTTTTGTTATGCGTAGAATCCAGGAAGTTATGTGTCTGGGCATTTCCCTCAGAATCTGATCTTTGCATCCCTTCACCGCTCCGATTCTGAGGGGGGAATTTTTGGACTCTGAAAAATGATCAAGGGATGAAAAAGGTTTTGGCGTGACAAAACAAAGGTATATTTTGACCCAGGGATTCATTCTGGGGGGGCCTAGAAGGACCGCGCGAAAAAATCTCAAGGGCGCACAAAAAAATATATCCCACACGAAAAACGGTGGGATCCAAGGAAATTTTACACGTAGGTGCGCAATCTTCCACTCCATAGACCACGAGCGTGAAATGTTTCCTCATGGACGCCCCTGTGTAATTGAAAGCTCGTTATTCCGACATTGGCATGCAATCTTTCACGCAGACCGATTTCCACGAAGATCCGACGACCTCGAGCCCCTATAAATAAAAGGCAGCGCCTTCCACTTCCAAACAGCTGAAGGATCTAAACCGTCTCCTCAGCACAAAATCCACTTGTCGTGTGCGCAAAAGATGACCTTCAGGTACAGGATTTTTTGCGACAGGCCGTCCAGGGGTCCGCCCGTGCATGAGACCACTCGGGCTTAACTCTCGCTCAAATCCCTTTGAGTCTCGTTCCCTGCGTTCAATCCCTTCCAATTGTGCACAATCCCTTCTAATTGTGCACAATCTCTTCCAATTGGGCGATTCTATTATTCCTTGCATGCAACCTCTTCCAATTGCACGTAAAACCACGACCCACTTTTCATGCCAAACCTCTCCAGTTTCACGCTGACCCAGTCTTTTCCACGCAAGTGATTCAATTACGTGCCGGACTAGAGTTTTTCACTCAACTGTTCCATTTTGTGAGCAATCCTCCCAAATTGTTCACATTTGTTCAATGTCTCTATTTCAGACAACATTTTCAAGTGCCTCCAATGCCCAAAGCATCTACGGAACACACCATTTTCCCTTACAGCCTTCTAGGCTTGTACGAAGTAACTTTAAAGTCCCTTTGGCTGTGTTTCATATTGCATTGTTACACCTCATTTTTATCATATGAATGATAATGGATATTGCTTCTTCACATATCCACACTAATGTGGTCCCCCAATGGGATCACCTCACAATATCCCCTAGCCATGGCGGTGCCTCTCCATTCTCTTCACCAATGAGTAGAAGGTGTCAGTTATGTAAGTCCTAAGAGTGAGGAGCACACCCACTTCGTCTGAGCTACAGGATGTTAAACTGACAAGATCCATCCTCCTCAGCACATGTCATTAAACTGTGACCTCACACACTACCTTGAACGTGGGATTCCCCATCTCAGACATTCTCTATGCCAACTGGTCTCTACGGGAGTGTGATCATTCCTCACAAGTAATGACATCCTCTTTATTGGAATGGTGTTTGTCCATGGGGAAAGGGAAACCAACCTTGTGTGAGCCCCTAGATTTTCATGCATGAGGTAGCATCCATGATCCTTCTCTATTCCTAGGTGAAAAATACCTCTGTTTCTGGGCTTTTTCGCCTCCAGGCCTCCACCCTGGAGTAAGTCCCAATCTCCATCTCCCCGGGCAGCTAACCATGTGTAAGCCCCTATTTCCTCTTTGGACGGCTAACCACGTGTAATCCCCACTCTACTTTTTGTGGACACACCTTTCACGTTGTGATCTTTAGGTCGTTGGTGCCTATTGTTTCTCACACTGAGCATGAATCACATGGGATTAGAGAAAACATTGACCATGACATCCTTTCAGGAAGCCTATAGTGTAATCCCCACAACCAACCTGAACTACGAAGTCTTTGATCCTTTCCAAGGCAAGGTACATAGGATGCCTCCATGAGGTTCAATCCCAACAACAATTGGTCCCAACCATCTTCACGTCGGTTCACCAAAATATCCTAAATTATGTAGTCTTTGATCCTTTCCAATGAAGGGTACATAGAAAGCCTCTCTAAGGTTCAAGACCAACACCCGGTTGCCTCAACCCCCCTTCACGTTGGCACCCACTCTTTCTAAACTACGTGGTCTTTGATCGTTGCCAAGGAAAGGTACTTAGGAAGCCTCCATGAGGTTCAATCCCAACAACCATTGGACTCCAGGTCCTCCTCCACATCGGTTCACCGACCCCCATCCCATAGGTACTACAGGGGTTTGATCGATGTCTCTTAGATAAGGTATGTAGGAAGCCTCCCTGAGGTTCGACCCCATCCAGCGGTAAGCCATTGTGACCCCATCCAACGGTAAGCCGTTGTGACCCTATCCAGTGGTAAGCTAATATGACCCCATCCAGTGGTAAGATGTTGTGACCCCATCCAATGATAAGCCATTGTGACCCCATCCCACAGTAAGCCGTTGAAATCCCCAATCGACGGTAATCTATAATCAGATGAACTAGGAGGACTTTGATTCTCTACCACAAGGATACATAGGAGTTTTCATCAAGACTCAATCCCAACATCACCGTCTTCCTAGAGTCAAATCCATCTCATTCTACGCTCACTTCACTTAACCATCCATCATCCATCCTAATTCTTACTCGGGCCGCCACATCCCGGCAGGATCATGCCACCTCATTCCCCAATCCCCTTTAATAATAATCAAGAAGCTAAACACATGTTGGCCCCATCATCAGTATTTTCTCTAGGGGTTGCACTCATCTTATCAACACTAATCAGTGTTTTGATCAGTTCGATATGTCTTCACCAGATGTTAAACTCCCGGAATACCCTATGTTAAACATGGAAAGCTGAGGAAAATCTCAAATATATGCTTATAGCATTTGATTCCCCACATTCGACATGGGATGCCTCAGGCTTCAAATCCCTCGAGAAGCCCTATAATAAAGGGAAGAACCCAAACGTTCCAGTATCCCAGCATCCAGACACGCCAGTGATGTCCAACGTGACTACTCCCCCGACTGAAGGTTGTTGCCCTGACCGGACCATTTGGAATGTCTCGACAATAGTATTGCAATTAACTGGCATCCATGAAGACATGACACTTGGAAGAGATTCACAAACAACGTCTTAAATCTATAAGGGTGACCCGGAGTAAGTGATGAGTTTTGAGAAGGAATCCACCGAAGGAAGAACCGACATCCCATAATCCCATTAAGATCAAGTAGTAGACGTCCATGAACAAGGAACGGATGATGCCCAAATTGGAATGCAAGAATGCAGGGCAACAAATAGCGTCACCATCCCCCAACAAGACAGATGCACGTGCCCCGACAAAAGCATCAGAAACTGTTACTAAATCCATAAGGGTTCCATCACCAAACTCATTTTCAAATTGATATTTCTTTTGAATGATAATCCATATAATAAATTTGTATTCTCTTCTTTTAAATGTTTTAAATTTTTTTCCAAATTAATTTGATCCCCAATGATTTTTAAAATAAAATGAAATATATCTATATTTTTTCAAAAGTAAAAAATTTAATTTTATAAGGAAATTTTGATTTTAAAATAGATTTTAAAGGAATGGATTTTTAATGAAAAAGCCTTTTTTATTTTTATGTCTTATCAACATTTTTTTAAATAAAATATGTCTCATAAATTTTTTAAAAATTCTCTTGGGTTTGAAAAACTAAATATTAAAATGTTCTATCAAGATTAAAGTATTAAATTTTAATGAAAACATTTTTAAAGAATTTCCAAAAAATATATAAAGGGGGTTTTCTTCATTCTTTTGAAAGTGATTTATCCCATAATATTAAAAAGGTGCTTTTCATCCATGTAACAATCCATTAGTCATGATAATGTTACAATTGAGATATGTTCTTATGATACCATCAAATTTCTTTTTCCGGTTGGTTTAAGATGATGATGTCTTTTGAAAGTTTTCATGAAACCCACTTATTTATGATAGGTAAATTATGCTAAGAGGAAATTATAAATGTATTTATGATCTTTTTGAATGAATATGTATTTTTTTATTATGTTATGGGTCAGGTCTATTAAATACCTCAAATTAATTGGTAAATTTTATATCTCATGAGATAAAAAGGTTACTTGAGAGGTTAACCCAATTACAATGCTACATGGGTGGTAAATCTAATCCTAACGGCACACATGTGGTTAACAAAATCCCAATAAGGTACATGAGTGGTTATCCCAAGAATACTATGTGGTGACTGTCTTGGTTGTTGTCCTTGACATATAATTTCTTTTCTTATTTTTATACCAATGTCTTATGTATTATTCTTATTTATATGTTATACTCTCATGAAACATGATTGATTATTACACACTCTTATGAATCATGCCATTTTTTATGAAAAACTCATATTATATGAATCATGATTTATGATATACGAATTTTTTGGTATGATTTTTGTATGTTATGATTATGTTATCATACACCTATGTGTTTCTTATAGTCACTTATGATCATAAATTTTTATCTCTTAGGATTACCCTTAATTATAATCTAAGATGAACCCTTTATTTTGTTTCAATTATTTTAGTTTTAATGAATGATATTACGTATGATGCGTCTAGAAGGGTAGCTTATGAGAAGAATGAATTTTGGAAAATATTGAAGGTAGTCATTAAATAAGTTGACTATGAATATAGTCTACAAATATAGTAAACCTTTATGGTTATGGGCATGTATTATTATGAAATGTATTTAATATTCATATAAAATGTGGTAATATTTATGTAATTGATGTTTGGGTCACCATAGTTGGGTTCAGAATAAAGTTATCATTATTTGTGGTGAATAATATGAGAAAAATTAAATAAAAAACTTATGTATAATTCTATGAATAGGATAACATCATAAAATTTTATTAAATTAGATATCTTGTGGGTTTTTGGAAATGAAATACTTTTCTAGATACTACAAGTGGATATAATCTATATGAGACACATAACTTTGGGTAGTGAACCTAAAAGGGGTTTGTTGGGTATTAACTCAATCTATACTCAGTGCATGATAAAGAGGGCTAATTTTACACCTTGTTTGACACTCCCAGGGAATATTCTTTGGTTAATTAAAATTATATTTCCAAACTATTATGAGGGTTTTTAATATATGTTATATTAAAAACTAGAATTTCATGGGTTAAAATTAAGGTTTCCTCATTTAGTTAATCATAGAAATGACGATCATTATCATGTAATTTCTCACTCTCCTTATTGATGCTTGAAACTCACACTTGGATTTTTTGTTTTAGTCAATGTTGGGAACCAGGAGAAACCCAAATAACTATGGGTACAAATGAAAATGTGTTTATTATTCAAATGATCAATAAAATGGGATGGGATCTAGGGTGAAAACCAACATGAACATGATCACCCAAAATTATAAATCTCTGAATAATAATGAAAAAATTATTGAGCATTTGGATATACTAAGGAAGGTGGAACATGATATCAAGATTTTTATGCATCAACCTCCACCCTCCTTTTGGTGGTTCTTTCAACCCACTAATTTATGAGAAACACATAAATGATATAGAAAATATATTTTCCATTCTATAGTTATTTGAACAATATAAGGTTAACTTTGTTATGTGATGTTTTGAAGGTGAAACTAATCAATGGTGGTAACTTATCATGAATATGAGGAAAAGGGGGAAATTGAATCCATGAACTGGGAAAAGTTTATGAAGATATTTTACAATAATTATTTTCCTCAAAATATTTAAACTAAAATATAGAGTGAATTATTAGAACTGAATAAAAAGGATGGTGAATCCATTAGTAACTATGGGGAAAATTTCACCAAACATACAAGACACACTTATGGTTTTTCATCGACCTAGAAATAAATGTAAATTAATTATTTAGTGGATTGGGATTATGTTCCTAAAGGAATTGTATATAATATACTTTGATATATATGAATAAATAATAATATTTTATCTCATGGTAGAAATAAATATTAAAGAATCCCATTATTTTCATGGTTTTTTGGATAATATGAATAAAAACGAATTTTTATGGTAATACCTATAATAAAACCCCTAGAGAAAATAAAATTAATATCCCATCATTCTAAAAATGTGGAAATAATAATGGGAGAAATTGTCAAATCGGTATTGGTAAATATTTCCATGTATGAAAGAGAAGGTAATCGCACACATGAATTCTAAAGAGATATGGGTAAAAATAAATCTCAACCAAATTTACCGCCTGAACTCCAATGCTTCAATAGTAAGAGTTATTGACATTATTCAAAAAAATACCTCAAACGAAGGGATAATGATGACAGTCGATGCTAGAAACATCCCAAGACAAAGTGAAAACTAAAAGACCCGTGATATTAGAACTCCTGAAGTGGGTCACAATAACAAATCGATTAAAGGTACACTTATCATCCAATATAGAACTAAAAATGTGTAATTTGATTCATTATATAAATAATATTTTATATCGGATGACTTTTTTTAAGATATAACTTCACCAACATAATTATTTGATATTAAACTATTGATGAAAATCCCTAATGGTATGATTATTGAATCTAAACTATATAACTCCTCTCAGATAAAACATTACTGGAATGTGAATCTTGAGAATCTTAACATTTTACCTATATTTGAATCCAGTATAATTTTTAGTAACGGTTTGGATATACCAATATAAATTATATATCATAAACATTGGAATGTAAGTCACATTTGACATCATTAATCAACCTATGATTGTATATCAGTGTGGGGTTGAATATAAACTTAAAATGGAAATTAATTCCATTATATGAGTCTTTAAACCTATTCAATGGGAGTATCTATGTAAAATTTTTATAGAGGAACTAAATATTTAAGATATTCCTATTAATATAGAATATTAATATGTATTTACTAATTAGTTTCCTATTCTTACTTGAATAATTAGGTTGAGTTCTTATTATAACTCATACCTCGTGGTCTACTTATTTATAATGATCCTTATAGGATAACACAAAATAAGTTATAGGAATTGAAGAAGGAACTCCAAGAGAATCTAGAAAAGGTATTTATATGGCATAATGTATCACCATAAGAAGCACATATTATTTTTATTATGAAGAAATATGATTCAGTGTGTTTTTAATTGATTATAGATAACTTAATAAGATCACTATCAAGAACAAGTATCATCTACCCCTTATTGATGAATTTTTCAATCAACTGTGTGGATCTCACTACTTTTTCAAATATTTAACTTTGATATATGTATCATTAATTCATTTTTAACAAGGAGGATATTCCTAAGACAAATTTACATGTAAGGGATGGACACTATGGATTTATAGTGATTTCATTTAGACATAGTAATCCCCCCAATATCTTCATGGATCTAAATGAATAGTTTCTTAAGATATTACCTTGGTTTGTCTTTGGTTGACTTTATAGATGATATTCTCATATATTATAAGAGAATAGATGATCATAAAGGTCATCTATGGGTTCTTTTAAAGACTTTTATGAAGGGGAAAATGTATGATAAATTTATAAAATGTGTGTTTTGGTTAAAAAAGTCTAATTATTTTGTCCTGTAATCCCCAGTGATCGTATATCCATGGATCCTTTAAAAAATGGAGTTCATTGAAAAATATCCCAGACCAGTCATTGTGTCTGATATCAATTGTTTTTTTATACTATCATAATATTACTAGTAATATTTGATAAATTTCTCATCACTATCAAATATAATAACCAAGTTGAAGTGGAAGTTATCCAGGTTCCTATGGATATATAAGTCTAAAGAGAAGTCCAATGAGTTGAATATAAGGTTTTTTTGTGTACCCATGCTCACACTACCCTATAATAGAGATGTGATCATGATATAAAATGGTATAAAATAAGGAATTGGGATATTTTAAAATGTATAGTGACATAGTGGTATCTTAGACCTCCTTCCAACTAAATATTCAAGATAAAAATTAATCGAATAATGATTTGGAAATGGAATTAATAATATTTTATTTGAAAATAAGTAGGTATTATATTTATGGTAAATTATTTGATTAATATAGTAATCATAAACTATTAAAGAATATAATTAGACAAAACGAGTTGATTAAGTGACAACAGATATTGTTGGAGTTCATTAACTATTATGAATTAACAATTCATTACCAACCTAGGATAGAGAACATGGTTACAAATTATCCTAGTTTGAAGGGTCATGAAAGATTATCATTGATGAGGATTGAAAAATATATGTTACTTATGGATTTTTAGAAGATAGATCTTGAAATCATAAGGGAATTAGATAAATGATATCATGATCAAATTAATGTTTAACTATGCTTCCTTATGAATATTATTAAGGAACAAAAGGAAGAATGTGGAACAAAAAAAATATGTTATGTAGTTTTCTAGAAATAAACCTTGAATATGATGAAATGATAATTTTCAGGAACCAGATATGTGTTCATACAATATGAGAGTTGAAGAGGGAAATATTGAATGAATCACATATCTCACCATTCTCTTTCTATCCTGGAAGTACACAGATGTATAGAGATCTCAAAGAGAATTTATAGCTAGGAAATATGAAGAGGGAAATTACGTAGTATATATCTGGATGGCTAGTATGTCAGAAACATGAGGAAGAACATGAGAAGTCTAAGGGTATGATAAAACAATTAGTCATACCTATATAAAAATGGGAGAAAATTATCATGGATTTCATCAAAGAACTCCCAATAAAAAATAAAGGCCATAATTCCATTTGGTTCATAATCAACCGCCTTAAAAATCCAACAAATTTCATTTCTATCAAAGAATATTTATTGTATGACCAACATGTTGGGATATACATTAAAGATGTAGTAAGTTTATTTAGGGTACCAATCTTAATTATATCTAATCTGGATATGAGTTTTACCTCAAAAATATAGAGACTATTTCAACAATAATTGAATATAGAGGCGAACGTTTTCACTTCATATCATTTTTAGTCATATGGTTAGTTTTAAAGGACCATTAACACCCTAGAAGATACGTTGAGATCTTTTTATATTGATTTTAATGGTGGTTAAGATCAAAAATTTCCTCTAGATAAATTTTATTACAAAAATATCTTCTAATAAAACATTTATATTGATCCTTATGAATGACTATATGTAAAAAAGTTTATAACTACACCATTTTTGGATGAAGTTGTAGAATATAGGATATTGGGACTTGAGTTAGCTGAGGAAATGTTAAATAATGTTAAATCTTTTCAAAATCACATTGGGGAAGCTCCGAGTCATTAAATTAGTTATCCAGACAATATTTAGAGAGATATAGAATTACATGTTGGTGAAAAGGTATTCATATTAATATCTAGTTTAAATAAAGATATAATATTTGGAAAAAGTGGAAGGTCATCCCTAGATATATCGATCCCTTTGAAATTATTGATCATATCGTGAAGGTAACCTCTTGCATGGTTCTACCATCAAACCAATAATAAGTTTATAATGATTATCATGTATAAAATATTAGTAATTTCATACCAGATCCTTTAAATTTTCAAAACTCATCTTTTGTACATCTAGAGCATGATCTTTCTTATGAGGAACAACAAGTGGAGATTTTGGATAAATGAGATAATGTACTTTAAAATAATACCAATCACCTATTCAATATTTTGTGGCAAACAAATATTAAGAAGTAGTAAGGAGACCTAGGGATTTCATGAAGAATATGTATCCTCATTTTTTTCTACTAAAATGAAAAAAATTAGGGCGAAATTATTATGTAGGTGGTACAATGTAATGCCCGGACTTTTTAGAAAATATTTATCTTTTATAAATTTGATGTGTTTGATAGATTGTGTTTCACACACCACTGATCTTAAGTAAATATTTATTTATCAAAATAAAAAATTAAATATATTACACCAAAATTTAATAAAACACAATTATTAGAACCATTTTGATAATTAAAAGAATTATTACTTTAATTACTCATGGTGAAACAAGAATTTTTGTCTAAGAATGTTGTTGTTATTTTTTATTATAAATGTTTTTTTAAAATATTTTTCTAAAAGATTATAATTATAATTTTATAGTATAAAATAAATTTTTAGACTCAGTATTACAATATTTACTTAGGAATAATTTTTTATATTTTTTATGAAAGGGATTATTTTTAGGTGAATAGTATAGAATACGTTTTTTACAAAAAAAATTCCTTTTATGAAATAAATAAGATATAACCATGTATTTTAAATTTATGTAATATTTTTATAGATAAAACATGTATTTTATAAGTATAATTATAAATTTAATAATATTATTAATAATTTACAATCAAATATTTTAAAATTTTAAATATAAATTATATTTTTTCCTAAAAATGATTTAATGTGTTATACATTTAATATTTCAAAATTTATTTCAATCATTTATAAAAATATAATATAATAAAATTTATTATATATTTTTAATCATAGAGAAACATTTATTTATTATGGTCCATTATAATTGTAGATATAAAAATAAAAAACTTAGTTAAAAATTAGTTAATGAGGGTAAAAAAGAAAATTACCATGGTAAAAGTAAAAGATAAAACTAAATAAAAAATCATAGAATCCCTGTATATTTATTTTAAGATGATTTTAAGATAGGATTATCGACCTAAACTCTCCCTTATCCATTATTTCCCCCAATCAGATCTATTTTTTCATTAAATAGTTACTTTACCTTTTATAATATTTTAAAAATGCAACTAATATTATTTATAAAATAAGACTTCAACCACCCCTTTATATACACCGTAAAATAAGAATTAATCTTGATAATCTACCAAATTTAATTATACTAAAGAATTTAACCAAACTTAGAATTCCATATATCCAGGAAGAATCCCTAGGTTCTCTATTTAGAAAGCATGTTTCAAGAGAAGATTCAAACTATCAATATGAGTGTCACCCACTCAGTAACATTATTTTCTATATCGTTCTCACACATATTTGAAAAAAACCAATTCCAAACCTATTAAAATAATTTAATCAGTATCATTAGTATACTAAATTGTATTATATTAATGGTATAATAATTATTAACCTTCATTCATTCTCTTTAGAATAATGAAAACATTATCTATGGGTACGTATAGACTATGACCTATATTAAAAACATACATTTTTTTTCATAACTTATGATATTTATGGAATATATATGACATTTATAACAATATTAATATTTCTAAATTATAAATTATTCAATACCTTCGTTCCATTCTATGAAAAAAGATTAATTTTCCCGTGTTTTGTGTGGACTACCGCCTCAATGGGTGACATGTTGTATTTTTGATCACCTCACATCAAGAATATTTTTAAAATATATTTGATGAAAATATATGCTATTAAAAAAGTATTCTGTGTCATGAATATGGTTCTGAATGTATAAAATAAAAGTTAAATATCATGATAAAGTAATCAATTAATATTATTAAATTACACAAAAATGGTCATCATGTATCGTATTATTGTGAACCATAACAATAGTTTCCATAAAGTAAACACGGGGATGAATAAATCATTTAAAAATGATAAAAAATATTTTAAAATATGGTAATTATAATCTTTTTTTCAAATAATGGGTACTTACATCACTATTATAAACATTCATGAAACAATTGAAAATACCAACATATGATAATCAAAATAAGCGAGGGATAACTAATTAATGTATAATAAATGAATTCAGCCAAAGATTATACAAGGTTATAGAAATAAATAATGTGTGTAAATATGTTATTATTATGGTTATTTTTATATATATGAAGTTAAATATCTTTAGATAAATTAATAGAAAATAGTAATAGGTTTCTCGTCTAATTTTTTGTTCTTTGAGACTTATGACATTTCAAAAACTTGTTCAAATTTTTGTAGTGTATATAGTACCCTTGGATGTATTTTTACCATAATTTGAATGATCATTATAGTTATTATAGATCCATATGAATTAAAATATTTAAAGGTCTTTTTATTCAAGGTTTACCCAATTTGTAAGGGTTTTTTCATTAATAAAATTTTCCAATAGATATTTCAATTAATTGATAATCAATTTTTAGAATTTTTATGCTATTTTATTTCATGTTTTAAAATGGTTTTCCGAATTAACATATAATTAAAAACAAATATTTCTATATTTTTCGAAATTAAAATTTTTATTTTAAAAGGAATCATTTATTTTAAAAGGTATTTATCAGGATTCGTTTTTAAAAAATAAGACTTCAATATTTTGATGAATTTTATTATATTTATTCTGGAAAGAAACATTATCTTATATATTTGTTGTCTAAAAATATTTTTTTACGGTTAACCATAAAATTGATTTCTGAAGCTCGTGCTATTTTTTTATAAAGAAATATTTTTAGATAATTTTCATGCATTTTAATAAATGGATATTTTTTTTAATATAATGCAATGTTATTTATCATATAATAATAAGAAGGATTTTCTTATTTATCTAAAAATTCATTGAAGACCCTTATGTTACACTTAAAAAAATTTCTTATGATATAATCCTCTATATTCACTATATGGATTATGATAAGGATGATTTAAGTATGTCTTTAGGAAACCCATTTATTTCCAACAATATAATTAAGATATGATTAAATGAAGCTTGTTTTTATGAAAATTTGGATCAATTATATATGGATTTAATTATAAAATGTTTTGGGACTATTAAATGTCTCTAATTAATTGGTACTGTTAATACATTATGAGATAAAATGTGTATAGATTTGGTTATCCAAATCCCAATGGTACAGAGGTTGTAAACACAAGACTAAGGGTACTTTTGTTGTTAAAAATCCCAATAAGGTACATGGGTTGTAATTAAATTCTAATATGTGATGAAAGACTACGTGGGTAACATTTATATACAGTTTCTATGATTATTTTTATGCCACAATCTTATTCATATGTTGTACTCCCATGGACTGTGATTGATTAATAATTATTACTCACTCTTATTAATAATGTATTTTGATTCGAAAGAGATTTATTACATGAGTTATGATTTATGATCTATGAATTTTTAGTTATATTTTTTTAATTTATGATATTTTTCTCATGTAACAATATTTTTATTTTTCTCACAAATGATCCTTAATTTTTATCTCTTATGTTTTCCATTACCAAGCATATAAGCTCACACATTTCATATCTCTCCACTAATACCACTTTAAACAAAGTTATTATGTGTGATAAGTATATAAGGGTACCATGTGAGAAGAAAAATTGGGGAAAATGTTAAATATTATTCTTCAATAAGTTGATTATGTATCTAGTGTCCAAAGAAACTAAACCTTTACGGTTCGTGGCACTATATTATTATGATATGTATTTAATATTCAATTAAAATGATTTAATATTTATGTAATTATTGTTTTACATGCATCATTGATTATGTAAAATAGTAACAATGATGGATAAACCTGTTAATTTCCTATATGTTAAAAAACACTCCTCTCACACATTTGTAAAGAATATTAAAAGAGAGTCAAACTAAAATTTTTCAAAAGTTTCCTTTTAATAATTTGTAAATAAATTAAAAGTTAGTAAAAATTTTAATTAAAAAACATTTTGTTATTGTTAAAAAACTATATAAAAAATAAAACTAAAATTGAAATGTAAGATAAAGAGATTAAATCATTTTTAAAAAGGTTGAAAAGAAAATTTACATAGGGATTTTAAAATAAAAACAATTAATAAAATAATGTATATGATAAGGAACAAAAAATACCCTGAGTATTAATATATTCATTATATTATATGTCAAGGAGGTAGTATATACAACATAAAAATGAATATATGTGCATCATTCAAAACATATCTCAAAGAAGGAAGGTTTGGATGAGACACCCTTACAGCTTTGGTATTGTATGAATCATAAATCCATGGAATTTAAAACATCATATGATTTTTAATAATTTAAAATATCCCTGAAATTATATGTAAGAAAAATTAAGGGGATGAAGTGCACCATATAAAATAAATCATGGTGTACAACATGAAATTTTTTGCAAGGAATTGATATTGAGACCTAGAAACCCTTATGAAGATCGTAACATTTTAAATATGAATCCATAAATGAAATGATTATGTAGAAAAAATAAAAATAATCATAAAAAATATTAAATTAAACATAAAAAATTTGAGTTCACAACCCCTATAATCTAAGTATTACCTGGTCAATGAAGAAGTGATATAAACCAATGCAGGGAAATTGAGTTACAAATTCTCTCACCCCAGACCTCTCCTTGGTAGAATACAATATAAACTCATGTATAATAAAATTATACATATCATAAATATGTACTAGAGAAATATTAATACTTATATTACTATATACATTCCCTTATAAATTCTTATTACCCTTTTGCAAACAATTCTTTTTTAAAACACAATATTTATTTGTTAATTGAATCATTTCCCATGAATGTTTCAATTTAGATGTTTTGATCCTTGAACCTTGGCCATTATTTCATCATCTCCATATTGTTATTGACAATTTTATATATGTTTTAGATATTAATTTTTATTTGAATTATTATTTCATGGAGATTATGGTGAGGATTCACATGAAATACTAAAAATAATGTTTTTATAAATTTTGATTTCCTAAAAAGAATTGAATTTACTAGTGAATAATGATATTTATATAACAATTACATAATCATATAGATATATTAAATTAATAAAAACTATATTACATCATCATTATTTAAAATTATTTAATAATTCATGTCATAAACAACAATATTAATATATAATACATATATCAACCCAATATTAAAATTATTATAACATCATTCATGTAGGTGGTAAAACCAACCCAAACTACAACGTCCTATAACAAAAAAAATGAATTAGAATGTGGAATTTCATAATAATTATATCAATTATAAAATTTTTAATCATTTTTTAAATATAATATATTTATTATATATATATATATAACTATACATGTTAGGAGGTTATGGAAAATTAAAAATGTTATTCATAGGGGTGGTATTCATCATGTACGCACATGCGATGTTTTCATATTTCAATGAATGAAAAGAAAATAATAAAGATAATGATGTATCATTACAGAAACATAATTATGTAATATATATCATATAAATTTATTAAATTCATCTTTATAAATATCCATTTGAGGTGGGGATGAAAAATGAATGACATTACTTTGTTGATGTGGTAGTCCGCACATACCCACAAACGATGATTTCATTTTCCATAAGCTGAAAAATGTCGAAAATAGTTGTACCATAGATATAATAAATTTAAAATTTTAAAAATATTATGATTTAATTATATTATGATGTATATAAAATATTTAAAATATGTATTTGAAGAATTAAACTTTAATGAATTTGGTTAATACTTATACCTCCTCCTTGGATACCTTCCTTGGATTAAACCATAAGACATCTGGTGTTCGTTTGTTGGTGAGACAAGGACCTATAGTAAGTGTGGCGGATATATGGTGAGGGTTTTAGTAAGATATTAATTTATCAAAGTTGATAACTTGTAGTGTATAAGTGAGAAGGGGAGGTTCCCTTATATAAGTGAAAAGAGTTATACCCTTGAAAATATTAATATCTTTAAAATATAATAAATGACATTATCATAGAATCTAGATCCAATTTTTTCAATTTAGAATATAGTATAATTTACTATATAAATCTAGTTAACCAAGACTATATAAAAAATTGATAGTGATATTTGATGCTTTATTTTTTTAACCTCCTCTTTATCCTTTTTAACCCTTACAGTGGTGACAAAATTTTACCATGGTAAGTAATCATTATAAATAAAAATGAAATTGAATTCATTAAAAAATTGGAACATGATGATCCTAAATATTTAATAAAGTTTCTAATTTTTTTGGATGCTGTGGTGATTAAAAATATAGGGGAGTGAATTTTAGTTTTAAAAAACAGACAATTTTTATCCTCCTCAAGTATTAAGATTGATCATTTTTCTGAGATTCTAATGAGACCAGAGATTAAAATTATTTTAAAAATACCAATTAAATCAATTATCTGATTAACTAAAAGAGATAATATATATATAAAAATTCACAATGGAAATCTAATGATCTGTAACACCCCAAGCTTCCACGGTAGACTTCTTTTTAAATAACTAAATAACTTGTGCTACACGCAACACCGAGTTTGAGCGAACCACGACTATCCATTTTAGAATTGGTTATGAATATTATTAACTATATTTTTAATTTTATATATTCCATATAATTTTAATATTCATCTCATGTGTTTCTTAGAAATGATATTAGAACAAATTCAATTTTTTGAATAAAATAAGTATTTCTCAAAAAAACGTAGTTTTACAACCTTTTAATGGCGAACCCTTTTTAAATAAAATATTTTAAATTTTTAAACATTAAATTTTGAAAAATAAAATTTTAATTTATTATTAGGACATAGAAAATATAGTTTGTATAATTGTTTGGGGTTTTTATGGTATCTTTCAATTCTTAAATAATACTGAAAAATATTGTATTTTAATTCAAAACTTATTTTTTATCTAATTTATTTATATTATTAAATTATCCTTTTAATTGGTTTTAAAGTATAACTAGATTATTTTTCTATAATATAATATAATTTAGTTCATTTTAATTATTTTCACATTAAAATTATATATAAACACATTCCACTCTTTTGATGGTTTTTACATTTAAAAACATGTTTTCCCATTTTGTCAACAGGGATTAATTTTAAATTAATTTCTGCAAATTATGTGTTATAAATTTTAAGAATGGATTTTATATTTGGAATAATTGGGTCTAAATTATGTTAATAAGTTACTTTTATTTTTTTGGAATTTATTAATAGTAACTCTAGTTAAAAAATATGTCATGATTAAGGGTAAATCAGGTAATTAAAGTTAAACATAATATTATAAAATTTCCCTAAAACATATGAATATATAATTTGATGAATAAATTAGACCATTATCACTTTTTTTTCAAAATAGAATAATTTAATGGACTATTTTCCCTCAATATGACATGAATATTATTAAAATTAATGAATGTGACAAAATGCCACACTCTCATTTCTTATAACTATAATAAATTTAATATTGAGATATCCAGAAGATAACATCACTTATAGATACTATATGGAAATATAAAATAATTAAATATAACATATAAATTTATTTATAATCATTAAATATTAAATAATTACCATTAATGATGACATAATAGAGATACATAAATTATTTTATTAATATAAATATCAAATAAATGATATTAAAAATATTAAAATAAATATATTTTTACTTAATTAATGACATAAAGAATTTTATAGATAACATAAACTTTATATTGACATATTTTAAGTATTTTTTTGAAGTTATCTTGTTTATTTGATATTTTTAAAATTCAAAATATGAAATAGTATCAAATTTTACATAAATGATAATTTAAAATAAATAATATTTTATTAAATGATATAATATTTATAAAAAAATATTGGGATTGTAAAAATGACAATAATAGTGTTAAATATTTCATAAATGATCCAATTGGGTTTATTTTTTAATTTTATTACAACTATATTATCCCTATATTATAAAATGGAAAGTAGACACAGTAAGAGTTAAACTATTCAACTAAGGCTTAAACCCAGATGATAAGGCTACATTTGTGACCTATAATTTTATAATTTTTTTTGTGATTATATAGACCCATACTCATATTAGACTCCAAATATCTCAATTTGTAGATATTTTAAAGCTAAAACAAATTTATAATAAATTAATGGATTTGGATTTTCGAAAAGTTCATCTACCCTCTATTATAAAAGAACACCTCTCCTTATCTATTAATCACACCTCTATAGTCATTGGGATCAGAAAAACCTGAAACAATTATCCTACCAACTTCCCTAAATTCATCCTAGAGCCCATATTTTTGGCTGAAAGCCATCATAAGGGGTCCTTTTTTACAAATCAAAAGGAGACACTCGAAGAGGAGGTCATTGTTTTACCAATTACATTCAATTTATTTTCTTCTTCTACTTCCTCCACCTATGTTTATTCAATAATAAAGTTGTAACTATAGTATAATTTACATTATGATATGTTATTATAATTATGGGACAACCATTTTCTAACTTTTATCTATCCTATTAATAATAATATCATCATTCCTACGTACGTATGATTTACCGTCTCCACGTGGTGGTGTAATTTGTTATTCAACACTACATTATTTGGATGGTAATAGTGATGAGTATAATAGATATAAATAATTAATATAACATTATAATTATAATTTATTATTAATTTACCATCCAATTCCATTCCATTTAACCATAATGAGAATGATACTTTTTCTCATGAGTACGTACAACCTACCGTCTAGACGATGTGGTGAGATTCATTATCCACGTTAACCTTTCAGGAATGATTAAAAAAATTATGATGAGTGAAAAAAATTATTAGGAACATTATATCATTATGGATATTAATGAAACATATCATATTCATAATAAACATGACTTTCTTTACCAAAAATGTATAAGAAAATGATGTAGTTAACAACCAAAACTACGGTAATACTGAAATATTATTTACAAAATGATATATAAGGATCATATATGATTTCCAAAATAGGGATATGGTTTAGGTATAATTTAATAAAATTAATAAACCATTATAAATGATGTTAACTCACCCTCAACTAAAGTAAAGTACAAGGTATGGTTTAATTTCACAATATCATTACTATCCAAGATTGTTTAAACGCAAGTATCTACTTGGACATCTTAATCATCCATGTCTATGTTTAATAAAAAAATTATAAATACTATAAACATTTTCTTAAAGTAATTTTTACCCATGTTTGGACTTTTATTAATGTTTTTGAATGGAATCTTTCTGTAGTTTTTCAAACGAGGTACTCTAGAACCATTTTGATAAATTAAAGAAAGAATATTTTATTAATTTATACAGCGTAGGTGACTATTTTCTTCCTTTATGGAGACTTAAAATTTTAATGCTTACCTTAAAATATTAAAAGGTTATTTTCATATGAAATTTTTTCTGTCATAAATTTTAGCTTTTGAATGATTTCAAAGTAATAAATTGTATATTTTTCTCAAAGAGTTTTAATGATTTAATTAGATTATTTTCATATATATCAACATCCTTTATTGGATTTTATGATTAATTGAGGATGATTTGTTATGATAAAATCTTACATATTGTAATTATTTTTTTATGAAATATTTGATTGTATATGTGTTATTTTTATTCCATTCATTTTTTATGGTTAAAGTATTAACTTTTCATATGATGGTTTTAATGTGAATGTTTATGTTATGTTTTACACATTTCATAAAAGGAATTCATTGGACTTAGTAAGTGATGGGTGGGGCCCACTATATCCCCAAAAATAATCAGTAGGTTTCATAAAAAACTAGTATCTTAGCACGAGGCCTTGATGTTATGGTTATTTATGGTCTTGTGATGATGCCTTGATTGTATAGTTATATTGTCTGACATTATTCATTTCCTCATTATGAGATTTGTTATTGATATTGCATGTGATTATTTTACCAGTAGAATATCTATGTGAATATTTAAAGGGAATTATTTGATTTATTAATTCCATAATATCCTCAATATTATGATTAAAAGGCTTGTGTTTTAGTTTTATAACTTTCCATAAATGTTTATGCTTATTTATGATAATTTCTACTACATTATTTATCCTTATTGAGTGTATGAGCTCACCCCTTACTCAGGTTTCATTTTTTCCAAGGATTTGAAGAATTATATTTTGATTGACCTTCATGTATAGTCTGAAGTTTGTGAGAGTTTTCAAAGGGGGTAATATTTTGTTTTTCATTTCAAGAAGTAATGAAAAACTTATGTTTGTATCTTGTATTTCCATGGCTACTAAACCATTGGGTCCATCCAGCTTTGATTTATTATGATCCTGAAAATGTAATAAAATAATGCATCGACTATGGGTAGCTGTAGTTAGGGCATTATAGTTGGTATAATAGGAATTTTAATACAAACTATGAAAACCAGATTTCAGAAAACATTGATTAGGGAAGATTACCCTAAGATAGAATTTGAGGATAAGTATTGAAGAACATCCTTGATTTTTGGAAATTTTTATATTATGTGGGTATTAATAAAAAAATCCCTATTTGGATACTTTAGGAGGACATGTTTTTGGCACAGATGTATCTCGGAGTAACAACTCTGACAATGTGTTTTGAGCTTGACTCAGGGTAACCCGGTACATGACAACGAGTCTTACTGCACACCCAGTTTGTTACTTCCTAGGGATATGCTTAGGATATTTCAAATTTTCTTTGTTAACAATTATTATGGATTTAAAAGTAGGTATGTCCCCAAAGAAACCATGTTTATTATTATGAGATTATATAAACATAAAGTTTTCAATTTATGTTACGTATTTTGAGATTAAACATTATGATTCATAACCTAATCTAGTGGATTCCATTATTTAAAAAGGGTGCCTAGTAGAAGAAATGAAAAATATATCAATGCACGTAATTCATGGAGGGATTTAATTCATGTGTAAGATAATGATAGTGGTGCTGGTGATACAACTAGTGATGAACAACTTATAACTATACTAGGACCGCAGACTCAGGTTATGAATAATAACCTTACCTATATAGAGTAGCCTGATCCACAACGCGGAGGTTCAGAGATCGACCTCTTTATGAGGCAATAACCCCAAAAATTATATGGGGCTACAAATCCTTTCGTAGTTGATCAGTTGACAAGTTCCTTAGAAAAACAATTTTCCCTTTGGGGGGTAATTAAAGGGAAAAAATTGTTATGGTGGTATATCATCTATCAGAAGATGAAAATCAATGGATGTAATTAATTCAAAACACAGAGGAGGAATAAGAAGTATAATATATGGAATTGATGGAATTTATATAAATCTTCGTAGAAAAAGTTTCCTTATGAACAAAGAGCATATATGGAGAGTAAATTTATAAGTCCAAGGTTGAATAAGAATGAGAATGTTGAAAATTATAAATCTAACATCAAAAGTTTATCATGTAATATTACATAATACATATGTAACCCAAGAATTAAGATTGATCGATTAATTGATGGGTTAAAACTACTCCTTCAATGGGCACAGGTCTCACAGTATTTCTCATTATATGAAGATTTATTCTTACATGAAATCAATAAAGAAAAGTAATTCTCTATGTTTTGTGAATTTAATGTAAAGAATGAGAATAAGTGGGCTGATGAACACTCTAGAAAATAAAATAAGGGTAAGATAGAAAATTTTGACTTTCCACCCTGCATTAATTGTCGGATGAAATACCCCAATACTTGATTAAATTAGATGCTAGTTTGTTACAATTGTGGGGAAAAAGGCCACCGAGCTCATGATTTTAAGGGTAATAAAGAATCTAAAAATGTTCAATGCTAAAATTTTAAAGTGTTGGGACATTATTAAAATTATTTTCATAATTTTAATTAAATTTACATAAGAAATCTACAAGGGACTAAGTCTTGGATTATGTGATCAAAACATCTAAGGTTAAATTTAAAAATGATGCAGTGGAAAGTACATTAATCATTTCCTCAAATTTATCTAAAATTTATTTGATTTTAAGTCCTTTAATTCATTTATATCTTCCCTGTTTGATTTAAAAATTATATATTTCCAATTCACATTAAGAAGGGAGTTGTTAATCAAAACCCCTAAGGGAAGTCTCATTACAAAAAAGATGTGTCAGACAGTTCCCATTATGAAATATAAATGTGCTTTATCTATTGAATTTATCCTCGTACATATAGTCTACTTTGATATAATTGTTGGTATATAATGGACTCCATAATATTATGCAAATATTTATTTCGAGAATAATGATGTTGCGATTTATAAGGAAGATGTAGAATCCATTATCTTTAGAGTTGAAACATCATCACCAGATTCTTATAAAAATCCACCCATTGTAGCTTTACTGAATGAGATTCATAGGGGGGGAAGAGGAAATAACCTATAGGGATGAAGAATTAAATATTCAAATTGAGTACGTACCTATTTTAAAGTAATACATTAATGTTTTTCCCAAAGATTTACCTGGACCCCCAAGAGTTTGAAGGTGAGTTTTATATTGATTTAATCCCTGATGCAAGACCAATATCAAAGACTCCTTGTAGTTGAGAATTGTGGAATTAGTATAGTTGAATAAACAACTAATGGATTTGAGTAAAAAGGTGTTTATTCACCCAAATGCTTCCACATGGGGATCCATAGTTCTTTTGCTTAATAAGGAAGATGGATCAATGAAGTTGTTCATTGACTATAGAGAAATCAAAGATATTAAAATAAAGAACAAGTATCCTTTACCTCTAATTGAAGATATGTTTGATCAACTTCATGGAGCTCATTTTTTCGATGATTGACATTTTTTTTGGATATCAAAATTTTTTTGTGAAAAGCTAAGATATTATAAAGACATCATTTCAAATAAAGTATGGTCACTACGAGTTTATAATAATGCCACTCAAATTGACTAATGACCCCTCTATTTTAATGGAAATAATGAATAATGTAAAAGGAATATCATGATGATTTTTTTAGTATTTATTGATGATATATTTTTATACTCCAAAAGCTATGAATACCATGAGAACAACTTGCAGATTATCTTGAATACTCTTAGAAGAAATGAATTATATGGTATGTTTAGCATGTGTGAATTTTGGCTTCAAAAAAATTATTTTCTTATCTATATTGTCTCCAAGGATAGAATCTCTATATATCCTACAAATGCAAAGAAAATTTGAGAATATCCAGCACCGACAAGTATAATTGAGGTACACAGTTTTATTGGTTAATGAGGGTACTATTGGAATTTTTTCCAAAAATTTTCCCAATTGGAAAACATGGTAACCAAGATCACACATAATGAGGTTAAATTCATTTGAAAAAATGAGTTTGAAGAATGTTTTGTATAATTTATGAGAATATATTCACTGTTCGTATACTAACATTACCATCTGGGAATGATGGTTCTATGATTTATAGTGATGCATCAAGTAAAGGACTCAATTTTTTTCTTATAAAAAATGATAGGGTTATTGAATATACATCAAAGAAGTTAAAAACTCATGAACAAATATATCCAAATAATTATCTTGACTTAGAAGTTGTAATATTTTATCTGAATATATGAATACACTATCACTATGGTGTAATATGTGAGATATATACTGGTCATATGAGATTGAAATATATTTTTTGAGTAAAAGAACTCAACATGAGACAAAGTAGATGGATTGAGCTACTCAAGGATTATGAGTGCACAAAACAACACCACCAATGGAAGGAAAATAAGGCGGTGTATGCATTGAATTTAAAGGACTATGGAGTTCTAAAAAAATGAGATTTGAAATGGATCCTATGTTCATGGATCTAGTAAATATGGATATGAGAATTATCAATGAAGGTGAAACATCACTACTTTTTAAAATAGTTTCCAAACCAGCTTTTCAGGAAAGGATAAAAATTTCTTAGTCTGATGATGAGGTGTTTCAAAATAAAATTAATGCTTTAAATGATGGGAGACCAATTAAAATCATATTTAAATATGGTATTTTGAAATTTGGGAACATTATTTGTGTCCCGACTGAACCTGATCTAAAAAATGAATTATTGGATGATGCTCATAGCTCTAGTTTCTCTATACAACTTAGTGGCACAAAGATGTATAGAGATTTAAAGGAACATTTTTGGTTGGACAACATGTAGAGATAGATTATTGATTATATGTAAATATATTTGGTGTGTCAATAGGTGAAGGCTGGAAGAAAACATCCTAGAGGATTCATGAAACCCCTTACTATACCTGTTTGGAAATGGGATTATATTACGATGGAATTTGTCATGGGGTACCAAATAATACTAGAAGAAATGATGTGATATGCTTCATTGTTGATCATCTTACCAAATAAGCACATTTTCTTTCTATAAGTGAATATTTAACACATTAATGTCTAAAAAGACTACATATTAATGAAGTTGTATGAATTCGTGGTGTACCCTTATCGATTGTTTCTAATTGTGATCCACATTTTTACATAACAATTCAAGAAAAGTCATCAAAAGGCCCTAGATACTAAGCTTCTTTTGAGTACTGCCCACATATTCAAAATAATGGAAAATCAGAGTGGACTATTCAAACTTTAGAAGACATTTGAAGGTCTTTCTCACTTGACATTCAAGGTATGTGAGGTTCGTATTTACCTCTAGTAGAATTTTCCTTCAACAAGAAGTTTTATTAAAGTATTCAGATGGAACCATATAAAGCGGTATATAGAAAGAGTTGTAGTACACAGAATTGTTGAGAAGATTTTCTTGAATGAAAACTCATCGGCCCAGAACATGCCGAGGAAATGACAGAAAAGGTAAATACTATTCATACACATATCAAAATATCTCAGAGTAGGCAAAAGAGCTATTATGATAAGCGAAGGAAGGATTTGAAATTTCAAATGGGAGATCATGTTTTATTGAAGGTATATCCATGGTTGGGTGTTATATAATTTGGTAAGAAGGGTTAATTTTTTCCCAGATACATTAGACCTTTTTGAAACTATTGAACCAATTGGAGATAGAGATTACTATTTGGAAATGCGGCTAAGTATCTCGAAAGTTCATGATGTGTTCCACATATCAATGTTAAGGAAATACATTCCAAACCCAATGAATGTACCCACCTAGGAATAAATTGAACTAGAACTTGATCTATCTTACTGTGAAGTTCCAAGAAAAATTATTGACACTAGATACCATGTGTTGAGATATCAGACGACTCTTATGGTAACAGTTTTTTGGAGAAACCATATAATGAAAGAGGAATTATAGGAACATGAAGAACTTATGATAAAGAACCACCAAAATCTATTTTTGAACTGATATTATAAATATTTCATGTATGAAATTATTTTAATGAAGGAATAATGTAACACCCTAAGCATCTACGATGCACTTCTTTTTAAATAATTCAATAGCTTGCGCTCCACGCAACACCGAGTTCGAGTGCACCACAACTAACCATATAAAAAGTGGATGTGAATATTATTAAAAACATTTTGAATTTTAAATATTCAATATAATTTTAGTATTCATTAATTTATTTCTTAGACATGATAAAAGTTCAAATTCAATTTTTTGAATAAAAGAAGTATTTTCAAAAGGTACAGTTTTACTACCTTTTAATGGAGAACTAATTTTTAAATCAAATATTTGAATGTTTGATATATAAAATTTTACTGAATAAAGTTCTTTTTTATAATTGGGACATAAATATTTAGTTCGGATTTTTTTGTGTTTTTTTGATAACATTCATATTTTAAGGAATAGTGAAAAACACTGCATTTAAATTCAAAAGTTCATTTTCACCTAATTTATTTATATTTTTATATTATAATTTTAATTTGGTTTAAATTATAATTATATTATGTTTTTATCATTTCATATAGTTTAGGTCATTGTAATTATTTTGACATTAAAATTAGATATAAACAAACACTGATCTTTTGATGGTTTTTACTTTTAAAAACTCGTTTTCTCGCTTTGTCAATAAGGATTAATTTTATATTAATTTGTAAAAAATCGATGTTTTAAATTTTTAAAAATTATTACATATTTGAAATTTTTGGGTCCAAATTAGGAAAACAATTTACTTTTATTTTTTTAGATATTTGGAAGAGTAACATTAGTAATTTTTTTACCTCAGTTAAGGGTAAATCAGATAATTAATGGTACAGATAATATTATAAAATTAAACTAACACTTATAAAATCCTATTGGATGACTAAATTAGACCCATATCACCTATTATTCTAAATTTAATCATTTAATGGATACTTTTCCATGAATATGACATGAATATTATTAAAATTAATGAATGTGACAAAATATCACACTCTCATTTCTTATAAGTATAATAATTTTAATATTGAAATATCCAATAGATAACATAAATTTTAAATAGTCACTAGAAATATAAAATAATTACCTACATTAAATAAATTTATTTATAATTTTTAGAGATTAAATAATTACCATTAATGATGACAAAATAGAGATGCATAAATTATTTTATTAATCGAAATATCAAATAATTAATAATAAAAATATTAAAATAAATACAATTTCACTTAATTAATGACATAAAAGAATTTTATAGATAACATAGACATTTTATAGAAATAAATTTAGTATTTTTTAGAAGTTATAATGTTGGTTTTATATTTTTTAAAATAAAAATATTGAATAGTACCTACATTTGCATAAACGATACATTAAAATAAATAATATTTTATTTAATGTTATAAAATTCATAAAAATTTTAGGTTTGAAAAAATAACTATTATAGTGTTAAATATTTTATGAATTATCCAATTTAGGTTCTTTTGGAATTTTATAGTAACTATATCAACCCTATATTATAAAAAGACAAGTAGACACGGTGAGAGTTAATCTCTTTAACTAAGGGTTAAACCCAAAAGACAAGGTTACATTTGTGACCTAAAAATGATTAAAAATTATTTTTTGTGAGTATTTAGACCCATAATAGTATTATAATCTAAATAAATAACTTTTTAGCAATTTCAAACTGAAAATGAATTTATAATAAATTAATAGTTTTGGAGTTTCTAAAAGTGCCCCTCCCCTCTATTATAAAATAACACCTCTCCTTCTCTTATAGTCACACCACTAAATCCATTGGACTCATAAAAAAAATGTCAACTTATCTTCCCAACATCCCTCTCTTCATCCTATCATCTATACTTTTGTCATAAATCCATATTAAGGATTCCTATTGTGAAAATAAAAAGGAGACGCTCAAAGAAGAGGTGATTGTTTTACCAATTCCATTCAATTTTTTCTCCTCTTCTACTTAATCCTCCAATGTTTCTTCCATAATAAAGTAATAAATATAGTATCATATACATTGTGATATATTATTATTATTATGGTAAAACAATATTCTTCATTTTATCTATCCTATGAATAACAATATCACCATGTGTGCATATGTATGGCATATCGTCTCAACATCGTGGTGTAATTTGTTATTCATTACCACTTTATTTCGATGGGTATAACAATGGGTATAATGGATATAAATAATGAATATAAAATTATAATTATTTATTATAATTTATATATCATCCAATTTCAAACCATTTAACCATCAATGGAATGATGATGTCGTTCGTGAGTACGTATGACCTACCATCTCCACGATGCGGTGAGATTCATTCTCCTTCTTAAAAATTCATGAACGGTTATAAAATTTATATGACGTATTAAAATAATTAATAGGAACATTATATCATTATTTATATAAATAAAATACATACTATTCATAACAAACATGAATTACATAAAAACAGGTATAAGAAAACGAATCAGTTAACACCCAAAATAACCGTAAAACAAAAATATTATCCACAAAATGATATAAGACAATCATATATGATATCAAAAATATGGATATGGTTATGGTATAATTTAATAAAATGATTTAACAATTATATAGGAGGTTAATTCACCCTCAACTGAATTAAAATATAGGGAACATTTTATTTTTACAATTTCATTATTATCTGAGGTGGTTTATACGTAAGTATCTACTGGGACATATTTATCCTCAATGTCCATGTTTCATAAAGTGTTTTCAAAAATAATATCAAAGAAAATTTAATGTAATTTTTACCCATGTTTTACTTTTTATTAATCTTATTTAATGGAATATTTTTTTTCAAACTATGTACTTTATGACATTTTTGAAAAATTAAGAAAAGAATATATTTTTTTTTAATTTATACAGTGCGAGAAACTATTTTCTGACATTATGAAGAATTATCTTTTTAGAAATTAACATAGAAGCCTGAATGGCATGAATGCCTTATTTTTATTTTATTATAAATAATCCATTTTTTAAGGGTTGAAGGGGAACCCGTACATGGCCTGTAGGCCCAAGGCACAAGGTCCGACTTACCCACAATACATGACCCGAAGGCCTAGAGGCATACCATGACCAATACATGACCCATAGGCCCAGTCCACTAGAACTGACCCTCCCTAGCTTCAACATTATTGATCACTTACCTTCCCACCTTGCATTGCTGATTGGCTAGCATTGCCCTGTACCAAACAGCACGTTGTCTGGTCCCAATGGAGATTGTCGTACCCTCTCATTCTTTTAATCTGGTTTTCTCTGCTTCTAGTGGCTATTATTCGTGTTGCACTGATCCTCTTCTGGGGCCTGTTCTATGTGCACTAGGATACTCCATGGTCTTTGATTCCTAAAGGACTTGTGGCCCGATGGCCTTTGATGACCCAAAGGCCCTTGAGAACCGTAGTCCCAAATCAGTGGCCTGAAGGCCCAAATCGGGTGAATAGATCTGGCTACAACAGTACCAAACCGTAGCTGCTACAGTGCTGCTATAGTGCTGTTATAGTACTCCACAAAAATTCACCTCCACCCAGTTTTTAAACCTGGGTCTCTGGATGCCAGGCAAGAGCCCTTACCACTCGGGTACATGCTCGTTGGCTTGAAGATTAACTTACAAGATAACAAGGTTATATTCATAGTAAATATTATATTTTATAATTTTGTGTCTTTTAAAAGTTATCAAAGTAAAAAAGGGATATTTATCTCATAGTGTTTTAATTTTTTAATTAGATTATTTTCATCTATGTCAAAATAAATTTATGGATGTTATGCTTTATTGAAGTATATTTATTGTGATAAAATCTTCCATATTGTATTAAACAGTTTATGATATATTTGACAATGGATGTGCTATTTTTACACCATTCATGGGTTATGGTTAAAGTATTAACATTTTATATGATGGTTTTAATACAAATTTGTATGTTATGATTTTTCCTTTCAAAAGAGGAATGTATTAGACTTAGTAAGTTATGAGTGGGGCCCTCTATAGCCCCAAGAAGTATCGATAGTTCTCATGAGTCAAACCTGGGTCTTGTCATGATTCCTTAACAGTATGGTTGTTTATGGTCATGGAATGAGGCCTTGAAAGTTTGGTTGTGATGTTTGGTACTATGTATTTCTAGATTTGGGTGGCGAGCGCAGCTACGGGTTGTGGTTCCGGAGTCCCTGCGGTTGGTTCAATTTCGATTGATGGGGGTCTTCATCTCGCTTCCTTGAGTGTGCTTCCGAGGTCGTTCAAGGAGGCTGTGACGGGAGTCCCAGACTTGGTGGATAGATCGCTTCCCTATATTCTGGTGATTCTTCTAGAACCTTGGTTTTTGGAGAAGATGGACGGACTCCCTATGATGGAGGTTTCGAAGAGGGAACTTTTGGATGCTACCGCCTACCACATGCTTTCTCTTGATTCTTGTTTTGGACCGAATAAACCTCCCTTACAAGATTTCAGATATTTGGTTGCTTCATGGGGTCTTCTTCATCCAGCCATGGTATCTGAGTTATCCTGGTATGCCTTTTGCGTTCACTTGTTTAATAAGGATGATTTTCTGCGCATTTGGTCCATGTCGGATAGATTTGGTAGTTCTCGGCACTACACTTTATATTGTTGGTCCGGGGACTACCATTATGGGGGAGAATATCCAATGGCGGGGGTTTGGATTAAGCTCTTGGGCCTTCCTCCTACGCTGCAAAACACGGCGTTTTTGGCGGCTATAGGTGACTCTTTAGGGAGTTTTATATGTTTATATTTGGATAACAAGTCTCTCCTAGACGCTGCCAACCCTAGGGTTTGCATTGAAATGGATATTGCTTAAAAACATCCTCCACGTATCCTTATCAAGACTCCAGAAGGTTTAAATTGGTGGCAGTGGTTGATTTATCAAGAAACCCAGAGATTCTGTTCAGTGTGCGGTTTGCAGGGTCACTCGGTTGAAGTTTGTGTTAAAAGGAAACCGAGAATTCGGCTCCAGGATGATCCCTTGGCATGGGGTAAGGGTTTCCGTAAATGGCCTTCAGCATTGGGGTTAGTATCAGATCCATAATCCAGTGTCCCCCAAGGATTTACTGGTGCTACGGTGACTGGAGAGGATCGAGGGTCATTTTCTCGGATGATAGATGAGATAGACGATTTTATTCTTCCAGATTGCTCCAAGTCAAAGCCTTCAGAAAAGTCTCTTCCGCCACTACCACTGGTCCCCGGTCAGTCTTTGTGTCTAGACTCTAGGGAAAATGTGCTTAAATGTCCTACGTCGGCTTGGGAGGAGGGGGATATCTGCGAAGTCATCCCCGGTCTTCTCCCAGCCCTGCCCAGGGAGCTTCAGCCTCCATCACAATGCTTTCGTATATCCACCATTATTTCTTCATAGTCAATATTGAGATCCCTGTTGATATCTTCTGGTTTTAGCAAGAATGTTTAGGAGGTGGTCCTATGGAAGGCGCCTCCAGAAGAGGTGACGAGGGAGGTGTGCACTGCTCGGGGTTCTCCTTCCAGGATGACATTGCATTCTCTGCTTCAAGAGTATTTGGTTCTTTTTTCTCCTCCAACAGCGCCAGATAACATATTTTCCTTGATTGAAGAATCAGATATCCCTTTTAAACAGAAGATTCTTACACTGAAGAAGCTATCCTCTCCAGATGGTTTCATTAGACCGGTTACCAGATCTATGTATAAGAAAGATTGGAAAATCCTCCTGGCTCCAAAAATAGGTGATCCTGGTCGGAAGGTCAAGAACTCCATTGTTTAATGATGTCATTGGTTTTGCGGAATGCATGGGTGTTGGGGTCACCTGCAACGGGAGATTTCATGTCTTCTGAAGTTAGGAAACATAATTTATCACTTGTGGTTATTTTGGAACCCAAATAAGTTCCCTCCATGATTAATATATATTCCAAAAAAATGGAGTTTGGGAGTTATATGCATGAATTCCCTAAGAGCAAGCATATATGGATTTTTTTGGAAAAAGGAGGTGCAGGTAGTTGTGGTCTGGGATTTGGATCAATGTATGAAGGTTAGGATATCTTTTAAGGGATCTATTATCCTATTTTCTTTCATTTATGCTAGTGGTGACGGGCAAGGTAGAAGGCCTCTATGGGATTTTTTGGTGTCTTTTGATTCGCTTGGTATGCCTTGGTTTGTAGGTGGCGATTTCAACTCGATTGTTGATTCGTCTGAGAAAAGAGGAGGGATAGGTATTGATAATTTTAGAATGAGAGATTTTAGAGACTCTATTTCTTGCACAGGGCTTCTGGACGTGGGTTTTAAGGGCTGAAAATACACGTGGTGCAACAACCGTAAGGGATCCAGCCACATTTGGAGCCATCTGGATAGATGTTTTTCCAACATCTAAGGATTAGACTCATTCTCTAAGGTTACTGTTTCCCATATGTCTCGAATTATTTCAGATCATGCCCTGTTACTGGTTGATTTAGAAATAGGTGAGCCTGATAATATTCTATTTTTATACTCCTCGTACTGGCACCGGGTTGACGTCATCTTACAAATGATGAGAGAATCCTGGGAGAAAGAAGAAATTGAGAGAGCATGGGTTGGCCTCTCGAGGCGTCTTTGGCATCTTAAGAAAGACATAAAAGGATGGTTGAGGTACAAGATGTTTGTTGATATCTCGGTTGAATCCTTTCAAGCATATATTGATACTTTGGGAGAGGAGCTATATAACAATTGGGATGAGGGTAGGTTTTTGAGACTTTGTGATAAACGTAATCTTCTAACGGCACATTTTTTGGAAATCGAATGATTCAGAAAGCAAAGCTCCATAATTCGATGGCTTAAGGAAAGTGATCGTAACAATTCTTACTTATAGGCCCGCCTTAAGGAGAAGAAAAACATGAAAATCAATATCAGCCTCGAAGATGGTTCCTATACTTCTGATGTGAATGTGGCAGGGAGGTTGGCTCTACAACATATTGAGAGTTTACTGGCTAGGGAGGCACCTGTTCGTAGTCATGGCTCCTCAGAGGAAGAGATGGATTTTATTGATATTTTTCCAAGACTAATCGTTGAGGAATATTACTTGGATCTTATGGATAATCCTTCAGGGGAGGATATTTAGGGAATAGTTCACAGCATGCATCCTAACAGCGGACCAGTACCGGAAAAATTCCCAGGAGATTTTTATGTGGCGCCTTGGGACTTTGTCTGGAATGACTTCATTGATGCAGTTCAAGATTTTTTCATAGGTGGATCTATCAATCGACGTTATTTCTCTTCCAGGGTAGTCCATATTCCAAAAGTGAATGACCCTTCCAGTATTAATCAGTATAGACCAATATTCTTATGCAATGTGTCTTACAAAATTCTGGCTAGTTTGATTGTGAAGATATTGAATGGGGTTATTCCTCGTATCGTGTCTCAGGAACAACATGGATTTGTAAAAGGTAGAGGTATTCAAGGTGCGATTGGAATTGCTAATGAACTGGTGGAGGATATTAACAAAAATACTATTGGTTCCAATATCATCATCCAAGTTGATATGGACAAAGATTATGATAAACTCGAATGGGACATTGTCATTCGGTCCATGAGGTGTTTTGGATTCCATGAGTGGGACATTGATCTATGTTTCAGATGCTACTTTTCACCGTGGCTATCTATTTCGATTATGGGAAAGGGATTTGGGTTCTTCAAAATCATGCAGTGTGTGCGGCAAGGGGGCCCTTTATCACCCATTATTTTCATTCTGACTCAAGATGCCTTATCTCGAAACCTCCATAAAAGTATGGATGAAAGAATAATCATCCCTTACAAGCAGACCGGAGAAGGTTGTATTTCTCATCTCATGTTTTCTAATGATATTATCCTCTTCATTAATGGTAGGCGTAGATCACTACATAACCTCTTGAAGATCATGGTGGTGTACGGTGATTTAAGCGGACAAAGAATCAATGTAAGGAAGAGAAGTGTTTATATTTCCAACAAATGTCCTTCTAGAAGAATCAAGGGAATTCAAGACATTCTTGGAATGTAAAGGAAACATTTTAAATGATTTATCTTAGGGCACCGATCTCCTTTAGTCAGATTAAAAAGTCTTTCTTTGATGAAATTTTGAATAGAATTTTGGGAAGAATTGGTAATTGGAAGAGAAGATTTTTTTTCTTTTGGTGGGTCGGTTACGCTGATTAATAGTGTGTTAACCTCCATTACAATGCATACTTTTTCAACAATAATTCCTCAAAAAGGAACCATTGAAAAGATGGAGAAGATAATGAACAGTTTTTTATGGGATGCACACTACGCAGACCGCTATCATTGGGCCTCCTAGAAACATATGGATAAACTAGTGGAGGATGGAGATATTGGCTTAATGGACATTAAGTATGTCATGAAATCCTTACAAGAACGACTGGATTGAGATTTTCTAGTGGGGGAATCCCTATGGGCCTCCTTTCTTAGAAACCATTATGGTATGTAGTGGGAAGATTGGGACAATCGTCGTGGAATGTTGTCAAAGTTAGATAAATATGTTTTTCACCATTTGGAAGAGCTGCAGAAGGTTACCCAATGCGTGGTTGGAAGAGGAAATATCAATTTGTGGAGGGATTACTAGGTGGGAGATAAACTGTTTTTTCCAGGATGTCTGAGGCCTGACTTATCTGTGAAGGATGCAAGATCTTATCCTTCCCCATTGGAGGCCATCCTGAGCAAGGAACAGATTGATATTTTCTATTCTATTACATTTAAGGAGGAGAAAGATAGATGCTGCTTCACCAAGTCGTCCTCGAGTATCTTCAACGGGATGGATTACAGAGGACTGCTTTATGAGATACCTACTTGGGATGAGTGGGATTCACGTATATGGTGTAAGGACATTCCCATGAAGATAAATTTTATAGTGTGGAGGCTGCGGAATCGAGCAATTCCAACAGAAGATAATGTCCAATCAAAGGGAATTTATCTGGATTCTTGATGTTTTTGTTGTAGTAGTCCACCCATGGAGTCTGCTTTGCACTTATTCTGCTTGAGTGAGTGGGCTACTGGATTGTGGTCTGTGATTGATGTTTTGATGGCTGTTAGATGAGATTATGAGTCGTTGCATGACTTCATTGGGTTCTGGTTTATGGGGTCGGACCACTGTGAGATGGAGAGAAAGACTCGATACATTGTGTTCAGTGCCATTTTCAGTATTTTATGGGATGCTCAAAATTTGACTAGACTATATAAACGACCTTCGATGTCTTATCTTCAGGTAAGATATAAGACTCTCAGACATGATATGACCTCATTATTGAAAGGCGAATACTGAACACAGGTTCTTGGTAGGTTTCTGAGTAATCCTAGTAGGTTTAATAATATTCAAAGTTGATGGGTTATATGGATCCCTCCAATTAATGGTTTGAAGTTCATGTTGATGGTTCTTTTAGGAATGGTTACATGTGAGGAGGTGGTTTTCTTAGGTTCAAAAATGGGTTAGTTTTGATGGCTTTCAGCAATTTTTATGGGTCGAGGAACTCCTTGGGCGCGGAGGCGAAGGCCTTTATCTATGGTTTTTCGATTTGTAGAAGATTTGGCTTGCAGGACTTGGAGGCTGAATCAAATTCCGAGATTCTAGTATGGTCCATCCATGGGCAAGCAGATCATCCATAAAATCTAAGTTATCTTTTCAGAATTTGTGCAAAGGAAATAAATGAAGGGTTCAAGATTCATCATGTGTGAAGAGAAGGAAATTCTGCTTCGGATTCCCTTGCTCGAGTAGGAAGTGAAGAGGAGCCACATATTAAATATTCCAGTTTAGGTTCACTTTATCAGTATTGTAAAGATGTGGTTCGGGGGGATTCCCTCAGACTTCATAACCTCGGAACACTTTGAATGTTCAGATGTGCTTTTGATGGGGTTTTCACAGATCCTTTAATAAAAAATTAATTCATAGGTAGGTAGAATGTATTTCCTCATTGTGAGATTAGTTATTGATATTTCATGTTATTATTAGACTAGAAAAATATCCATGTGAATGTTTAAATGGCATTATTTGATTTATTATGGCCATAATATGCTTAATGTTATGTTTAAAATTATTTTGTTTCATTTCTATACATAATCATAAAAGTTTATCTTATTCATGAAAGCTTTCACTCTATTTTTTATCCTTACTGAGCATATAAGATCACCCCTTTGTTGTATTTCATTTTCCCCAGTGTGCAAAGAGGTATGTTATGATTGAAAATCAGAGATAGTCTAAGGGACATGATAATTTTCAATGGGGAAAATATGTTTTTTTATTTCAATGAGAAATATAAAATTTATGTTTGTATCTAGTATTTCTGAGGCTACTAAATGGATTATACATTTTGGATTTTATTTCTTATGATTATAAAAATGTAATAAAATAATTTATCGACTCTAGGTAACTGGGGTGAGGTAGTTACATGATCATTATTTTAAACTACTAATAAAATGAGATATAACAAATAAATTTAAAATTTATAAATTATATAAATTGAAATTCATTAAGAAACTGAACTAAATTTTAAAAAACAAGAAAAATTGGTTTAATAGATATGAATTCATAAAGGATATTTAATAAAGATTTAATTTAAAATTATGTGAATGGTAGATATGTAAACTTGATATAATGTATCACGACTTTCAAAATGTTATAAAAAATTAATGATTTTATATTCATTAGAAGGAATGCATTAAAATACCCAGAATCCCTTGACTATACCTATCAGTAGTATCCCACTAATAAATTTAAAAGCACTATAAATTCCTAGGAACATTCATTTTTTCCTTATAGTCCCTCTATAAGATGATAAATAGTTATGACTTACAATCACTAGAAGCCCTTAACCCCACCGAATTGTTAATAAAAATATTAAATTGGAAAACCTTAGATATTTATAAAGATACCTCAAAAAATGGTAACTCTTTTATAGAAAAACTCATAATGAAAATTACACTACTCAGAATAACAGTTAGTAGTAATAAATTGAAAATATTCAAAAAAAAATTATAATGATTGATATATAGATTATGTATTATTTGATACTCGTGGTGTAACGTTATTTTTATATAATGTTATAACCTGCTGCAGTGATCATATTTATTAAGAAGTGGGATCAATTATAATAAAATCAGTCACTATATCATTATATTAACTCAACATTTGCTTTATCTACTGATGAGTTAGTACCTCATCAAAACAATACCTCTAAATATAATAAAATCAATCCATTATTGTAACTTTATATTAATGTATTTTCATAAATTTGTTAGAGTAATCATATTTCACAAATCATTATTTTAAATTTCATTCTAGAAATACATAATAATGTAAATATAATCTATACATAGTTAATTTTTTATAAAGTATATTATTATTTATTAAATAAATAATGTTATTAATTATTGAAATAAAAATCTCTCAAAAAAATCCACCTTTTTGAAACCAAAAAACACACATTTATATTTGAATGAAGGAACTAAATTTAAAAATAATGAATACTATCATCTCTATGATATTGTATTTTAATTATATTTTTTAAATTTCTAAAGTAGACAAATCAAACTTGATTGTGAAAAGATAGTATTCCACAATAATCTTCCTCTAAAAATAATATAAAGAGTGTATATATAGTAAAAAAGTTTCTCCCACTTTAAAACTAAATCAATAATAATTAAGAATTATATACTCAAATAGAGAAATAGAAATTTAATATAAAAAAATTAATTCCTTGAATTTTGTCTCCCTTGAAAAATTAAATAGAGAAAAATAAATAATGGTTCTATATTAATAATAGAAATAAATTACCATAAACTTTATCCCATATTTTTTTTCAAATTGAAACTCATAAGAACAATGAAAAAAATAATCAAAAATAGAAATAAATTTTTATAATGTGTTCGATCACTTGTTTTGGGTAATGTTAAAACTTATATAACCCTTCATATATTCCAAAAAAATAATTTTAGTATGGTAGATTCAATAACATTTGTCTACATAAATTCTTTTTTTACGATGGTTTCCAATATGAAAAGATATTTTTGTAAGTTTATTTTATAATTATCTTCACTTTATGAACTATTATTATGGATTATATCATGAATCTACACATAATTAAAAATATGAATTTGAATAATCATATTTTGAACCTTACATTTTTCACAAATAGGAAGAGAAATGATTTAGGTAAATCTGGAATTTTTTACTATAGAAAGGAAGAATCCTTTTGAAATATTATTTAGAAATATTATTTTGATTGGAATAATTTTAGCATGAAAGAAAAGGTAAAAATATAGTTCAGTAAAAAATCTTTAGAATAAAATTCTTTTATAGTTCTTTGAGATTGCTATCATCCAAATAATTTTACTTTGTATCCATGTTGTTAATTATTTTTCAGAAAATGAAAGCCCAAAAACATATAAAGTACATATTCTATTAAGAATCAAATATCAAATTTATTTGAATATAAAATAAAAATTTATCTTTTTCAAAGGCTAGAGAAAATATATTAAAATAAATAATAATAAGAAAAAATACCCACTGAATTAAAAAATACTTACAAAATAAATCTAAAATATATTGGTATAGATATTAAACCATCATGAAGTTATCTCCTAGTAATGATAGATTATAATTCTTTTTCAAGGATATCTCATGTTAAAATTTTAAAATAAATTTATATCATTTACATAAAAGTAATGAATATCCATAAATTTTAAAAATAGAATAATTTTAAATGATGTAAAAATAATATAGTTTTGTAAATCAGATGTAGTTTATGAAATTTTAAAAAGTGTTCAAATTTAGAAATATATATAAACATTAAATTCCCATAAATTTGAAAATATTTCACTCATTTTTACTAGAAAATTTTTTAATGTTAGGAGACAGATGAAATTGGTAGTGGATTTAAGATCTATTTAAATTTATCATTCCAAATTTTTTTAATAAAATAATATTTATCATAAATAGGAGGTTTGCTAAATGTATAATAATGCGACTATGAAGTCTAGTAAAATGGGTATACTAATTTTTGATGCATTTTAAATAAATTCTTAGTAAATATTTAATATATTTATATTGAGTCAAAATATTCCCTTCTAGTTTATTGAAAATTTGAAAACCAAGGAAAAATTTGATTTATCATACTCATTTCATTATAATTTTCCATAATATTAGAAAAGTTTTATGAAATATATTTATGATTTTAACTAAAAAGGATTTCACCAACATCTATTTAAAGAATATTGTTTTTAAAAAATTTCATTGTGAAAAAGTTTGGATCAAAACTTTCATTAACACAATTATTTTGAATTAAATATCAAAATTTCTTTCATACATTTATCTTAGGGCTTTATTAAGTCCATAGATTGATTTAGTAAGCATAAATACATTTTTTCATAAAATTTATAACATAAAATCACAATTTTTGTTCAACATAAACTTCCTCATGAACAGACCCATTAATGAAAGTATTTTTTACATCCACTTGAAATAAATTAAAATTCATATGTCTAGTAAAGTAAAATAAGAATAAGATAGATTATAATTAAGATACATCTATAGAAGTTTCACTATAATCTATTCCTTCTTCTTGATAATAACCTTTAGTAGCTAGTCTAGATTAATTTATAATAACGATTCCATTTTCATCATCCTCGTTTCAAAAAAAAATCTCCAATTACTAGTAGATCTATAGGGTCTTCAACAAAGGTCCAAAATTACTTCCATTCAAACTAATTAAGGTCTTATTTCATTCAACTTATCCAAATTTCATCACCTAAGGTATCTTATTATTTTTTTATGTATAAATTGTGATAGGAATTCTTGATCTCACAATGACTTCTAAAGGAATGCCTAATTTTAACTGGTTGACTTACATCTCTAGCAATATCATCAGATGGATAATTTCTTAATATCAAATATTTTTTGGGTAAATTAGTAATATTATCTTGAAATATCATATGTATATTTTTTATTGAATTAGTTTCTAGATATTGTAAATCATTTTGAATAAATTTTAAAGGATTTATAATTGATAGTTATAGATTATCTTTGAGTAAATTAATATTTATTTTTGGAAAATATCTTCTGTATTTTAAAATTATATTGGTCTAAGAAAAAAGTATTATTTTTAAAAAAACATTACATGAAATATTTTCATAAAAAATATTTCTTTTATTAATAAACCTATAATATGTACTAGTTGTAATATAACTCATAAAAATTCCTTCATCGGGTTTTTAATCAAATTTATGTAATTTATTGTAATTATTTTGGATGAATAATTTACATTAATAAACACTAAAGTAATAATGTTTTGGATTTATTGTAGTCCACAAGTTATATGGAGTATTATTAATAAATGGTCTATGTGAAACTAGATATAAGGTTTTATGTGTTTTACTCATATCTTTAGCCTAGAAATGTCTTACAATAAAATACTCACTTATCAATGTTCTAGTAATTAGTTGAATAATTATATTTCTTTTATAAATTATTCATTATTTATGTAGAGTTACTAGGGAATAAAATTTATGATTAATACCATTTTTAATATAATAAGTGTCAAAATAAGAATTAACAAAATAACCACCATGATCACTCTAGATATTAACCAAATATAGTTTTTTATTATTTTTAACAGAATCACAAAAAACCAAAAAAAAATTAAAAAGAATTATATTTTTGAGTAATAAAATATACCTATAAAAATATAGTGTAATCATCAACTAAGATATATATATAGTATTTACCTCCAAGAGTCCAATATTTATAGTATTGAAAAGATCTATGTGCACTAACTGTAAATCTTCGATAGTTGAGACTGATTTTTGGATTTAAAATTCGAATTGGGTTACTTTTCAATATTTAAGAGGATCATATAGTCTGGTTTAATTAAATATATGTTTTCATAGGTCCCAAAAATTCCCTATCATAAAATGTCTTTTTAATGTCTAGAAGTTACTATATCCTAGCCACATATTCCATAACCATAAATATTATTTGTTTCTACTCAAACTAGGAACATTATAATTACTAATTTCTTCTTTGTCGAGTGTGTAAAACTTTTAATTCCTTATCAGTAAATGAAATTAAATTAAATTCTGAACATTGAAAAATGCATTTTTCATTCATGATGTTCACAAGATACACTTCATCAAATAACTGGATTGTGTTGATATGGTTATTCTTAAGACCTAAAACATATAAACAATTTTAAATAATAGATTTTTGAAGAAAATAAATGTCACCAGTTCTGATGATTTCAGTTCTTACATTATCTTAAAATGATAATTTCCACTTTTTAACTTATTAAAATTTAAAAAGTTTTACTTTTCTCCAATCATGGGTCCCAAAAAACCACTTTCCATGTGCAATGTTTTTCTTCTGGTATGCAACATCTTTTCAAGAAGAAGGTAATATTAATTTCATGGTATCAATATATGTTTTGGTCCAATTATGCTTACTAAATAATATTTTAGAATCCCATATATATCCATCTGTTTTCTATTTTATAAATTCTAGTTACTATGAAATAAAATCATTATGAAAACCAAAATATTGTTCTTTATTTAAAGAATAAAATTTAATCTAGTGACTTCCTCTTCGACATTTAGTACCAAAGGGCCACTTTTAGGAATATAGTAATTTGATTGAAAGAATGGTTATTAGAATTAATATATAATCTATTTGAATTCATATAGAGTTTTATTTTTTTATACATTTTATCAATTTTTTACCTAAAGTTACTTTAGATAATATTTTCAATAAAAAAGAATTATATTAAAATTGAACAATAAAATTGGTATTTTCTTTTTTATATTTATAATCAACTGAATTAAAATCAATGAAATTTAAATAAGAATAATTATTTTGTTAATTTAATTTAGTTAAATAATTTGAAATATCTAAAGTTTATTATTAAATTCATGTATTATCTTTGATAATTTTATCTTTTGTAGATTCATAGGTGTTTTTAAATTATGTATTTTATTTATTCATATGAGTAATAAATATAGACATTTTAGCAATATATGGTAAAGTTTCATCATCATATGATGAATCATACATTTCAAAATATTATGGATCATTTTTTATATTTTGATGATGTTTAATAATCATCTTCAAAATTATAAGTACACATTTAATCAAGGATTATATTTTTAAGAGACTTAGTAGTTACATTTCCCATGAAGCAATTTTCATTCCTTGGAATGTTTGAATAAAATCCAATTACATTCTGACTTTCTATTCCACTATATTATGATGAATTATATAAATATGTGCCACCTTCATTATCGCTTAATTTATCTGTTGATTTCCATATGTTGTTACATATGATTTTAGAATACCTTATACATTTTATATTTCCATTCTTATGTTTAATAAAATAAAGTATTTCATGACCTTATTTCTTATATTCATAATATATAACTTCTAAAGATTAATTTTTATTATTCATATCATTCAATTCTTTCTGATTAGGATTTTGTAGGGTCGAGTTTCTAACACGTTTATTAATTATCCTTATAATTTTTTAAATTTAACAATTTCTATCATCTAAATAACATACATCTAAATTCAGGCATTTTATATTTTAAAAAATATATTTATAATTATAAGTACATAAATTAAAAGTACCTGAATTAGGATTGGATAGAGTAGAATAAGAATATACTCCATTTTCACTTTTCTCCTTTTTTCGTCTCTTTCCAGTTTACTCTCCAACAGGATTAGAGTTCTAATTAAGTCATTAAGACTTAATATTGTCAAATGATTTGTATTGTCAATAGATATCCCCTTATAATTCCACAATTTAGGCATAATATCGATAATATTTTCACTAAGTTGACCTTTTGATAATTATTTATCTCATAAGAATTGTAAATTATTGAATATTTTCAGAAACAATCAATGCATCTCAATTACAGTTTCTCCAGGTAGATGTGAAATGTTTGATAATAAACTCTTAGCATTGCTCTATGAGTTTCAATTAATTTTAATGATCTAAAATTTGTTATATATAACTTCATCTGAATTGCATTTGAAGTATAACCTGAAGGTATACAAATATTTATATTAATGTTCATATAACAAAGTAAATATTTCAAATCTTATGGCTTACCTGATATTCCAATTTTTCTTTATGAGAAAACTAAACTACATCCTTCACTGAAATGTTATAATTTCTTATGAGCATGACAATTCATCTAAATATAGAACTAATGATATATGATTTCAGAAGACCATGCCAATAATTATAACCAGCACAATCTAAAATAGGTGGTCTAGTTCGATTTAAAATTTCAAGTTTTCTAACTGGTAATCCTGTCACCACATAATATATTTCCTCTACCAGTAAAATTAGTGTATGTAAACTAAAATAAATGTTTGATAAACTAAGAGAAATAAATTTTATGGTTATTCAAAGTCAAATTTTAGATATAAGGTAACGAATTATGTTACACCAATTGTTGTGGGTGTTGTGGTAAAAAAAATACAAGAGTGTGGTGGTATCTGAATTGTAGTTAAAAAAAGCGTACAATTTTTATCCTATTCATGTATTATGAGTGATCAGTTTTTCATGATTTGATATTTATCATATATTGATTTGATTTTGAACGTATAGATGAAATAAAATATTGGAGTAACTGAAATAGACACAATATTAAATATAGTTTAAACAACATAAATTGAATGATCATAATTTTAAACTACTAATGAAATGGATAAAGTAACATAACATTAACTATATGAACTACATAAACTGAAATTCATAAAACAACTTCAATAATATTTATAAAACAAAACATAGAGTATTGGTTAACAAGACAAATACTCTTTAAGGGATATTTAATAAAACACAATTCTTGAATGAAAGTGAATGGTAGATCTATAAATTTGATATGATAAATCCATGAATTTCAGCTTTATATAAGGTATCCTCAATTTCATACCTATATAAAGGACTTTCTTCCCCAATTTTATAGCCCACAACAATACTTATCTATTGTATCTAAGATATGAACTTTCAAGAACCAAATGACCCTATGCTCTATCTTTCTATACTAGAAATCACTTTATCAGACAATCATATTTTCTATATTCTTATCCCAAAAATCCCTTTATCATTAAGTATCAGAATTGGTATAATATAAATGGACAAACTAAGATACTTTCTTGGAAATATTCACCCAATTATATCACTTAGTTTAGAAAACATAGAAAGAAAATCATACTAATCAAAATCATAGCCAACAATATGAAATTGTGAAGCTTTAAAATGAAAAATAATATTAATCATTATCAATAAATTGAATTTTCTATATGATGTTGAATGTGTGGATTTATTTATAGAAAACATTGTAATAAACACATAATGTAAGATTACTTAAAACTTGGATATATTATAACAATGTCACTAACAATATATTCATATGTTCTCAACATTTGCTTCATCTACTGATGGGTCAGTTTAATGCCAATAGAGTTCTTTTAAATCATATTTATGTGATATTTAATTATAACTTTAGATCGAAAATTCTTTCATAAATCTGTTAGTGTTTCAGTATTTCATAAACCAATTATGCGAATTTCATCTTAAAGAAAGATAAGAACATAAAAATTATTACTTGGTTCATTTTCATATGAAGTGTATTTTGATTTATAAACTAATAAAATAACTGAGTTTTTAATTAAAAAATCCATAAAATGATAAATTTATAGAGGTTTTAATAAATAAATTTAATATAAACTCATAAAATGCAACATAAAACATTTATAAAAAAAATTTCTCTTAAGAATAAAAATGATTTTACACCTATATAAAGTGTAATGTTGATTCCCATGTAATGAATTAGACCATTATTAATAAAATAAAAATTATGTGAATAATAAAAACATAAAGTAACCCTATGAATACATGATTATAATATAATCCCCAAAAATAGATTTTATTTGAATAAAATAATTAAATAGATTTCCAAAATGTCAATCATCGATTTCTATGTTAAAAATTATATTTTTAAATGAATTATACATATTTTTGAATACATTTGTTTCTAGATAAAATGTTTCATAAAATTTTTAGCCATTACTATATTGTGGTAATCTAATAGAAGTGAAAATATTTATATAATCTGTAAGTTTTAGTATTCACAAAAAAAAATGTCTATTTCATAAAAATCCCAAATCATAAGATTAAACATATTTTTACATGATGAATTCAAAAAGTAAGTTAATTTAATCAGAATTAAAATTCTTAAATTCAAAAAACAGTATTTTAAACATTAATACAAAATATGAAGAAAACATATTATAATGATTAACATCACTTTTAATATATAACATTATTTCATATCAATTACCAAAGAGTGATAATTAATTTTTTATTCACATTGTATATTCATAATGTATTTATGTTTACCCAGAACTTTAAAAATTAATTATTCACCTTATTTTTGTGATTTATATATCTCATGATATTCAACAAGATATTTATTTCTTGTTGGTGCGTTACATTCTCCCTACTTCAATGATTTTTCCCGCACAATTTTAATTTGTTCTCACAAAAAAATTGTATATCTTGGAATTAGAATAATCTTAGATTTATATTTTTTTTATGATGAGTAAGTTTTATCTTACTTAAATATTTCAAAACCCACAATTTTAAATGAAATTCCAATACTATAACCTCTTAGGTAAGTGATATGACTCAATAGATTTATCTTCTTCTTCTGAAAAGATAATTCACTATAAAGATAGATAATATGAGAAAATTTACTTTATTGAATTATAATAAGCCTAATTTAATTCCTAGATTGAGTGTTTGTTAATTTTTAACTTTTGAATCATTTCACATTCCAATTATGAATGAATATGATGAATTGTTTTTCATTCTTAAAGCAAGAAAAATCAATTTTTAATGGATTGTGTGATCAATGCAAAGATTCAAAGCTATTTCTCTTTTCTTTAGAAATTCACAAAGAATAAAAAAGGTTATCCTAAGTTATTATAATTAATAAACCCTCATATGATGAAATAATACATTATTCTCATAAACATCAACAATTATGCCCAAATTTAAACTTAAATTTCTATAAATAACCATCCATTAAACTTTTCAGTATTTTCCAGAGAAACAATTGAAACCCAAAAATAATATAGATTTGATTACATATTCTCCCAAAATAAACTTATCATTTGTCTCCAAATAATAACTCACTAATTCATATAAAAAAATTTATATATCCTAATAATATATTCTCTAACATATAATATTTTCTAAAAATAACCTAAATCACTATGACATAAATTCATAAAAAAATAATATATACATCCAAATTTTAGCTCAATATTTATTCATTAATTAATATCATTTAGTTTGATATAAAATCCCATACTTTTTAACAATATCCCATTGACCTCAATTCCTATAATGATACCAAAAATATAGTGAAATTATTGCAAAATAAATTTAACTACCTCATCATCAAATCAATTTTAAATCCCATGGTTATCCATATGATAAAATATATGTTCCAAAAATACAGTAACCTTTTATCCTAATTAATCATAATTATAAGAACATCTAAGAAATTTTTATTCCTAAAGGTAATGTGTACCTTTTAACTTATGTACCAAATAAAATTTTCCCAAAATAACATTAAAACCCAATAACATATTAAACCTAATTGTTACAAACACCTCAATGATCTATTATAACCCCATAAACAATTCACAACATTTCATTAATGACCAAAAACTCCCATAAAAAAATGGTATTTATATATTTAAAATCATGATTAACCTTATACTTATAAACCATGATGGAATCCAAAAATATTAAAATATACTCATCCAGTAACGTTTTGAAAACTAATATTATCAAAAACATTTTTCTGATACAAAATAAAATTCCCTTGACCCATACTCGCAGATCTAATGTTAAAAAAATATTCATTACATACCGGATTTGAAACCAACAGATGAAATTAAATTCTAATCATATATAATTACATTATAATTAATTATTACTGAGTCAGTTATATAACCAAGATCTTTTATGCTTAGGGATTTATAGAATCAAGAAAATATTTTTACTTATTAGTAAACAAATATTTCTCACCAAACAGAATTTTTTCTGTTATACCCAGATTTTATTATTCCATCATATCTATTCAACATATCATACAAACATCTTCCATAGGATTCCCAACTATGCGATTCTTAGGAGTAATTTTAGAATTATTATTTAATTTGTGAAAATACTCTTAGGGGATTGTTAGAAGACAAACAACATTGGGTAATGTTCTAGGTAATGATTTTCATTCATTCATTAATGCATCAGGTGTTTATCTATGTGTTCCAGATTTTACACTTAATGGTATATCCTACTGTGAAAATAGATATATATGTCTATGAGATACCAATTTTTATTTTTTAGTTTGATGTGTTTAATTTGTTGTTTTTAGTTAGTACTTAGTCTTTAAGAAGTCGAACTCAAAGTAGCATGGTATTATTGGCTTACTTCAACTAATTGATGTTTCCTAGTACAATAAGGGGTAAATATTTATGGAATTCATCAATATATTTCAAAAATAACGATGCCTTTATGATTCTATAGATATTATCACTGAAATAATGATGAATTCATCTCATTTCATAGTGATTAAAATGTCAATCTTAGTGGAGGTTTTGTTTGTGGAGTATCATTGAGAGATAATGAGGATTTATGAGGTTCTGAAGAAGATCATCTATGATCATGACCCAAATTTTTCCTCTAGGGTATAGAGATGCATATAGTTTCCATTAAGATATCGGTTATTCCTTATCACTATTATTCATCGATATAAGCATGTTAATATAGAGTGAAGTATCTAGACATTATAGGACATTCTACCCAAATGTGTTCTATATTTTATAGTTTTACGGGTAACAGACCTAACATTTATAAATTTCTATTAAAGTAATAATCATAACTCCATAATTGGTGTTAAACCATTCAAATTTTTATAGAAAACCTTTTTGATCCCCTTTGCGTTGGATTGATATTGAAGTGTTTTCTATCATTGGATATGAATTAGTGAAGATTACAATATAGAATGTAGTAGATATCCGTGATAAAATTATGAGGGAAAATGATCATCAAAATTACTACATTGATAACAAGAGGAGGCCTATATAATTTTATGTGGAGATCAAATTTTCTTGATTGAATCTTCTTATCATGGTAAACAGAGGTTTTTCCATGGTCAAAATTTCTCTCCCCATCTAGTTATACCTTTAAATGTGTCTTCTTGGGTTTTATCTATGGATTATTATTTAACACTACACCTATAGATGATCCATATTCTTGAAGTCTTCCATGAATCACAAATTTTTAAATATATTTATGAAAATTCTCACACATTCAATTGAGTTGAGATATATTTTGAAGAAAATGTGACATTTGGGGAATTTAATATTGAGATTCAGGACTATCAGGAGAAGGTACTTTATAGGAATCATCTTTCTTTGGTTCATATACTATGGGAGTATAGTGGCATGGAGGATAGAACTTGGTAGCGAGAGTTATAGATTTAGAAACAATATCCTCAGTTTTTTTATGCTTGATCTTACTTGTTGAGATTCTTTGTTTGTTTCCTTCATATTGAGATGATATTTTGACCTAATGATATAATTTGGGATCATTTCTCTTCATCGAAGATGCTATTTATTTTTGATTTGTTTTCCCATGATGTATGGATATGTTCATAATATATCAATATCCTTGAGAGATATCTCATGGGGTGGTCATTCAGAACCCTCTTTTTTATTTTTTATTTTTGAAATTCTTGAGGCTGATATTTTTTGAGAGGTATCTTATGTATGGTCCATAATTTATAAAATCCTTCCATTATATTTTCTTGAGGCTTAAAGGATTCCAAAGGGTTCCTAAACCCTTTTTCCTTATTAATTTATATAATTAATTTTTAAAAATTTACTTAGCCTTACATAAATACACCCTCTCACATAAAGGTAATCCCGCATACCCTTACATAGATACCACACTTCATATAAAGGTAGGCCAATTATTCTTTTATAAAGGCAGATTCTTTCATGTGTATAGGTAATCTTGTTATTCTAATACTCACACAAATGTAATTCAGAATTCACAGGATGTATGTAAGGGACATATCGCATTTCTAGACCATGTTTCTAGGTAGTCTATTTATCACAAAAGGGTTTTTTTATTGTTGTGTAAAGGTGATTGTGAGTTTATTGATCTTGAATATGTGTGTAGTCAGGAGATATATGCTCGTATTAGGGTAACCAGCTACAATGTAAGGGTAAAACCATATCACCCTTATGTGGAACATGATTCTTCCGAAGTGGTAACTATTTTATTTATAAAAATTATTTTTTCTATAAAGATTTTTTTAATTTAATTTTGATGAAAAATAATGAAAATTAAATGGAAATATATTATTTTAATATATAATCTATCTTTGTAATGAAATATTTAACCACCATTATTATAAGAAGTCTTGAATGGATAGCATGAGGATAATAAAATAAAAATATAATTAATATGGATTAAATAGAAAAAATAATAATAGAGTTTTCTATGATACACCAAAGGGGATATGTTTTTATAGAAATTGGGTCTTTGTTCCTCGTTCCATTTTCCTACTCCTTCCTTTGAGACTGAGAAATCTAAATATTAATAATTGAGTCTTGAAAGCCTTATGTAACTTATTTTGGACCTTATCATGATTTCCATGCTATATTAATGATCCTTTTATTTCCTTTTATTTCCTATATTTTTGAGGCAACTCTTATAGTTAAGGGATCATTTACGTTTACTTTTTTTAAGTGCAAGTGTGGTTTAATAATTCTTATGTTTCATTTTACTAAATAGGTGTGGTCAATATTATTAATATGATAATTTTGTTATATTTCATTAGGAATTATTATTTTTATATTATTAGGAAACTCTTTCACATTTCATATATATATATATAATTATTTTGTAATGATTTATAAATAATTAAAATGATAAGTAGATGATATCACATTATAAAGAATGATTATTATAATTCACTAAATAGATTTATTACCATGACTAATTTAAATTATGCATTATAATCTATAAATCCCATGCTAAATAAAAATATTTGTTTATCTTAATAATCACATGTCATAGATTTCATTATTCTATTAAGAATAAACCTACAAATTTTTTTAATTTAGTTAAATTTAAAATGAAAATATCATGTTGTTTATTAAAAAGTTTAAACTTATATTCTAGAATAATCTAGTAGAGGAAAAAGAGTAATCACGTGTTTCTATTTTAATTTTTAATATTTTGAGTAAATAATTAATTTTATAATTATTGAACTAGAGAATCAAAATGGGAAAATCGTCAGGTGTTAACGATAATTAATATTTTATGTTGCAAATTAAATAGATTTTTGGGATCATGATCAACTTTAGTTTATGTTTTGTTGATGCATCCTATTTTCACTTATTAGGTAGTACCAGTATATATGTTTGTATGTATTTATTGTTTATTGTTTTTTATGGTTAATTTATTGAAACAACTAATCAATGTAATGAAAATATAATTTTATAATTAAATGAAAGAGCCATGTGGAATACAAATACCATTTTTCATGAAAATAATTAAACATAGAAAAAATGTGTGAAGAATGTTTTTTTGTTTAATATATTTTATTATATTCTTCTTATAGTTTATTGAATGTATAAAACCTATGGATAATAAATTAGGTAATTAATGATGGAATTAAATAAGTTTTTTACTAAATATAAATGTTTAGGGCTAAATGATCTTCTTCTCTATTGTGGGAGTATTGAATGTATTTATGCCATTAACCTAGAACCTTTTACTATGGGTGAAAAATACTTATGAAATGTATATGTGCTCTAGGGATTTATATCCTTGATGTTTTGTTGATAACTTTGATATGGTTGGGAACCTTTGATGAGAAATGGGATGGGAGCCTAGGAATTTAGTGATGGTCGGTGATGGTGATGCTGATACAAATTGTACTTATGTGCAACAGTACGGGAATGCTACTAGTGTGATCCTAATGAGTTCAGAGAAATGTCTCTCACCAACATACTTCTCTCCTGATTATTTCATAATACTTACATAGACAAGTGTTATTTATATTACACATTTCGTTCTGCTTAATGTATTTTGATGTTTTGAATATCATGTTCATTCTTGAAGTGGTAGCTTAGGTTAGGTCTTAGAGTAACATGATGATTATGAAATGATAATTAAACTAATAAATTAATGGGGTTAGTTTGTGATGTTAAAAAATGATGATGAAATACAAGATAATATTATCAAAGAGGTTTTATAGTGTCATTGACACTTTTCATAAAGCCTTAAATTATATATTAGAATTGAATACAGAATAATATTAAATAATTTATAATTAATTAATTAATATGGGAAATGAATTCATGTATTCTTACATGATACCTAGTCCTTAGTAGTGGAATTCAGGGGAAATTTAGCTTCCATTAGTATGTATTTGATTTCTATTTTTTTCATTTAATATGCTTGACCATCCAAGATGTTAGGGAAATTGACACCAAAAATTTTTTTGGGGTGGTTTATACCACATCCATGATGGACAAGAAATGTATGGAAGTCTTATCTCTCTTCTATGTTTTCACTTTTGGAAATAGATATGTGTTAATATATATTGGGGTATAATGGATTAAGGTATATGGTTTATTCCTACTCAATATGTGATGGCTCTCGGTTCTACTATAAATTTATGTGCATGTTGTAATAACATGATGTAAAAAAAATTATTTTATCCTAACAGGGAATTTATGGATTCAGATAAGTGTAATTTGATGTGTTGTGATGTCTTGAGGTATAATAAATTCACATGGGAAATAGTGATTTCTATGCCACACTTTATTAATATTGTCGATACTAATAATGAGATCTTGTCGGGTAGTACATGATGCAATACTGGATATGATATTATTTTATTGGATACAAGATGACTTATGGAAAGGATGAGAAAATTATGTGTGGAATTATGGAATGAGAGAGATTAACAAGTGGGTAATTAGAAGCGATGTGTGTATATATATGTATATGTTTTTTATTTAGAATGTTTTACTTCTCTACGTTACAGAGTGTGTAATCCATGGTGAGGATGGGATACATATTTGTACATGTTTAGGTGATGAGTTATTTTCCTTTATTTGTTCACTAATATTCAGTATGATTAATTCACATTTTTAATGAGAGGTTTGAGGTAGTGTCCTATTGAGTATACATGTTATGCTCACTCTACATTTATATAAACTAATTCTCCAATCCACAAGAGCTAGTTGGTGTTTAAGAATTGGGGCACTACCTTAAGGAGTTATTCATGAGGTATTGGAGATTCATGTCCACTAATGGGGATTTTATTGTTGGTGTATTCCATTTAATTTTTAGTTTTATTATTTTATTTATTAAATTAAATTTTTAAGTATTTTATTATTATTATTTATACATGGTTTTAGTTGGTGGATTTCCTTATTATATCTTATTCCTTAACATATATAAGGCTAATACCTCCCATGTGTGAGATTATATACCCTTGATTCTAGTCACGAAACAGTGGCCTACTATAGGATTCCATTAAGAATAATTATCTCTATTTATTTATATTAAGCCCTATAGGTGTACCTTTGGTAGGTGAGGATCATGATAGGCCATATTTGGAGGTTGTTAAAAATGAGATATGCAGAGGTGATATTCCACACATATGAATGAACAATGTTATAATTTTTCATATGATATACATGAGGTATAAAATAGTTATTTAATAAATATTTTTATGGTTGTGATTTATTTGAATGAGTATGATGAAGAAATAAACATTATAAAATTTGGTTAATACTTATATATTCTCCTTGGATATATTCCTTTGGCTTTCACCTTAATCCTTATATCATTTTTATTTTGGTGATAACTTGACTTATAAGACATGTTTAGAAGAATTAATAATGTATTTGAGAATATATTCACCGAGATAAGTATTTCAAGTGGCATGGAAAAGTGATAAAGGGATGTTCTATTTTTATAGTTAAGAGGATTGACACCATAGTAAATATTAATATCACTAAAATATAATAAATATATTTATATTTTAAGGAGGAACCCATTTATTCCAATTTAAAATATATAACAAATAGATTTTTAAATCCACTCAACCAATTAATTTTGGACAAGTTTTATAGTTATTTAAATAATTATATTATAGTTTAACCCCCTCTTTAAACCTTATCATGGTGATAAATATTTTACCATTGAAGCATTTCATTATGAATAAAAATGAAATTGAATTCATTAAAAAATCAATAAATTCTAAAAAATATATAGAATCCATTTTCTATGGTTCAACTTCTGTAGTTTCTAAAAATTATATTTAATTTCTCTTCTCAAAATTCAATGAACCCCATTTAATGAAAATCAATATATAAGTATAAAAGTGATTAAAAAAAAGGATATTATTGATTCACATGGAATTAGTTAATTTTTAATAAAATGAGACATATTTGACCCTATAACCAAACAAAACCTAATTTAACAATTTTAATACTTTATTAAAAGAGAAGAACCAAAAATATTATTCAATTGAAAAAATACATTGCTTAGATTTAAAAATTTATAAAAAATATTTATAAGTTCAAAATTATATACGTAAATAAATTATATTACTTATTAAATATTTATATAGTCAAGAAAAGTGTTTCAAAAAATTTATATTTATTAATATATCTTGATAATGTAAAAAAAGCTAAAGTATTTGTAAAATTGATATTTTTCACTATTTGCCCAAAAATAATCTATTTTAAAAAAATACCAAAAATTATATTAAAATTATTTTAAAAAAATTGAATTCAAAAATTAATCTTATCTAATAAAATTAAAATTCTAAAATTCATAAAATTTTCTTTTAAAGGAAAATATAAATATAAGAAAAAATACTTCAAAATAATAATGGACCTTTAAAACATTACATCTATTTCATTTAAACTACCAAAGAGTGTTAAATAATTTGTATTCTCATCATATATTAATAATATCTTGATTTTAAACTTGAATTGTAATAAATTATTTTACACTTTATATCATGTTTGTGTATATAACATTCTATTAAACAAGATATTTACTTATTTTTATGGGGTTATAAGAAAAAACAAATATATTCTGAATATGTCTAAATATATATATATCTATATATTAAATTTAAAGATACTATTAATTTTTATCATTCCACATAAAATAAAAAAAATTAAAATTGATAGTTTTTTACTTTATTCGGGTGATTTAGTTATTGTGATACTAAAAAATTCCACTTGAGTCATGGGATTCTAGGTCCACATAACTTGAAGAAGGAAAATTTAATATTTATACTTGTAAATAAAAAACAATTGTTGATGGTTTTTATGAATAAGTTGTCATAGGTTTCAATGCATTTATATTTCCTATTGAATTTTATATTTTATATAAAGAATATAATTCTTATCAATGAACATTTTCACTAATTTAAGGTTAACCGTTTCACATGATTTCTAGTTTAAAAAATTGGTGTTGATTAGAAAACCTTTCCAATTGAATTTTGTGATAAAGTATTGAAATTGAATATTGTTGATTCAATGTAGTATCCCTTTGAAAACCAAACTTTTTATGAATTTTATTCCTTAATAAATAAATATTTTGAGTTCTGTTATAAAAATTAGACCCATATATTCAATTTTTGTGAAGATTATAATTATTATGAATATTTTTTGTTTAACAGTGAGTCTTTATCCATGTTTTAGGAAAAAGGTTTGTAAATAGTTTATCTACAATCTATTTAAATGAAAAATCATATTCTAAGTTAATAAATTTGTATGAGTTTTGGTTAACTAGATATGAAATTGTTTCTTTAAAGAAATACAAACCTTTTAATTATATGTAATCTTCACCTTCTATAAACCAATATAAAATTTCAAACTTGTAAAATTTTGGGAACCTATTTTTCCACAAGTAGAATTCTAAAATATCAAATTTTAATGGAGTAAATTAATTCAAATAACATTATAAACCTAATGGGTAACATGTGGTGCTTGAAAATTATGAAAAATTAATGTGTGTAAAAAAAAATTTGAATCTAAAAAATAAAAATATTTTTTACATTACCTTGAAAATAATAAGTCAAACATCACATTTTCTAATAAAATGTTGAAAAATATAATTTAATTGATGAACAAGGTGAATATATGGATGAAAAAAAATTATAGAGACTAATGAACTCCCTAAACATCTAAAATATGTTTTTTATATATAAATAAAAGTAATATAGTGATTATTTCAACTAATTTAAATGTTAAAAAATAAAATAAATACATTAAAGTCTTGGAATCAAATAAGAAAAACAATTAGATGAACCTTATCTGACATTTGTTGTACTATTAAATACCTTTTTAATAAGTGGATTTATCTAGATGAAAAATTAAAAACATTTTAGATAACATCAAATGAGGTTGAGTTATCTTATATTAATGGATGTTAAAGATGATGTCAAATGATTATTATGTACTGAAATAATTTATTATATTTAAGAAAGTAAGTTTGTGTGTCCAATTCAATGAGTCCATAAAAAGAGTGTAATAAAATTTATGACTAATTATCAAGGAGAGTTGATAAAACTTATAGTTAAGATTAAATTGAGAGTGTATATTGAATATAGGACATTGAATGAGTCCCTTAGGAAAGATCATTTACCATTTCCATTCTTAGGTCAAATTCCTGAAATTATTACTAGAAAGTCACATTTATGCATTGTAGATGGTTATAATGGTTACTTTGAAATACCCATATCACATGAGGATGATTAAAAACAACATTTACTTGTACCTTTTAATGTTTTTTAGATATGGGGATGTCATTTAGTTCTTTTAATACTTTTATTGGGCTCGAAATGTTTGGATGATTGTGTTTTCTTACATTCTAATGACTTTTTTATTGATGTATTTATGGCTGAATTTAATATTTTTTTAAATTCAACTGATTATTATTTAGATCCAATATTAAGATATTGAATAACTTTTTAAGCAAACTTAATTAAATATTATAAAAAATTTCATTTCTGGGTTACTTGTGGAATCGATCTTGGGTATGTCATTTCTAATAAAATAATTAAATTCAATCCCACTAAAGTTAAAGTTATAGAGTATTTTTATAAAATTAAAATTTTTAAGAACATTTGTTCCATTTATTTTACCATAACTAATTTCATACACAATGTATTTCAATTTTTTATAAGGCGTGTTAATATTATTTATATAATTTAATGAATCCATTAATTACGACACCTATTATATAATCATTTAAATGTAATATTCAAATTTGGATAATGTTTGAGGCTTATAACAGAGTTTTGGGAGCTATATTGGGGTGAGAAAGAGGTAAAATCCCAACTATTACTTACTATGACTCTAAAACTATTAATATAGCTAAATTAAATTATATAATAAATAAAAAGGGATTTTCTATATTGTTTTTTTATTAGATAATTTTTGTGATATTACTTATTTAGAGATAGATTTATTTTTTATTAATATCTTCAAGTAATTGGTTACTTATTAATAAAACCAAAGTCAAAAATATATTTTTTATAGGTATTTTGATAATTTAGGAATTCAAATTATAAATTAAAGATAATCATGGGAAAAAAATGTTGCAGTTGGTAAATTAATTATAATTGTGAATAATGGTGAGGTAGAATTGTTCATACCTATTTCCATAACTATTAATATTCGTTCATTAGATTATGTGTGACCATGGTATGCTTATATTTTGAATTATTTCACTAATATAATTTTACAATGTGATTTTAATCAATATCAATAAGTTAAATTAAAAATTTATGCTAAGTATTATTTTTGGGATGATTCTATTTTGAAGAAACAAGGTTCTAATTTAATTATAAAAAAAATTCTCTAAATGAATAAAAAATCAATTCTAACCTTTTTTGATTCTTTAATGAGTGTATGTCATTTTCTTTCTAATATTAATTTTATAAATGTTTTAGAATATGAGTTTTTTCATCTATATTTATTTAGGGGTACTTATAAATTTTTTATATAATTTTTTTCCTGTCAATATTTTATATCTATTTCAAAGTGGAAAAAACATCTCTAACACAAACTTATTTTTTGTGAGGTGTTTTATTTTTTTGGAATTAATTTTATATGACATTTCACATCATCTAATAGTTAGTTTTTTTTCTTATTATCCATTTATTATGTATCTATGATGGTACGATCCCATGATACAAGGAAATATGATTCCATGATAATGTATAATTTTTTTGAAAACTAGCATATTTCATAGATTTGGAGTTTCTAATATTTTTACAAGTGATTTATAAACTAATTTTTGCAATAGAGTCCACAATAATTTATTAAAGAATAATTTATTCATCAATATGACCTATTCCACTATTCATCCTAAAAAAATTTATTGAATCGTTTATCTAATGGAGATATTAAAAGAGTTATTAAAATAATTTTTAATCCAAATTGTAGAAATTTGTATGAATAAATGAATAAATCTATTTGGGTATATATGATAGCATATAAAACACCATTACATATGTCAACATTTAATCTTTTCTTTGGAAAAAATTTCATTTTTTGTAGATATTTAATAAAAATAAAATTTTCTATAAAATAATTTAATTTTGAACATTAATACACAAGTCATGAAATAATATTAATGTTCAAGAGTTTGAGGAGTTAAGGTTGGATTACTTTCATAATAGATCCATGTATAAGGAGAAGTCCAAATTCCTTCTTGAAAACTATAATTTTAGAAATATATTTAAAGATTGAGACTGGTAATTTATATTTAATTAAAAATTTCTTTCATACTCTAGAAAGATAAGAGTTATATGGAAAGGTCCATTAAATATTTTAAAATTCAGTCCATTGGGTGCTGTGAAGATAAGTAAATTTTCATCTTTAAGAGTTAAAAAATTTTATATTCAAAGTTGTAAGATATTTACTAAAAAACATCTTGAAAATGTTTATTTTTTTATCAAACTCCCATAATAGATATATATATATATATATATCTTGATCTATATTTTTTTGTGTTTTTGGCTGTTTTTTGTCATTTTTTAGCTAATTCATCTTGATAAAGTTTTTTATTTCCTAAATTTTGTGACTCTTTATAATAAAATTATCCATGTTATTTATTATTATATTTTCTATTTTATGTGAATTTATAGTCTCTAATTGTATTAGGAAGATAAATTACACATTTTATTTGAATGGATTATTGATTTTTCCCATTTTAATTAATTTTATTTATTTTTTTAAACTACTATCCATTATAAAAATTATTATTAGGTTTTTTTTGGTTTTTTAGGATTTATATTCCTCCATAATAGGTAATTAATATTTATATCCTTTTATACAGTTTTATTATTATTAAAATATCTATTTTCATTAAATTCTATAGAAAACAAATCTATGTTGTGTCTTTCCTTATCATTGATCTAAGGTTTAATTTTTTATTGGGATTAATCTAATTCTGATTAATTTGAGATATTTTACATTGATTAATATATGAATCATAGAACAAGATAAGTGTGGGGGAAGGTAAATATCTATGTTTTCTTATTTCCTCTTACTTGTTTTTTAAAATATTATTTTTTTTACTGAAATAAACTTATTAGAATGCAGAAATATGTGTCATAAATGTCGTTTTGACACTATAAATGTCAAAAACCATCCCTCGTGGGTTGTTCCATGACTACCCCAAGCTCGCCTTCCATAGGCTAGGGTATGTCGACTAGCACCAGAAAAGTATATACCTAAAATGGGAAGGTATTTCCCTTAAACATGTACAAACACATAGTCCAAGAACACAACAATATGTGACCACAAAGTAAAAAATAAATAGTAAAAGTGTGTACCGAAATTAATGGGACAGGAATACAAGCCCAACTAAAAGATAAAATAAAACAGAAAATAGAAAACAACTCCTGGGATTGTCCACCAAGGATCCTACACAAAGGTTGGGTACAAATCGTCTTTATAGCTCTGCATATCAACCAGTCACCTCCATCTACCACCTGGTCCCAGCCCCCTAAAGTCTCAGCCAAGCTGCTCGTCATCAACACAAGAAAACATAAGGTGTGGGAGAAGCCCGTGCAGGGGGAGTATAATAATACCCACTAGGGACCCCGAGACCCCTGAAGGTCTCTCAGGATTCTACCAAGGAAACCCACAAAGAATGATCTCAATCACAAATCACAAAGAAAAATACTCAACTCAAACTAATTATACAACATAGAGTTTGGGAATAAAGATGATTAGTCTTAATCTATATCATTTTATTCACTTAGGAAGTTTCCATAACTAAACCATAAAGGTGTTGTTCCATTGTTGATCCACGCAGGGTTGAATGTTGATCATCCGTGATGGGATCCTCAAAGGCTGGTCCTTGTCAGGTCACGTACTATTGATCTACATAGGTTTTCTGAAATTCTGATCCACAGAGGGTAGCTTGAATGCTGGTCCACACAGGGTCTCTAGGATGTTGATCCACACTAGGTCGCTAGGATGTTGATCCACAGAGGTTCACTATGATGTTGATCCATAGAGGGTCTCTATGATGTTGATACATACAGGGTCTCTATGATGCTAATCTAGACAAGGTACCTATGATGTTGATAAAAAAATGGTCTCTATGATGCTAATCCACACAGGGTCTCTCTTCAATTAATAGCAAGCCACATGATTCTCCGCACTCGGTGCACTTGAGTTCTATAGTATCTACAACTCAAAAAATTAGTCGTGCCTTAACTCCCACGAAATTCCACAAAAGAAGTATCCAAAGGTACATCAATGTCCTAAGGGTCCCACCATGATAGAAGGTGCGTCAGTCAGATGCCTGGTCTGTGAGTTATAGGAATTTTAGTGTAGACTGTCTGGTTGGATTCAGGTTCAATCTGACCCGTCCATACTCCATCTTTATCCAAAACTAATTATTTTAGAAGGAACGTCACATTCCAAGGATTCCAATGCCATATATGGTTCATCAAATGAACATCTGGTTTGTGAGATACATCCTTTTAAGCATATATGGGCTATAAAAGGTATGGGTCCTGTCTGACCCGATCGGACAGAACCCACCTTGTTTGGGTCCCCCCAACCCGATCTGAGTCCGACTCGGGCCGTCCCAAGTGGGCTCGGCCCAGTTGGCCATGGACCGGCCCAGCCCGCCCTGGCTGGGGGTGGCCCGTCGGGCAGTCCGGCCTTCTAGTTGGCACGATACCCAGCTGGATGGTCATGCGGGGGCTTTCCCCCTCCTGAACAAACCAAGGGTCCGTTTGGTTTTCTGTAACGGCGGTACCATGTGGCACTGCCTCCTTATAAGTGGGACCCACGAGGCGCTGGTCCCTTCCACCTTCATCGGGGCTTCGATGTCACGACCTCCTTATGGTGGCGCACGATAGCATGCTGCTTTCCACAAACATGGTCGGCCGAGATTCGGATGCCCCTGACACTGCAGCTCAATACCGCGACTCCCCTCTGCGGTGCGCAACGACGCACCGGCCGAACTTCCACGAGCCACCAAGTGAGCCCTGGTGGTCAATTGTTTCCTTATGAATGCGCCTATGGGACTCCCTAGATGATAACATCACTGTGTGGCATTCAGATTCAAGTTTTCGTCATATTCTAACTTTTCCCAGGAAGAACACGACAAAAATCGAAGCGGTAGAGGGTCCAAGCAACAGTCGTCTGACTCGTACCCTCCGTATTAGCATCATAAAAACCAGGAAATGATTAATTCATCATAGATAAAATATAAACCCTTCAATACTTCTGGAATTCATCATTCTTATTCATAATGATAAAAAGAATCAATTCACTTGAATTTAAACAAAACCACTAAATCGGAATTGGAGGCAACGTCGTGGTTGTGGAAGAGGAATCCACGGTTGATGAAGCCGACAACGTCCATGTATCCTCGGTCAATTCCTCCAACATTTTCGTCTGAACCTTCATTCTTTGTTGGTGAAAGATGTTGCAGTACTTTTCCCTAGGTTCCTCAATTCTGTCTCAAAAACCCATGCCGAACCCTCATTTAAATATAGGGATAAAGGTGATTAACTCAACGAGATATTAATGAGGTTCATTAGTGAATAAAACTCTTAACTCTCAACGGTGTGGTTACAAAAACAAAGATTCAATCCATTAAATGGAATTAAAACTCACTGATCCTACCACTTCCGCTCAACCATTGGTAGAATATAAAAATAAAAAATTCATTTTATTATATTATTATTTTAAATTTAAACAAGTATAATTTTTCACCCAACCTTCTACGGTCAATGTTAAGCCTCTATTAAGTGAATCTCAGTGCTTCGGATTCATCGGTGCCCTTGGATTTTTAATCCAATCACTGGTTCAAATGATATAAAATTCTTCCCCCATGCTTACTAAATGTATCTTATAAAAATGTTAAAAATTCCATTCTAGGCACATTGGGCCTCAGAATCAAGCACTATCAATTTTCATAGTCTTATAATAATCCCATATAATTTTTTAAATAAATTATATAGAATTTACAGGTCCTTACATTCTCCCCAAAAAAGGGATTTTTTCCCCAAAAGCTATAACAAAACTAGGGGAACAAATCGTGGTACTGATCATATATCTATGTCTCCCTATCCAATGTGATCTCCTGGAGATTCCCATTCTTCCAATGAACTCGCACTAGAGGAATCGACTACCCATATAGGACCTGCTCCTATTGATCATGTATCTCCACTGAGAACATTGAAAATGTTTCCCCATTGTTGTGGTCCAGCTCTCCCCAGTTAATAATGTTTGATGGATCATGAACGTACCTCCTCATCTGTGACACATAGAAAACATTATACACACGGTGCATCTGTGGGGGAAGAGCAAGATGGTTCGCCACCTCGCCTACTATACTGAGGATCTGGAAAGGTCTGATTAACCTCAAAGATAGCTTTCCGCCCATGCCAAGCCTCCATAATCCTCATTGGGGTGAGACCCATATTAATTAATGGTCTCCCTCCTCAAACTCCAAGGATCTTCGTCTCCTGTTGGCATAAGACTTCAACTAGCTCTGTACAGTCATCACCCTCTTCTGGATGATCTTCACCTTCTCTATGGTAGCCTATACCGACTCTTGTCCCATAAGTGATGACTCGCTTGGGTCTGTCTAGCATAGTGGTGATCTGCAAAGGTCGCATGTATAGTGTCTTAAACGGAGACCTGGCGATAGTGGAGTGATAAATGTTGTTTTAAGCTATCTCCACCAGTGGCAGGTGGTTCTCCCAACTATAACCAAAATCCAGGACCCAATCACGGATCATGTCATTGATTTTCTATATGGTCCGCTCCTTCTGACCATCTATCTGAGGATGGAAGGCAATGCTCAAACATAGATGAGTCCCAAATGTCGGAGGTCCTAGAACATCTTTGACACACCAGGATGTACCGCCAAATAATATGTATAGAACACCCTCAAAATCCCATCTCGTAGTTTCACTAGAAACATGGTGAATCCTCCGAAGAGGATGGCATGATCCCCACCTTCAGAAAATCCATCACGAGCCTATCTTGAGGATATCTGAGCATGTTGGCCCCCGTAGTCTACATCCCCATGATGTGCCTCCCTGAATCGCTGAAGGAGTGGGAGAGTAACATTCATAGACTAGAGGTAAGCTTCTCCATCACTATCCATGAAGGATAACTACAACGTGGCTAGATACTCTATCGCCTCACTCGAAAACTGTAGACCAGACCTCCTGCTAAGTGCATCTGCTACTACATTCCCCTTCCTAGGAGATTAGACTATCTCCAAGTCATAGTCCTAGAGGAATTCTAGCCATTTTAGTTGTCTCAGGTTCAGGTCCTTCTATGAGAAGTTATACCTAAGACTCTTGGGATCAGAGTAGACTGTAAAATGTTTTCTCATAAATTAGTACAATTAAATCATCATCACAAAGAGAACAACTGCTAACTAAATGTCATGGGTAGCATAGTTCAACACGTGATGTCTCAACTGACGTGAGTCATAAGTGATTACCGCTCGCTCCTGCATCAGGACACATACAAGTCTAGTTCCTGATGTATTTCAATTTACTACATAACCAGCTCCATATTCTGGTATCCTCAAGATGGGGGCACTCTTCAGTCTCTACCTCAGATCCTGAAAATTCTGCTGGTATCTCTCCGTCCACACGACGGGAAGTCCTTTATTTGTCAAAGATGACAAGGGCGTTGAAACTCCATAAAATTATAGTACAAATCTTCGGTAGTACCCAACCAATCCCAAGAAACTCCACACCTCGGTCAAAGTCCTGGGTAACTCACAATAAATCACTAACTCTATCATCATCGGATCCACTTCAAAATTATCCTCCGAGATAACATTTCCTAGGAAGTGGACTTCCCATTTCAAAAATTGGAACTTCGAGAGATTTCCATAAATATGGTTCTCTCAGAGTTTATACATAACTATTTGTAGGTGTGTGGCGTTCTACTCCTCCGATATTTAGTATATCAAGATGTCGTCAATGAAGACCCCCACGAAGAAATCGAGGTAAGGCTAGAAGATCCTATTCACGAGCCCCATAAACATTGCTGGAGAATTGGTTATGCTGAAATGCATCACCAAGAACTCATAGTGGTCATAATGACATCTGAAGGTTGTCTTTGGTACATCCTCATTTTGTACCTTAATCTCCTTAAAGCCTGATTTGAGGTCTATCTTCGAAAACAATCGAGCTCTCTTCTACTGGTTGAAGAGATCATCAATCCTCGGGAGTGGATAACTGTTCTTCATGGTCACCTGGTTCATGAACTAATAGTCCACAGAAATACTCAGACTCCCATCTTCCTTCTTGGAGAATAAAAAAGGGGATGCCCATGGAGAAACACTAGGCCTTATTAACCCCCTTCCTTTGCAAGTCCTCTAGCAGTACCTGCAACTCACGAAGCTTCGCGGGGGCTATCGAAAAATCTGGTATAGATATCAGTGTTGTATTGGTGTATAGGTTGATGTATAATTATACCTCTCTGTGAGGAGGATGTCCCGGGACATCATCAGGAAAGACATCAGCATACTGGTCCGCCACTACTGGATAACTCGAACTCCTCACATCAACTGCTCCGAGGGTAAGGCTAGCCAGTTGATTTGAGGTTGGTTGCACCGTCCTTCGAGTAAGTACATCATGTGAAGCCAAGGTTCCCTTCTCTCTTGTATAGGAAAACTTGATACCATCCTCACAGACACACTACACCTTGAGCCTAAAACATTTTATCTGAGAATGTACCGTGGATAACCAGTCCATACCAAAGATGACATCGTAAGGCCTCGACCCTACTACTAGGAGATCCCAACAAAATATCTCGCCTCATAGAGTAAGCTAACACTACTGAAACTAGTTATTAATTGTCGAATCCTCTCTTGTAGAAGTATCCAATCGCAAATATCATGCCAATGTCTCTACCCGAATCATTGAGCTCTGAACGAGAGCTATGGAAACAAAAGGGTGACTGGAACTTGTGTCTATGAGTATTGCATCTAGGGTAGAGTAGACACAAATCTTAAATTAAAAAACCTCTATAGCATCATGGTCGTAGGCCTCAGCTACCTGAAATTGAGCACGTCCAAGTCTGCCTTCTCCATAAGGTCAGGGTGGACCACTTGGAGGTGGTGGCGGTAGAACCGCAAATCGCTGCCCACCACCAGCTGCACGAACTAATCCCCTGCCACGTCTACTGCTATGTGGATATCCTCATTAAATCAATTATTCTGCCTTGGTCATCCCTCGATGGTCAGCTGATCATCAGTATGGCGGTTCATGATGTCACGATCCATGTGGCTCTGCCTACCACACATGAAGAAAAGTCTACTCCTATGTTGGCCTTATCTACCTCATGAGCTTTGCACCTCCAACCTTATATCTTGGGATCATCCTTCGGAAGGTCTAGTACAGTTGGACATATGCATCATCTACCTACTGCTTACTACAAATGACTCAGCTATCTGTCATCTGGTGCTGGCTCTCACCGTCGGTGCCTGCTCAGCTAAGAAGATCTCCACCAATAACGCCTGCTCGAGCACTCCAGCCCACGTAGGGATATTGAGTGATATCATCAGAACTATGATCTTCCTCCAGAGACCCTTCTCAAAGGAATGGGCCCTAATAAAAGGGTCATATACCATGTCGGTGGAGTGTCATAAGTGGTTTGTGAATCTCACCGAGTACTGGGATACTTTCATGTTTCCCTACTATAAGTGTAGGTGATCCTGAATATGCAAAGAGTGTAGTGTCGCTGGAACGTAATCCAACCTAAAGAGGCTCTCATACTTCATCCAAGTGAGGGTCACCTCATCGTGCAACTAGAGAATTAGGATCCACCATCTCTCTATTGTTCCCTAGAAGAGTCAAGCAGTTAGGATCACTGTCTGCTCTGTTGGTGTATTAACTAAGAAAAAAAACTCGTGTCACTGCCTCCAGTCAGTCGTCAGCTTCATGGGGATCTATCTTGACTTGAAACCTCAGAGGCCTATACTACTGATACTCATTCAATACACTCATTCTTCATGCATTTTACTCTATTAGGTTTGGTGTAAATTGTTACCCAATAGGTGGTGGTGCTTCTAGTGCACCACCCGAAGGTGCTATCACTATAAGAGGGCCCTACACCGAAGCCTCATTGCTTGGTGGGAAATCATCATGAACTCTCTCTGGATTCCTGGATGGGTTTCTGTGTAGAGGCATCCAAAAATGAACTAATTTCACCAAAATCATTAGGTTATACTAGGTTAGATAACCCCAAATATGTAAAATGTAAAACATTTCCAAAATACACACAATTAGTGTTTTCATGCACCGATCCAGAAATCAGAATTTTGGGACTTGGTATATGGATATGTCGACCGCCGCACCAACACTGGACTCCCCAAACTGAAAACCACACTCAAAACACCTAATAATATTTCTCCATTGGAAAGATCAGAGTCTTAGTTCTTCTGTAGAATCAACTCCTATGATTCCACTTTGTCACGACCCGTCCCCTGAGGCCCGTGCAATGACTACCCCAAGTCTTCCTTCCATAGACATGTGGTTGGAGACTAGCACTGGAAAGGTGTATCCTTAAAACAGAAAGGAATTTCCTTTAAACCTGTATAAACAAAAAGTCCAAGAACACCACAAGACACAGCCACGAAGTAAAACTACCGTATTAAAAGTGTGAACTGAAAGTAAAGGGATTAAATTACAAGCCAAACTGAAAGATACAATACAATAGAAAATAGAAAATAGCTCTTAGTATCATCCAACAAGGATCCTACCTAAAGGGTAGGTACAACTCATCTCCACATCTCTCCACATCTACCAGTCCCCTCTGTTTACCACCTAGTCCTATCCCCCTAAAGTATTAGCTGAGCTACTCATCGTCTGTACAAGACAGAACAAGGTGTAGTCAAAGCCCATGCAAGGGTGAGTATAACAAGACAAAGTAGGGACCCTAAGACCCTCAAAGGTCTCTCATGATTCCACAAAGGAAAACCACAAAGCATGATCTCAATCAAAAATCACAAAGCAAAAGACTCAACTCAAACCATGTATACAACTCAGATTTCAGGAATAAATACGATTAGTTAAGATATATCATTTTATTCAAGTAGGAAGTTTCAACAAATGAACCAAAAAGGCACTGTTCTATTGTCGTTCCACACATAGTCGAATGTTGTTGATCCACAAAGGGGTTCTCTAAGTCCATTCCTCATCGGGACGCACACAACTTATCCACACAAGGTCGCTAGGATGTTGATCCACACAGAGTTTCTAGGATGTTGATCCACCCAGCGTCGCTATTATGTTGATCCTCACATGGACGCTATGATGCTGATCCATAGAGGGTTTCTATGATGCTGATCCAAATAGGTTCTCTATGATGCTGATCCACATATTGTCACTATTATGCTGATCCACACAGGCTCTCTCTTCAATTGATATCCATCCACAAGACTCTACGTACTCAGTACACTTGAGTTCTTTAGTATCTAATCCCCAATATATCATTTGGGCCTCAACTCCCATGATGTTTGAAAAAGGATTAACCCAAAGGATCTACATGTTGTAATGGTCCTAGCATGATAGACGGCGTGTCAATCAGGAACCCGGTCTGTGAGTTATAGGAATTTTAGTGCTGAGGGCCCAGTTGGATTCAAGTTCGATCCAAGTTAGCTATTTTACAACATTCTCCAAAACTCAGGTGGACTATCTTAAATATAAAGACACATTTAAAGTATTCAAATGCTTCAGATAGTATGTCAAATGGACGTCTGGTTTGTGGGATATGAATTTTTAAGCATATCTTGGTCGTAAAGGGTCTGGGACCGGTCCCACCCGGCCGCTCGCCCCATCTTGGGGATAACTTGACCCGGTTTGGGCTGACCCGACCTAGTCTGGGTTCGACCCAGGACTACCCTCCTTGTCTAGTCATGGCCCACCGGGTAGTCCATCCCGCTAGCTGGATCGACACCCAGTTTGGTGGCCAGGAGGGGGACTTTCCCCTTACCAAACAGACCAAGGGTGTGTTTGGTTTTCTGCAATGGTGGTGCCATGTGGAACCGTCTCCTTGTCATCAAGACCCATGGGGTGTGGTTCCACTTCACCTCGGCCATGGCATTGATGCTATGTCCTCGTCACTACAGTGCACGATGAAATACCGCTTTCCACCAAAATGGTCGGCCGATAGCTGGATGCCCATAATGCCACAGATTGATGTCGTGGCTCCACTTTGTGGCATGTAGAGGCATGCTTCCTACTGCCACTACGGCTGGCCAATGTCGGCCATGTCAGTGCCGGGTCAGCGGAACTTTTACGGGCCACTAGGTGATCCCTGGTGGTCCGTTTTTTCATTCCGGACACACCTACAGGACCCTTGGAATGATTTCATCACTATTTGGCTTTCAGATTCAATTTTTCATTGAGTTCTAACTTCTCCCATGAAGAACGCGACAAAAATAGAAGTGGTAGAGGGTTTGGGCCTTGTTCGTTTGGCCTAATCCCTCCGCGTTAGAATTATATCAAGCAGGCATCAATTAATTCATAATAGAAAAACTATATCCCATTCAATACTTATGTGATTAATCATTCTTTTCAAGAACAAGAAAAATAAACAATTCACTTGAATTTAAACAAATCCCCTACATCTGAATTAGAGGTGATTTCATCTTTGTGGAAGAAGAATCCACGCATGATGAAGCCGCCGACATCCATCGATCCTGTGTCGATTCCTCTAATGTTGTCACCGAGCCTCTGTTATTCATCTGTGAAAGATTTCACGGTGCTTATCTAGTGGTTCCTCACTTAAATCTCAAAAATCCATGACTGGGCCGCATTTAAATACAGGTGAAAGGTGATTAACGCAACGAAAGATTAATGTGGTTCATTAATAAATGAACCTATTAACTCTCAATAGTGTGGTTACAAAAACAAAGAGGCATGACATTAAATGTCTTCAAAACCCATGGGTCTTTCCACCACCACTCAACCATTGGTAGAATAATAAAATATCCATTTTTTATTTTATTATTCTTTTAAAAGTCTACAAAACTATCTTTTATCACTCGATCTACTGCGGTCGAAGTTAATCCTCTCTTATGAGAATCCTAGTACTATGGATTCAATGGTGCCCCAAATTTTTAATCCAAGCACTAGTTCAAAAATAAAAAATTTGACCCAAATGTTTACTAAATGTCCCTTAAAATGGTTCAAAATACCATTACGGGCACACCGGGCCTCAGAATCAAGCACCTTCAATTTTCACATACTCGTAATAATCCCAAATAATATAAAAAAGATTATATAGAATTTTTGGGTCTTTACAATAAAATCGACCATTAACATGTTGAATTTAATGATAAAAATATATATATTTTTAACTGTCATCATGTGTATAAAATATGATTCATTTCTTAATATTAATTACTCTAGTGTGTTTTCAAACAAAATATTTATTTTATATAATCATTTTTCTTATATTATTATTTGAATTATGGATTGTATTTTTTTAAACCTTATAATTAAACAATAAGGATGATGTTGTGATTAAGTATGGGGGAATACTTTTTTCTTTTTCTTAAAAATATTTCTTAGAGTAACTATCAAAATTTCTTCAAATTTTTACTAAGAATATTTCTATGAAATTTTCTTGCATGCATAGTTGAGTGAAAATTTTCCATAAAATTATATATAATTTCATTTATTTATAGAGATTAGTCATTTTATTTTTCTCTATGTATTTGATGTGGTAATATTTTCTATATTACTCCCTTGAAAATATATTATTAGTAAACATTTAGATGTGTGTTTTACATTTTTCAATTGAATTTGAATTATTTATTATTGGGATTAAAATTTTAATATATACATTGAAATAATCTGAAAAATAAACTATTAATCCATGGTTATAGGGTTTGATTATTAAAATTTGATAAATTATTATTTTTAATTATTTTTAGTTATTATTTTTTACTTTATTTTACTCATCTATCAGGTTTTTATTGGTGTTATTTAATTAATTATGTCTATTTCTAAAAATGTTCAATTATGGTGTTATGTGTTTATTTGACAATGGTTAAAATTATATGTATGAAGGAACATTTTAAATTATAAAATATGCTGGTGCAATTTTTTGAATCATCTAAAAATAAATCATTATTTTAAATCAAAACCCCTATTTTTAATAAATACTTTAATTTTATGAGAGTTATAATATATTTTTCCTCTTGAAATTTGAATGCGCGAAATATATTTTTATTCTACTTCATTTATTGTATTTTAATCTTTCATTTTTACTTTAATTGAATCATTTTATAAGTGTGGTAGACTAATAATGAGAAGAAGTGAATAATCTTATATGTGTAGAAGTTGATAACTACCATTTTATGTCATTTTTATTTTTTATTTTTTTTATTTTTTTTATTTATTTTTTTATTTTAAATTTAATTATTGATGTAATTAAGATTTTATAGTTTACATTTATGTTTTCACAATCATAAGTAATTTTTAGTTATTTTTTATTTTTTTAATCATTTTGATTTGAAATTGTTTTTCCTAAGATATTGTTTTTAGTTTTTTTATTAATTAATATGTTATTAAGATTTCAATCATATAAAAATAAGTTATTTATTTTATGAATATAGTTTTAGTAATATTTATTTTAAGTAAATTTTTAGTTTTTTTGATCTTATATGAAAATTATAATAATTTTAAAAAGTTAGTTATATTTTTAGTTAAATCATGCATAAATAGTATTATGATCATTTTAATTAGTTAGTGTCTAAATTATCCTGTTATAGAGCGTTTTTAGATGAATATTATTGAATTAGTTAAAATTTATATATTATTTAATATCATAGTATATAGATTTTGTATTATATAGTTTTGTAAGTTGTAAATTTAATATCATGTAACCTGTTTTCACTTTCATATTACATATATAGTTCATATTCTATTCTATATTTTTTTAACTGTTTTAATTTTTTTATGTTATATATGTAAGATAATTTATGTTTAATATTATGAAATAAATTTAAATTTTATCTGATTTGTACATAACATTCAATTTAAGATTACATTTTTCAGTTAGTTTTTTGTCATGACACGACCCACAGGGGCCCACTTGGCTGATAGTAATCTATTGATGACACCCCAAGACTACCTCCAATATGATAGGGACTAGAAAATAGCTCTATGTAAGCATGTCACTAAAATAGTAGGCCATGGACTAAGTACCTATACGCACACTCTCAACCAGCTCTATCCAATAGTGCAGTGATGCAATAAATGATATAAACATATAGATTGTATACCATTATTGAAAAAACCTCTATGAAATACATCAATTTATAAGAACATAATGTTTAAGATAAAAGGGTAAAATATAAACCCATCTATAAATGTGGTCTCACCTTGGAAACAATTAAAAATGTGAAATAAAATAGATCCCAACTCACGATCTCTAAGGATGACCACCAAACATGACCACCTCCACAATGTGCATCTACGCTTCAATGAATTCATTATCAATATACATGTCATATATATATGGCACAACACATGTGGTTGAATCCCATTTAGTTGTGAGTATATAAATACCCAGTTGGATGTCCCAAAACCCAATAAGGGGGTAATAGAAATAGAAAAGTAAGCTCATCCCATAAGTAAGAGGGTAAAGAGAAACCAAAAATACATTATCAAAAGAAACCCAAGTGATAGGGAAATTGGATCTACATCTCCATAACATAGTACCACATGAAATATCACAAGTTTCAAGGTATAGGGACCCTCTCCTAACTACAATGATCTATAACTAAAGGATTACTGACTCCCATAGAAGACTCACTCCCCATTGGAGCTTGATAACAGGTGTCTACCAATTCATAGAAAGGGGAGCCATTCTGTATGAAGCATGAAAGAGTACCAAATCTACTTATGTAAATAGTATGGGGGCCTTTTTTATTGTGTGACAAGGTAGTACGGACCCTAAAATCTCTCAACTGATCCAACATGATCAATATTAGCAGTCAGGCAATGATGAAGGATGAATAACACTTGTAACGCCTCATATTGTATCTATAATTCCAAAATGATGGACTCTATTTCATCCTACATACAAAAAAACATATAATAGTCGAATTACGAGCCCAAATTTAGGTCCCTATAAAGAAGATATCCAATGTTGAAGTAGATGAGAAAACATAAATGTTATGTATATAGTGTACATGATGTATTCTATCTACCCTAGGACCTACCAAGTATTTGGGACCATGTCTTTGTACTATTGACCACACTCATGTACTTTGGTCATGGCAGTGTTCTCTATCCATGTCTAAGTATATGTCATTTCCCATTTAATCTATCTATGCCTATATACCTAGCTGTGTTTGTGCCTGTGTACTCCCAGGGTACTGGCTGAGCCACCTGCATAGGTTCATAGGGCATGTAGGGTCATAAATAGTGTATGATATTTATTTCTACCCAAAACCATAGTTGTATTAGAAAGGGTAACACAAAATATATATTCATAGACTACACATAGTGTTTTTTGATATTTTCTAAAAACTAAATAACTCTTCAAGATTCTTTCCCGTACCTCCACCACCATTGGATTTGCTACTGGGTCCACTATAGAACAAGTATTTATGGATAATCAAAAGTGATCCATCTCTGTTGGATGGATTCCAACCACACGAACAATTTTCGGTTCATCCTTATCACATTTTTTCGCCATTTCATCTCATCCATAGATAGTATCCCATGATTTGACTTCTGATCTATGTCTCTAACACCTTTATCATCCATCACATCATGATACAATCTCAAAACATTAATTTCCAACAAATTTATGAATAAACCATGAATATGGGGGTTTGATCATGCTCTAATCCTGCCAAACAAAGTAGGACTATGGCCCCTTGGGGAAGCAATAATGAGCGTGAATAATTATGGGGGAATGTTCAAGAATGATGTAATATCATCATTGACTGATATGATCCTAGAAAACAACCATGAATTGTGGAAGTAAAAGGTGTGGGTGGTGAATCACATGAGTAACAAGGATAGAAAATTTGGGTTCAATAGTACTAACAAAAATGGGGCTCATGTGAAGGGAATAATCATAGTAATTAATAATATCTATAATTCATTCACATTAATTGAATCATATTGGGTATAAATATATAAAATAATGTTCTGTACCTCAATTTTGAATTAGACACTAGTGATGAATGGGTGTGTTCCATTTTTGTTGGGGAGATCAAGATACTTCAATAATGATGATTAATCCTTTGAAAAAAAATCATTATTACATGATCCATTATCGTTAATCAATTACACTCCTCCTTAGCACATCTTATTTTTCAAGGTTATATAGATAAACATGGGAATTCATCATAATGAAATATTTTTAGAGGATGGTCAGGGATTGGGTTATTAATAAAATTAACTATATAATTTTATTATTTCAATTAACGAACTTTCCAGTGGTCTCTCTCAACTAAATGCCAAATGTTGACCAACTTTATGTAACACCCTGGGTAAACACCGCATTACGAAAATAAAGCTGGTCCCAAATTTTCCACTTTAGGGTCTATTCAATGAGATAACTATTTATTTCAAAAATATGTCTGAAAAGGCTTTAATATATATTAATATTTTTAATATATTAATTCTAGGGAACTTTAATACCCAAACACAACATCAAATCTGATAAATATATATATATATATATATATATATATGTACATATATATATTTTTGTGTGTACATATATATATATATATATATATTCTAAGGATGAAACTATAAAAACTGTATTTGTAACATTCTATACCCCTTCAAGGAATGTCACCCCAAAATGAATAAGATACACAAAAATAAGGGGGTAATATGTCTTTAGATGACTCTCCCATTCCTAGGTTCTCTCTTATAATCCCATTTTATTCTAAAAAAATCAAACTAGAGGAATGTTCCACCATTGCTGGATCCACTCTAGTTAGTCCTCAATCACCACTGAGTACTCTATGAAGGTGGATCTATCCTCGATGTCCATCTCACCCTAATAAATAATGTGTGTCATGTCCTTCTCATATCTCTTTAACTATGACACATGGAAGATTTTGTTCAGTCATTTTAACTAAGGGGGAAAGGGAAAGTGTTATGAAATCTTGACAACCCTGCATAGTATTTGGAACTCCTCGATGAACCTTAAAGATAACATGATTTCCCACCACAATCTTTGCAATACTAACCATGATGAGGCTCTCAGAAAAACTAGGTTTCTCTGATCGAAGTCCAAAGGATTAAAAAATCCTTCCATGTAATATTTCTTTTAGATCTAGGAAACATTAATACACTTTCATATCACATTATTCTTATATTTCCCTGATTTCATCATCGCATGACCAATAGGAGATGTCTCACCATTCTTAGTCAAGCATAAGGGTGACCTATATGGGATTACATATAGGACCTCGAATGGTGTCATTTAAGTAGTAGAGTGATGACTGTTTTTATAAGAAAACATTAAAAATGTAAATTTATCCTCTTAACTCTGATTAAGGTCCGACACATAGGCTCTTATCATATCCTCCAATACCTAGATAATCTGCTCTATTTGGCCATCCTTTTGGGGTGTAAATCCATTCTTATCCATAACAAGGTTCCAAAATAATTGTGAAAGGCTCTTTACAACAATGAAATTACCAATGAATCATGGTTTGTGATAATAATTGTGTGTACCCTATGAATCTAGATAGTCTCTTTCAATAACTACTGCCCCAAACTATCAACTGAACTCTACCCCAATATGGAATAAATGTGCGATGACTTGGGGAGTCGGTCAAAAACCAACCAGATATTATCATGGAATCTCAATTATCATAGAATACCAAAAAACCATTAATATTCCATAATTTTTCCATTTAGAGATCTCAAGAGCTTGATTCATAACAAATGTTACATGATGTTCGTATTTATACCTACTGACATGTGTGATTTTGAGAGACAAACTCATAAATACATTGCCTCATGCCAACCCACCAAAAATTCCCTTGAAGGTCCTTGTACATCTTTTCCTCTCATTGATATACAATCATATGAGATGTATGAAACTCCCTTAACACCTCATGACACAATGTGACTATAAATACCGTCTATCCTTGAAAAAGTATTATGTACTCCCCAAATTTAGAAAATATTTCTAATGCATCTACTAAGGAAATATGATCATAAATAACCTCATAGATAATGACTTCTAACTAATCCTCTCTCATATGGTAAATAAGTGGTGGTGTCACTACTAACAACTAAAGAGATTTTGCACCCCACTCTTCCTCCATGGTCATTGCAACAAACACAACTACTCAGATGCCACCTCCATCAAGTGGGAATGAGAATTTCTAAAAAGGTAATTTTCCATGATATTTTCTTCCCTAGAGTATAGACTATCTAGAATTTGTATTCCTTCATAAACTCCAAAAAATGCCTTTGTCATAGGTTGTTATCACTCTGAGTGAGGCGATACCTAATACTTTTGTGGATTGTGTAAATAATTAAATTCTCACCCAAAAGATAATGCCTCTACATAATTAAGGTGAATACAATCACTATAAACACTAACTCATGGTACACGTAATTGTTCTCTTGGGTTCTTAACCACCTCAACCTATAAGAAATAATTACAGACCTCTATATATATACATAATATATCCCAAATCATGAGGAATCAAAAAAACATAATACTCAATGGACTCCTCTGATCGTTTTAAAATAATATCACTAGTCAACCTCATCCTCAAATCCTCAAAGGATATCTAACACAACTCAGACTAAGTGAATGTTTCCCCTTTCCACATCATGAAATTAAAATTTGATATTATCTTATAAAATTATTCAATGGACCCCCCATAGAAGAGCCCAAACCTAAGAAAACTTTGAACCTATAACATGCTCATATGTGGTTCCTAATAAATAAATATATCAATCTTCACTAGATAATAGGATACAACATATTCAGGGATGAAATTATTTATAAATTAAACCTTACATATAAAAAATGGAAACTTTGAGAGAAAATTATAAATCTAGTTCTCTGGGAGTATGTCTATGACCGTCCATAAATGCTTCACATGTTCCTCCTCCTATGTAAATTAAAAAATAATGTCATCAATGAATAAAACTAAATATAATTTCATGTATGGATGGAATATATAGATTATAAGATCCATGAACATAGATGATGAATTAGTCCCACTGAAATGAATCACCATGAAATATTACTGTCTATAGTGAAATCATAATTTCATCTTCAAAATGTCCCAATCATAAACCCTCAAATGATGGTATTCAAACCACAATTCGATATCTGATAACTGACTCTCACCATTAAACTAATCAAAATGGTCATCAACACCCAACAATTTTTACTTTTTCATGATCATTATATAATTCAAGTTATGATAATAAAAAAGCCTCAAACTCACATATCAATTTATCATGGACATAACAAGAACCACTTAGTGTTACCCACTAAGTCTTATATACCTTTCTATAGAACGTATTCCAATTTCACATGGCTCCTATATCTTGTTGGGGTCTATCTTATATGTTGCAGAAGATGTCAGTGCAGTCCTAAGGTGCATGTAAACGTCGAATTCAATCTCTTCTCATGGTGGTAGTCTGGAAACATCCTTGGAAATGTTGTACATATAATCCTCTTCTACCTATATAATCTATATTCCTAAATACCACACTACATAAAGGGATAGACTCACCAACTGATGGGTGATAGGTCTCATTTTCCAACTCGCGAGATACACCTACTAATCCATAAGACCTTTATTGCCCATCTTAGATAATATCATATCATCTATATGAAGGAATATGACTCTCAGGTGATGATATTATATTTGGAAATACATCATAAAAAACAAATCCATACACTATATAATATCATAATGTTTCACGGTTTCGACCAAGAGGTCCCATAAGAAACTCTCTCCACTGAACACAAACTCACACTTCTGGTAGATGTGAAATATAGAAGAATGAATCCTTGTAAAAACCATTAGCCATAGCTTATGGGATATAGACCCTACTAGAGTCCATATATCTTATATAAGATATATAGAAATAAAATAATGACTCAGGCCTATGTCTACAAGAATTCGAGAAATAGTATAAAAGACACAGATCACACGTCCAATAATATCATCAGATACTTGATAATATCCCTCCATAGGCTACAAGTTTCTATGAAATCGCCCGAAATCCCTATGATCCTAGAGTGGTCCACATGGTGGTGGTGGTGGGGGAAGTTCGTAGCATTTTCCACCATAAGAATATCCTTCGTCTAGAGCTCTACCTACTCCTATATTAGTAACACTCCCTATGGGTCGACCTATCCACACATGGGAGATCCACGATCATGAAAATACCTCTATAGAGAGGTTTTTTTTTACTTCATGTATACCCTCCTAATTATGTTGGGTCTGTAAATTATGAGCAATGTAACCTCACCAATCATAAGAATAAAACCACCGATATTCTAGATGAATAGATTCTCTGCACAAACCCTACCCCTCAGATCTATGAGTCTAGGTATGGTAATGAGTATGCCACCTACACTGAGATCCTAATGACTAACTCCTAATTTTTTCAGCAAATTATTCATCCCCATAATGAACATAACTAGATCCCACGTTCTAGTGTCCCACAAATTGGGACCTCTCTATAAACATCACCCTTTACAACCCGCTAGTATAAGTGAGAATGTAAAAAGAGACCATGAAAAAAATATTTATCTACATAGGACCTTATCAAGATTCAATTTCAAAGAGTATCCATCTCACACCATATTGAGAGATTAACGAGTGAGGTAGGTAAACCTCATGGAATACTTAGAAACTAACATATCACCCTTCCAATTCTCGAGAATCTACTAGAATAATATTGAATTCAATCTCAAAGGGTAATAATTATATGGAACAACTACTAAAATCTTAACCATGAGAGAATCATATCATCATGATTCTTGGTAATCAGATACCACTAGCACCTTACTACTGCACGAAGAAGTCTAGTCTCATGTGCAACCATCTGATAAATTAAGTTCTAAGAAAACCTGATTACTCAAACCACAACATCAAATCAATCCTATGTGTATTTAGGGTATATATTTCTATGAATCCTCAGTGATCTATGATGTTTTAACTCATATATTGTGCCAAGGCTATGTTCATTATTATCCTAACCTGAGATATCTCTTATTTATCCTAAATGAAATCGATCCTCTTCTTATTACACTAGGGGATCACCTTATGATTAGTTTCCCAGATTGATGCCTCATCACACAACTGATTATTTTCATAATCCTTTAACAGTGTCCAAGATGGCTATCATTGTAGAGGCATCCTAAAAGTTACCATACGTAATGTCGTTAGATTAGCGTAGTTTAGGATCTTACTTGACAAGGATAAGAAATTAAAAAAACCCTAAATTTTGATGCTCCAACCGTTGGTTCCCTAAAACTGATGTATTGGCATTAGAAGTCGATATTTAGTTAGTTAATTTTGGGGGTATTGATACATTGACCATTGTACCAACACTTGATTCCCTAGTCTGAGACCCAAAATTGATACACTCTAACACTGTTTCCCTAAATTCCTAAACCAAACTCACATGAATTTCCAACTCTAAACACCTACTTGAGGACAAGTACCTCTAATACCACTTTTTCATGACATGATCTACCAGAGGCTGATTGGATGATGATAATCCAAGGTTGAAACACCAAGTCTTCCTCCAATATTCTAGAGTATGATGACTAGTACTGAGTAGGAATATCACTTAAATTTGAGGCCTTAGCCCAAGAACCTATACACACACACAACCAGCTCCATTAAATAGTAAAGAGACCCAATAAAACACAAAAACATATTGAGTGTAAACCATTCATGTAACATCCTCTAGTAAATACATCAGTGTCTAAAAATGTAACGTATAAGATAAAAAGGGGATAAATACATGCCAAATTATAAATGAGTTCCCAACCTAGAAAAAAATAGTGGAAGGGAACGTGAAGATAGCTCAACTCACCATTTTTAAGGCCAAACATAGAACATGGTTAGCTCTACAAGGTACCATTTGTTCCATTAATATAACCACTGAAATACAAGTTTTCAACATAAGACACAACACAAGTGAGTGAGGCCCATGATGGTTGAGTATATATATACATAATATGACACACCAAAAACCAAGAAGGAATAAATAGAAATAAAAATATCTAGGTTAAACCATAAGGAAGAGTTTAATGAGAAACAAAATAGACATTCTCATAAGAAACTGAAATGAGATATAAATGGGATCCACATCTAAATAGCCCAACACCAAGTTCAGTCTTACAAGAATCAAGGTAGAGGTTCCCGCTCCTTGAAACCTTGATCTATTGACGAGGGAGCACTAACTCCAATTAAGGACACACTCTCCACTGGAGCTTGATTATAGGGGAGTACCACTTATTAGATAGAGTACATAAAGGCTCAAAATTATGGGGTATTACAAACTCTATCTGTGTAAAGAGTATGGGGGACATATTCCATGGTGTGATAGAGGTGTACCGACCCCAAAATCTCTCCGGTGACCCCACCCAATCACTGACATCAGCCAAGCATCACTAAATAAATCATCACACTAATAACACCTCATGTCATATATTTGATTTCAAAATTATTATCACCGTCATATCCTACATAGACATCCACTTAGTATAGGATACTTATTATCCCAAATCCAAGTCCCAAAGAATGAGATAAAAAATGAGGAAGTACCTTGGAAAAGGTAAATGGGAATTATTGGTTTTCAATATAGTTTTATGGATACCTTAGGACTTTTAATGTACTTCATATCATGCACATGTATTATAGATTGTACCCATATACTATAGCCATTTCAGTGAACCTGGTTATGCTTGGGAACCCTAGTCATGTCTGAGTACATGGTCGTTCCATTGTACTTTGGTCATGCCCATGTGCTTGGACATGTATGTGCCCACGGGATCATATATATAGAGCTACTAGAACCCGATCTTGACATGTATGGGTTATACAGAACATGGGATATTTAATTCTATAAGAATATCTAGATTCTATATAATGTGGACTACGTGGTGTATGTTCCAGGACAATATGCCATGTATATTAGGATTTTCTAGATACTAAATATCTCTTCATACTTCACACCCACACCTCCTCTCCTACTAGATCTACCAAAAAAATCCAAAAACGTCACTTAGATTTAGGTCTTATCCATCTCAATCAATCACAAATAGCTTAACACTTATACACTTGAATAGTATCAGGATCATATCAATCACATCTCATCACCACAACACCTCATCCATGGATGAGAACCTTCGATATGTCCTATGATCTGTTTCAGAAACACCCTCATCCCACATCACATCATAATACCATCATTAAATTTTTATTTCCAACTACTTCATCCATCTTTCATGAATCTAGGGGGTCAATCATGCTTAAATCATTCCCATCATTGTCAAACAGTGACCCTATTGGCCAATGATGATGGTTGTGAATATTTAAACCCAATTGTGGTCTCAGATTTCTGATACGATCAATCAATTAATAGTTATAAAATTTTCTTTAATTATATGTGTGTGTAATATAAAATATTATTTAATATTTTTATAAAATTAATTCTGGGCACACTGGGCCTCAAAATTTCATGTCATCTCAGGTTTAAGCTCGAGAATAACATTTATAAAATTTTCAAAGTCTTATTAAGAAAAAATTGGTTCCCTACATAATTTCCTCTAATATTTTTTACCCTGAAAAGAAAAACTAAACAAACAACTCAAGATACTGAGCCTGTATCTAGTTGTCATGTTCCCAGGAACTCTTTTTTAAGTTTCTATGCTACCACAACACTCAGACCAGAAATATGGATCATCCTTATAGGGTCCACTCATGTTGGTTCCCGATCACCACTTGGTGCTCCCCAATGGTGGATCTATCCTCGATGCCCAACTCTCCCTAGTCGATGACGTCTGTTGGTTTATGAACATATCTACTCAACTGTAACATGTGTAAAAAATCATGCTCCCACTCTAGATGTGGGGTTAAGGAGAGGTGTTAGGAAACCCCACCAACCCTCCATGTGGTATCAAACAACCTGATGAACCTTGGAGATAAATTTCTTCCCTGGATAAACCTATGCATTCCAACGGCCTATGACAATGATCTACATTAGAGTTATGTCTACTTTGGGCCATCTTCATCCATTTAAGGATGACCTACACCTTCTCTATCATCACCAACCCGAACTTTGGTCTGATAAAGGATGACTCTCCATTCTCCATCTAGTATAATGGAAACTTTTAGGGTATCCCATATAGGGTGTCAAAATGTGCCATGTTGATGGTGGATTGGTAGATTTTTTTGTACATAAACTCCACCAAAGGTAGGCGATCATCCCAGCTCCGGCCGGAATCCTATATGACTTCTCTAAGAATATCCTCTAGAGCATAGACAGTGTGCTCATTCTTCCCATAATTTTGAGGGTGAAAGGATATACTCAACCGTAGTTGGTTCCTGAATACCTCTTGTAGGCCTCTCTACAATCGTGACATAAATTGAGTGTCGTGATTGGAGATAATAGTAGAGGGTACCTTGTAAAGGCGGATGATCTCTCTTAGAGGGTACCCTATGAATGCGGATGATCTCTCAGTGATCTATGATATTTGAACTCATATATTTGTCTAAGAATGTGTGCATTATTATACTAACCTGATAGATCTCATGTTTATCCCACATGCAATCGATCATCTTCTTAGACTACTAGGGGATCACCTCATGAGTAGGTCCCTGGATTGAGGCCTCATCACACAACTGATCATTGTCACAATCCTATATCAGTATCCAAGATGGATATCATCATAGAGGAATCATAAAATTTACAAGATATACTATGGTTAGATGAGCATAGTTGAGGAAATAACTTGACAATGAGAAGAAAGTAAAAAAACCCTAAATTATGATGCTTCAACCATTGGTTCCTAGAAACTGATGTATTGGAATTAGAAGTCGATAATTAGTTATTTAATGTCCCAGGGTTTGGATTCATCGACTACTATACCAAAACCTGATTCCCTAGTCTGAGAACCAAAATTGATACACTCAAACACTATTTCCCTAAATTCCTAAACCAAACTCCCATGGAAGTCCAACTCTAAACACCTACCTGAGGACATCACCTATAATACCACTTTTTCATGACATGATTTACTAGAGCACGATTGGTTGATGATAATACATTGGTGAAACACCAAGTACTCCTCCAACATACTAGGGTTTGGAGAGTAGTACTAAGTAGGAATATCCATAAGATTATAGGCCTTATCCCAAGAACATATACACACACACACACAACCAGCTCCATTAAATTGTAAAGAGACCCAATAAAAGACAAAAACCTCTAGAGTGTACACCATTCATGTAACATTCTCTATGTAATAAATTAGTACATAAAAATGTAATGTATAAGATAAAAAGGGGATAAATTCATGCCAAATTAGAAATGAGTTCCCAACCTAGAAAAAACTATAGGAATGGAAAATGAAGATAGCTCAACTCTCCATTTTTAAGGCCAAACATAGAACATTGTTTTATCTACTAGGTACCCTTTGTTCCACTAATGTACCCATTGAACTACATATTTTCAAGATAGTAAACAACACATGTGAGTGATTCCCACGATGGTAGAGTATATACATTCATAATATGGCACCCCAAAAAACATGAAGGAAGAAATAAAAATAAAAATATCCAGGTTAACCCATAAGGAAGAGTTTAATAAGTAAAATAGATATTATCAAAATAAACCCAAATGAGAGAGAAATGTGATCTCCATCTCAACAGCCCAACACCATGTGGAGTCTCACAAGAATCATGTTGGAGTTTCCCAATCATCAAAACCACGCTCCATAGATGAGGGAGCACTAACTCTAATGAAGGACACACTCTCCAATAGAGCATGATTATGGGGGAGTACCACTTCTTATATGAAGTATATAAAAACTCAAAATTATGGGGGAGTGCTAACTCTATCTTTGTAAAGAGTATGGGGGGCCTATTCCTTGGTGTGATAGAGGAGTACCAACCCCAAAAACTCTCTGGTGACCCAACCCAATCACTAACATCAACCAAGCATCAATAAAAAAATCATCACACTCATAACACCTCATGTCATGTATTTGATTTAAAAATGAATATCACCATCATATCTTGCATAGACAACCACTTAGTATAGGATTCTTATTTTCCCAAATCCAAGTACCAAAGAAAGAGATAAAAAATATCAAACTACTTAGGAAAAGGTAAATGAGCTTTATAGGTTGTGCATATAGTTTTATAGAAACCTTATGTATTTTAATGTACTTCATCTCATGACCATGTATTATAGCTTGTACCCATGTACTATAGACATTCCTATATACCTAGTCATGTTTGGGTACCCAAGTCATGTCTGAGTACATTGTCATGCCCATGTACTTTGGTCATGCCCATGTGCTTGGACGTGTCTACACCCACAGGCTCCTATATGTAGAGCTACTAGAACTGGGTCTTGACATGTATGGGTTATAAAAAACATGTGATATTTAATTCTATAATAATACCTAGATGCTATAGAAAGTGGACTACATGGTGTGTGTTCCTAGACTATATTTCATATATATCATGATTATCTAGATACTAAAAAACACTTTACACTTCACACCCACACCTCCTCTCCTACTAGATCTACCACAATATCCAAAAATTTCACTTAGATTTAGGTCGTATCCCACCAAATACATCTTAATTAGCTTAACTCTATCCACTTGTACTGTATCAGGAACATCCCCATCACATCCCATTCCCACAACACCTCATCCATGGATGAGAACCTATGATATTTCCTCTGATTTGTGTCTAAAACACCGTCATCCCACATCACATCACAATCCCCTCATTAAATTTTAATTTCCAACTAATTCATGCATCTTTCATGAATCTGGGGGGTTTGATCATGCTTAAATCTTTCCCATCATTATCGAATAGTGACCATGTGTTCCAATGATGATGAATGCGAATATTTGAGGCAGGAAATACAAAGAACAATGTAATATCATCATCTACCTATTAAATACTATCCAAAAAACCAAAAATTATAGAAAAAGGTTCTGAATCACATGAGAAATAAAGATAAAAGATTTCACAACCCAACCCAAGTTGGGGCTCAAGCCGCAACTACCCCAAGCCCACCTTCATAGGCCAAGTGTTGGAGATATTTTCCAGAGAGACCCAATAAAGTTGGGTAGAAATCTTCCAATGAACCTGTACACACACACGCACCCAAATCATTGAAAAAGTGAAGAGGAAAATTATAAAAATTGAAAACTACTATAAATTAATGTGAACATGCATGAACCTATAAAAGGTAAAAGACTACAGTAGTCAATGCTGAAATGTAAAGGAAAAAACACAGACCTAAACCAGAATATCGTCCCAACCTAAAGACAACTAGAAAACAATATCTTCTGGGTGAGCTCATCTCCTGTATCCCAACTATGACCACCATTCATGGTCCACATAGCCCGTATCCCTATGATACTCTATATTCACAGTCGACATGTCCACCATCTACAAAAGGCATGACACATGTTGGGAAAATCCCATGTAGGGTTGAATATATACATACCTAATAGAATGAACCAAAAAGGATAAGGGGTAGTAAGGGATATGACCCAAGAGAATCAGTAAATGGAACAAGGTATAGTAAAAGTAAATGGAAGAAGTATATCTCAACCCATAAAGAGTGTGAAAGTAAGCTAATCCAAACATAAAGAGCTTGAAATTGTTAGGAGGTGAACCCTTCATTGAGTCTTTTATACCTATAGCTCAAGAGTATACCCATCCAACCATTAGAAGCTGGACATGGAAATCACATGGAATACCCAAAAAATCATCCCCTCTATTGTAAGGAGATTAACCAAGACCCACAGAGTGGGTACTATATCATGAGATATATATACATATGTGGTCAGTTAAAGAATCACAAACAATAGAGTAAGGGGATATCTATCTCACAACTCATCCCAAGATGATGAGTAACCAACATTTCCAAGGTAAAACTATCTGCAATTCCTAGAACCTCATGTGTCTACCCATGAGACACATTTCAAAGGGGATTAAATCACCGAACCATGATAATATATTCTTTGGGTGGCACTGGAACATCTTTATGGTTTTAAGTCACGTCACAAGGACATGTCTTGGTGGGGAAAGTGAAAATATTTCTCATGAGTCCTTAGGTACATCGAACCACACCTCACCACTTTTCACATAATTTAGGGACTTCTCTGAATCATTCAGAACTACACTGCCTATCCCAACAAGAGGGTCCTCCCGATATCATCAAGGACTATGCTACCCTACCCAGCTGGATGGTCAACCCAGTATCTCTTGTCGGGGACTACACTACCCAACCTAGCTAGAAGGTTATCCCGGTATCTATCATCATGGAATGAAAACTCTAACTAAGTTAGAGAGTCATCCTAGTGTCTCTCATCAAGGACTACACAACCCAGGCCAGCTAGAGGGCCATCTTAGTATCACATGTCAGGGACTACTCTACTCAACCCACCGGGAGGGTCATCTCGGTATCTCTCTTCAAGGAATACAATACAAAAACCGGCTGGAGGGTCAACATGATATCTATCATCATGGAATACATTACCTAGCCCAGCTGGAGGGTTATCCTGGATGATCATCCTAGTAATTTTGTTTGATTACTTCAATCATCGGTTGTCATCTATGTGTGTGCCAACCCAAAACATCTACATTGTATCTCAAAATCCTCTCCCAAGGGAACCATAAAATTCTATGTGAAGAAAAACTCAATATAGGATTCTCACCGGCCAAAATTTGAGTTCAAACAAGGGATATATGAAGGATTGAAGTTTTCTCAGTAGATCTCAAAAAGTGCACGACCTGTGAGGGGGGCACAGAACATGTGGCCTCTCTTCACTATTTGGTTATGACTCTGGTTGGTACATGGGTTCCATCACATGTTGGATAATACGTCATGTAGGTGGACTACACAGCTTGTCCTACCTATCTGGTGACCGGGCCATGTCTGCTGGCTATGTCCATGTACTCAGAATCTATGTCCATGTATTTTAGTAAACTGCGTGTTGGTCCACATGGGATGTTGCTCATGTGACCATTTGATACCCATGTGCTCAACACAGGGTGCGTACCTGGCTATGTTCTCCTTCACACAGATCATCTCCCAAGGAGAGGAGGTACACAATGTGTAAAGGGGATTTCACGTCATGTAATCCTTATGTTTTCTCAAAACCTAGTGTCACCACTGAGGGAGGCTACACGCCATATGTACTTCACTGAAAACGGTGTGTAGTTGGGATTTCACTATAAACTCCAAATTTCTCCCAAATCGTTGTCAGCACATTGAAATTTATTCATATGTGTTCAAAGTACCTTGAAGATACACTAAAAACATTGAATCTATCTGAATAATGTGGTGTTTATTCGTCGTTCTTCGTGAATCGACCTTGTTCGAAAATGAGGGTTTGATAAGATCATCCCATCACCATTATGGATTCATTCCTCATCATATTTTGGTGAAAATTTTGGATTCTTCATCCCCATATCATTCTCTCTCCATATCTATTCCTCACCTGCAAATCTATTTTTGTTCCATGATTTCATCTCATTTTTAGGTTTCCCAGTAATCACTGAATCAGGATTCAACAAAATTCAATAATGAAGAACATGAAGAATCGATGGGTAAAAGGCACCCAAACAAGGGTGTTCATAATTCTCCATGATTTATTGTCCAGCTGATCATAATTGTGCAATTCAAGATAGAACAACCAAAAAATAAATAAAAACATGTAATGGGGGTCATGAAAAAATTGAATTCAAAGGTGTAGGTTGAATAATTAAGTTTCAACGTGATAAACATGTAATCCAAGGAATAAAAATGCTAAAGACTAGTACTACCTGGATTGGAAAAATAATTGTTGATGAAGAATATGTTCTTCAATGAAGGATGAGGATTCATTGTGCCTTGATCCATGGTTTTCTCAGTGTTTCTTCTTTGTTCATCATTTCACCAACAGAAAGGAGACGAGTTGAGAGGTTTTCATTGGTAGAAAAAACGAGGATAGTGTAACCAAAGTTCCTTTGACCACAGACATATATATCCAATATTTAGGTTAAACATATTTTTAAGTAATTAAATAAATTCATTTATTTAATTACTTAAACATACCTCCAACTAGCGAGGGTACTGAATGTCACCTGCTGACTAATTTTATGTTACGCCTACTATAAAAACCATGTACGGAACCCAACTATCGTCTCAGATTTCTGATACGACCAATTATTTAATAGTTATTCCCTTTTCATTAACTATCTGTGTGTGCATAATATAAAATATATTTAATATTTGTATAAAATTAATTCCAGGCACACCAGGCCTCAGAATTGCACATCATCTCAGTTCTAAGATCTAGAATAATATTTATAAAATTTTCAAAGTCTTATTAGAAAAAAAAATTCTCTACATAATTTCCTCCTTCAATATTTTTGTTCGAGGAAAGAAAAACTAAAAAAACAAATCGGGATACTGAGCCCACATCTGGCTCTCCCATTTCCTAAAACTCTTTTTTACATTTATATACTACCAAAACACTCAGACTAGAAGGATGGCTCATCCTTGCAGGATCCACTCTTGTTGGTCCCTAATCGCCACTGGGTGCTCCACAAAGGTGGCTCCATCCTCAATGTCTAACTCTCCCCAGTTGATGATGTGTGTTGGGTTATGTACATATCCTATCAACTATGACACATGGAAAACATCGTGCACCCACTCCAGATGTGGGGTTAAGGAGAGGTGGTAGGAAGACCCACCAACCCTCAATGTGGTATCGAACGACCTGATGAACCTTGGGGAAAGACTGCTTCTCTAGCTGAACGTATACATTCCAAGGGAATATGACAGCGATCCACATAGGACTTCTATCAACCATGGGCCACCTTCATCCATTTAATGATGACCTGCACCTTTTATATCATCGCTTGCATAAACTTCGGTCCCATTATAGATTACTCTCCAATCTCTATCCAGTATAATGGAAACTTGTAGTGTCTACCCTATTGGGCTTCAAAATGTTCCATGTTGATGGTGGAGTGGTAGATTTTGTCGTACACAAACTCCATCAAAGGTATAAGATCATCCCATCTCCGAATGAAATCCTATATGACTGATCTATGCATATCCTCTAGAACCTATATAGTGCATCTGTTCATCAATCATTCTTAGGCGGAAAGGCTATACTCAACCACAGCTGGGTCTCGAATGCCTCTTGAAGGACTCTCCACAATTGTGGCATAAACAGAGTGTCATGACTAGAGATAACATTAGAGGGTACCCTGTGAAGGTGGATGATCTCTCGTAGATATAGATCTTCCAAACTCTCCACCGAACTCTTATCCCATATAGAAAGGAAGTATGTCGACTTTGTGAGTCAGTACACTATTACCAGATGGTGTCATGGATCATTGTTTTTCAAGAAATCCATATGATGAATTTCAAAGATATGTCATCCCATTTCAACTCTGGTATATCATGGAGCTGAAAAAAAACTAATTGAAATCTAGAGCTCATCATTCACCTTATGACAAGTAAAGAATCGTGAGACAAACTCAGCTACACAAATTCTCATACAAGACCACCAAAACTATTGCTGAAGATCCTTTTACATCTTCCACACACTAGGATGTAAAAATAAGGGAAGAGTTTGGAACTCCTACATCACTCCCTCCCACATCACCATTGGAACCATGGTTCTCTCTAAGAAAAAGATCTCGTAATTCCATCCTTCATAATATCCATATGCTCTGTCATTTATGGATATATGATCACACAGAACCTTATAGTCAATTTCTCTCAGATTGGACTCCTTCACATGCTCAAGGAGCACTGGAGTCTACACCATTGACTGTAGGAAAACTGTACCCCTTTCTACATCAGGGTCAGCTGTAGGGAAGCTAACAACTCTTACGATTACCGCACTAAGGGAGCCTAGGACTTATTACTAAGGGAATCTACTACAATGTTTCCCTTCCCTAGAATATAGACTATATGAAATCCTAGTCCTGTGGGAACTCCAACCAGCATTGATACCTTAGGATCAGTTCTCTATGAGTGAAGACGTACCTCAGACTCTGGTGGTCTAAGAAAACCACAAATCACTCTCCTAGAAGGTAGTGCCTCTACATCCTTACAGAGTAGACTACCACTACAAAATCTAGATTTTGAGTCACATAGTTCTTCTCATGTGGTCTCAACTGCCTCAACCCATATGTGATGACCGCTTGTTGTTGCATCAGTATGCTACTGATCCAAGCTCATGAGGCATTATAATATACCATGAAATGAACTCCTTACTATGGTAGCCTCAAATCTATATCACTCTTCAAGATCTTCCCCAACTCATTAAAGGCCTTCTTGCACTACCTAGTCTTGGTAAATAACTATCCCTTCTACGTTAAAGTGGTCAAAAGGGATGAAATTCTAGAGAAGTCTACAACAAATATCTTATAGTACCCCTCTAGGAAAATAATTCTCCGCACATAATACACATTTTTGGGTGGATACCAAGAAATAACTACTCCATCCTTCACTATATATATGGATAAACCCTTCTCAGAATTGACGTTCCCCTGAAAGTGATTCTATTGTATCGAAAACTACAATATCTAGGGAATTCCATAAATTTGGTTCTCTTGAATTTAATCATGGACCCACCTCAAGTGCTATGCATGATCCTACTCTATCGTAGAGTAGATGAGTATGTCATAAATGAAGTCAATGAAAAAAATTTCCATGTATGGAAGGAAGATATATTTCATCAAACCCATAAAATGTTGGGGGAATTTTTCACACCAAATGGAATCATTAGGAACTCATAGTGTCCATAGAGACATTGAAATACCAAATTTGGAATGTCACATGAACTTATAGATGGAGGTAGATGGACATGAGATCAATCTTGTAGAACCATATCTCACCTCGTAATAGATCAAAGAAGTCCTAAATATATGGAAAGGGGTACTTGTTCTTTATTGTTGCCTAATTCAAGTGATGATAATCCACACAATGCCAAAGCTCTCGTCTACCATTTTCAAGAAAAAAAACTGGAGTTTCCCTGTGGGATACACTAGGTCTGATGAATCCTTTCTCACAAAGCTCCTCTAACTACAAACACTGCTCCCAAAGATTATTGGGTGTCATTTGATATGTTGTAGAAGATATTGGGGTAGTCCCTTGTTGAAATTCAGTGAAGAACTCCAACCCCCACCTCAAAGATCATCCCAAGACATCTTCAAGAAAGATATCCATATAATCATCCACAAGTGAGGGGATACATAAGTCAGAAGATTCTACTGCACCAAGATTCATACTCACTAGCTGATGGGTAATGTGTTGTAACCTCTTGCTCATAGTACCCACTCATCCTTATATGAGGTCTCTCTCACCAAAAATGGAGATCCTCGTCCCATCATCACGTAGGCATCTGACTAATCTATGATGATAGTCAATCTAGGCTCAAACAATGGATATCCAATCCATACCCAAGATGACCTCATATGGTTCTATCGTGATGACCTGTAGGTTCCAAGTGAACCTCTCTCCTCCAAGAAATAGCTCGCACTACCGATAGATGAAAGATACAGAGGAATAATTCATTGTAAGAGCCTCAAGGAATAGATGATATGATATCATCTCTATAGGTAGCTTGAGATCATGCACAACGATTATTCAGATAAAATAATGGCTAGAATCATCTTGTGTGTCGTCAGGTCGTAGACATCCATAGCCTGAAGTTGTTGAAGAACCAGCCACTAGCTCCCTGAGCCTGACCTGGGCCACATAGTAGTGGTTGTGGGTGAACCTCATACCCTTTTCCCTCACATACAGCTCCTCATAGTCCTATTATAGCTTTGCCTCCCAAGGGCCCACCCTATCCTTGCCTCAGAGATCCCAGATCACAGTGCATCCTCTACCAAGGTGGCCCATATACTAACTTCCCGGGATGCTCAATATTCCTGTTTGGGTATCCCTGGTCCATGTGACCTCACCTATCAAAAGTGTTGCATCATCCCTATCTAGGTTTCCCCAATGCTCTGAACTGCCCCTGAACAGGATGACCTCACCCCTCAGTCTGATCATGGAAGGGTCTCCTGTTATGAGACCTATGATGCCTACCTAGTGCTAAAGTTGACTTGTCCCTGTTGCAATTATTCCCAGCTCCAGCTATCTGGGGCCCCTCTTCAAGGAGTCCCTCCATCACAAGTGACAACTCAAGTACCCCTTCATAGTTGGGTATTCACAAGGGCACTATACTGGTCTGGATCTCTCTATGAAGCCCATGCTTGAACTTCAGTTATTGGAAGTAACCATATCTGATCATGTCAAGAGAGAAGTGTGTAATTGCGGTGAACCTCACCAAATAATATGCCACTGTCATCCCAATCTATTGAATATCCATAATCTCATATATCTGAATTGATTTCATGCAATAGGGGTAGTTTACCTCACAAAATAGCTACTGGAATCCCCACCATGAAAGCGTCGACTCATCGCGCATCTGGGTAACTAAGCTCAACCAATGCCCAACTGATCTGTGGAATGTATTGGATACTAAAGGAACCATATGATCTGTCTGGGTCTGAAACAGTGTAAACATGTGTAAAACTAACTCCATCGAATCCTCTACCACATGAGGATCTGGCTTGCTGAAAAACCTCATCGATCACTGATGGTGGAACTCTTGAAGTGTGATTAGATTGTGCACATCCTCATCCTAACCTATTGGGACTATTTGTTCCATAACAGGTTGAGGCACTGCTTCTAGTCCACCTAGAGAAAGGGGATCACATGATAGACCCTAAACTGAGGCCTCATCGCTCATCCGGTCAACACCACGAACCAAAGTTGGAATCCTGGATGGCTTTCATCGCGAAGGCATCTTAGAAATTATGAGGGAGTACAATAGTCAGATGAGAATGTGTGTGTATATATATATCAAAAAAAGAAAAGATATCTTACTCAAGAAGGACATTCAAAGGCTCAATCCTAAATGATTCATGTACCATTGTTCCCAAAAACAAATGTCACAGAGTGTAGTGTCAAAAAGAGGGTAATCTGTGTCCTAGCGAATGGATACATCAGTCTCTCGTACAATCAATAGACTCCCTGGCCTAAGAGCTACACTGGAGAAACTTTGAAATTGTTTATCTGATCCCAACCAATCCTTTTTTAAGGGGTAACATTCAAACAACGCCCCAAGGAATGAACTTCCTCTTATACCATTATGTCATGACATCACCCAAGTCGGGGCTCAAGCCGAAACTACCCCAAGCCTGCCACCATAGGCTAGGGGTTGAAGATAATTTCCGAAGGCACAATGAACTTTGGGAGGCCTTTTCCTAAAAACCTATACACCGGCACGACCAAACACAATAAAAAGTGCATATGAAAAGTTGAAATTTTCAAAATGCTATCAAGTAAAGTGACCATGCATGAACATCCAGATGGTACAAGAGTACGGTAGTGAATACTGAAATGTAAAGGTAAAAAAACAAACCCTAATTAGAATTGGGTCCCAACCTAAAGAATACTAGAAAAGTGTATCTGTTGAGAGATCCCAACTCATGTATCCCAAATATGACCATTATATGTGGTCGAAACAACACATATCCCTATGATCCTCTCTAGTCCTAATCGACCTTTACTCCATATGAAAACAAAATGACACGTGTTGAGAAAATCCCATGAAATGGTGAGTATAAACATACCAAGTAGAGCACCCCAAAAGGATAAGGGTGATAATTAAGGGATAAAACCAAAAATAATTAGTAAATGTAACAAGGTAAAGTAAAAGTTAACAGAAATAGTACAACTCAACCCATCAAAAGTCTAAAATTAGGCTCATCCAAACATAAGGAGCTTGAAACTAGGAGGATATGAACATACCATCTAATCTTCACTACCTATATCTAGAGAGTAGACATGTCCAACCATGATAATCTAGAAACGAAAAGCATGTGGAATACAACTCACATCTTCACCTCTCTTGGTAGGAGAGGAACTAATACCAAAGGAGTGGGTACTGTAGTGGGATATATATATATATATATATATATGTTCAATAAAAGAATCCCAAATGTGAGTTTAAGGGGGTCTCCATATACCAACTCATCCTAAAAAGATGAGTAGCCAATAGTTCCAAGGTAAAACCATCTACAATTCCAAGAACCTCATGTGTCTTCCTAGGAGACAGAATTCAAAGGGGAAAAAATCACCACACCTCGATATTGTCCTCTTTCGGTGGCACTGACCTATCCACATTGTCTTAGGTCGTGTTATAAGGACACATATTGGTGGGTAAAGCACACCTCTTTCTCTTGAGTCCTTTGGTAAGTCAAACCATGCCTTGATATTGTGTTGCATAGTCAAGGGTCTTCTCTAAATATTTTGGGACTAGACTACCCAAAATAGCTGGAAGGTCATCCCAGAATCATCAAGGACTATAGTACCTAGCCTAGTTGTAGGGATAGAATGGTATCTCTCATAAGGGACTACGCTACCCATCCTAGCGGGAGGGTCAACCTGACATCTCTCATCAAGGACTACACTACCCATATAAGCTAGAGGGTCATCCTGGTATCTCTCATTGGGGAATACACTACCCAACATAGCTGGAGGGTGATCCAGATATCTCTCATCGGGTACTAGACTCCCAATACTAACTAGAGGGTAATCTTGATATCTCTCTTTGGGGACTACACTATGCAGCCTATCTGGAGGGTTTTCCCAGAAGGTTGTCCTAGTAAGCCTATCTAATCACTGTAGTTTTTATGTGTTTTATCTATGCATGAAAAAAAAAGAACATCCACATTGTATCTCAAAATCTTCTTCTGATATAACCATCATTTTCTACATGGAAAAATAATCTGGATAGAAATCTCATGATCTAAAATCTGAGTTCAAACAAAGTAGATACAAATGACTAATGATTTGTTGGTAGAGTTCAGAAGGTACACAGTGTGTGAGGGGGGATACACGGCATGTAGCCCCTCTTCATCGCCCAGTCGTGTCTTTGGCTGGTACATGGGTCCCTTCCTAGGTTGGAGAAAATGCAGTGTAGGTGGACTACATGGTGTGTCCTACCTATCTGAGGATCGGGCTATGTCTGTTGGCCATGTCTGTGTCCCCGAACATCGTATCTGTATATTTCAGTACATGGTGTTTTGGTCCACACAGAATGTTTCCTATGTGACCAAGTTGTACTCGTGTACTCGAAATAGGGTGTGTACCTAGTCATGTGCTTCTTCACATGGATCATCTCACATGGAGAGGATGTATGTGCCATATCAAGCAGATAACACACCATTTCATTCTTATCCTTTCTAGAACCCTAGGGTCATCGCTGAAGGAGGGTACACACTATGTGTTCTACCCTGAACACAGCATGTAGTCGATATTTCACCAAAAAACTTTATATTTCTCCCAAATATTTATCAGCACATATAATATGATCCATACATAGTCAAAGTCACCTGAAGCTGCTCCCAAAACATCAGATCTGGCTGAAGAATATGGGGTTACTTCACCGTTCATCATTAATCTGCCTCGTTTGAAATCAAGGGTTCCACTGGATATTCTAATAGCCATTGTTTCTTTGTTCATCATTGCATTATCGTGAAACCATCAGATTCATCATCCCCAAATCATGTTGTTTCTAGATTTGTGCCTCACCCTCAAATTGGTTGTCATTCCATGATTCTGTCTCATTTCCAAGCACCCAATCCTTCTCGGGTCACCCAAAAATCATCAAACTGGGATTCAAAGGAATTCCATGGTAAATAACATGCAGAATAAATGGAAAAAAGGAATAAAAACACGGCTTTTTATCATTTTCCATGCATTCTTGTACAAACATTTGTAATTGGGATATTCAGGTTAGAATAGCCAAAAACGAATTAAAAACCAGTGCATAGGCTAATGCGTTGTTTGAATTCTAAGGTTCATATTGAAGAATTAAGTATCAGCATGCTCAAATTTTAATCTAGGGTATAAATATTCTAAAGATGTTTCATACCCAGATTATATTGATCAATTTAAATAAAGAACGTGTTCTTAGAAAAGGATGATGATTCACTGTATCTTGATCCATCTAGATCCAATATTTTCTCATCATTCATTATTCATTCTTTGTTTCACCAATAGAAATGATAAGAAAGGAGTGGTCTTCATTGGTAGAAAAATAAACCAGGATTTTTTGGCCAAATTTACTTTAACCAAAAACTTATATCAAATTATTATGTTAATGGTATTTCAAGTAATTAAATTAATTAATTAATTAAATTACTTAAATGTACCGCCATCAAACGAGGGTTATGAACATCCCGCACCGACTTATTTTATGTCATGGCTAGGGGAAACACCATGTTCTTAACCCAATCTTGGTATTGGATTTTTGATTTGATCAACCACTTAAGATTTATTTTATTTTATTTAATTAACCATGCATGCATAATATAAAATGTTTTTAATATTTTTATAAAATTAATTCTGGGAATGTCGAGCCTCGAAATGACACACTATCTTAGAACCTATCTTTGAAATAATTTTTATAAATATTTCAATGACTTATTAGGAAAAAATAGGTATCTACAAATGATTTAGGCTTAATAATATGAAACAAAATGGTGATCATCCAATGATTATAATCGTAGTAATTGAAAAATATATAACACGTTCTAATCAATTAAGTAAAATAGAGAAAACCATGAAATAGAATTCCCTACCATGAGGTTGAATCATACTTTGGTGATAATTGTGTCCATTTAATTATTATTGGTGATATCCCAGAACATTTTTGGTGAAGACGAAACCTTCAAAAAATTATTGTTTTTCCTTTATCAGCTGTTATTCATAAAACAACTCTTCCTTAGCTACTCAAATATCCCAAGGATATGTAGATAACCATGTGAAATTGAAATAATGAAATATTTATAGGGGAGGGTTTGTGGTTGAGTAATTAAATAAATTAATAAATTTTGTTAACATACTCATTAATTATTTCCATCAAATGATCGCCCAATGCCAACAAACTTAATGTAATCCCAAAGGAAACCGTTGCATTCTGAAAACAACCATGGTCTTAGATTTCCCATTTTAGTTTTTGATAAATGATCATAACATTTATTACAAAAAAAATTAATTGTGTTATTTCATATATATTAACATTTTTAATATATTAATTCTGGGATCTTACACCATTTAAACATATAAACAAATCAAATTAAAAATCAAGATATATTTATATATAATATTCAAAGTATATGAGTACAAAAACTAGATTCATTCAATTTTTATTTAATATCTGGTAGAACATTAAATTATTTATTATATTATGTAATTAGTGGAGTTAACATAATTTAATGTGATGTAATTGTTATAATTTTAAGTTCGATATTATATACCATATTTATTCATCTAATTTCATATTACATTTACTTTAGTATTTTTTTATTTAATAGTACATAATAGATGAAAAGTTTTTATTTCTAGTAGTTGATAAAAGACTATATTTAGAGGTTTACTTTTTGTATAATATATTTATCTTTATAAAAATATTGACGATCAACTCGATTTCCTAGGATGTGTAACATTAAATTTCATAAAGCATAATAATAAACCAACATTATGCATAGGAATAAATCATATAGATTAAGAAGTAATATAATATTAAATAGTAAAAAACTAAGCATGGTGTAATATTGAATCATAAGTTAAAAACCAATATATTGAAGAAATCAAAACTATACACCCACTAGCAAGATGATTCGGGGCATTGTGTGAGTGATGGGATTATTATTTCATGTGTTTGAAAACCATTGTTAAATTACCCTTTTTTATCATGGGATTATTATTTTGTTGTTATTTGATAATTTAGGTCATCTTTGACTACATATTTATATTTTTCATTATTTTTTGAAATTTTATTGATGGTTGGGACCCCATTAGAATTCCATTTTTAAGATTATTGCCCCATTTTTGTTTTCCCTTGATAATTTAGTGTTTTATTAAATTATGGGAAAATAGATAACGGGTGGTTCTTAAGGGAATATGATAAGGAAGTCATTATATATACCGTGGGAATGCATAGTGATTAAATCTATGAGATAAAGTATGGGTGTTATACCATACTAGGTTATAATGGTATACCGGATATTGATTATATGAAGGGGCCCTAGCATGATATGGGTAGTTTCTATGTGATTTTATGGGTTTCTTGTGTCTTCTAGCTAATATGCAACAAGTATGACTTGTATGAATGTCTATGCATTATTTTTCAAAATGGGTGAGTTTTATTAAACGTCAAATTTCACAATATCACAATTTTTTCACACATTTAAAATTAATCATTTGTATTCATAGTGTTAAGGTGTGTGCAGTAATCCCCCTAGGTCATTGAAATCACCTCTTACCCAGGTATATGACATGGGTTTAGATGAATATAGGTAGACCTTAAGTTTTATTTCATGCATATGTATCAATATAGAGTTGGTTACATGGATCTGGAAGAGTAGTGTATTAGAGGTCGATGATTCAATAGGTTTTCCTAAGGAGTTGGGATGATGGGAATTGGGAATCCATTTTTTGGTTATTTTATTTCATATATATAGTCTATTAGTACAATTCTTTATCTATCATGGGGATTTTTTATTTATATTGTGATTTTGTTTTATTTATCATTCTTTATGTGTCATGTAAACTATTTTTTATTTTGTATTTGGAAATGAGGGATTTCTTCTTATCCCCATGTTTATTTATTGATATATTTATGGGATGTATATTATATATAAGGTTATTAATAAATTTTTAGGAGATTCATTCATGAACCTTGAGATGTATACATGAAGGAATTGTCTACCCATGAATATTCTTATCCTTATCCACTATTCTGTATCCTCTAGTATATGTGGTGGAAAATTGAAGGTTATGTACTGACCATCAGTCAGATTTTATTTAGGTGAACTAGGTTACGGAAATAAAAGCTTATATAAAAGTGTGTTACTGGATTTAATAGTGTCAATTAAAGGTGAATATATGATGTAAAGACTTGGGTGGTAGATCAAGATCATTCCTTGACATCCTAGATTTAGTTGATACCCAAGTTTCTTGGAGATATCAAATGTCAGGAGTAGTAAATCAAAGAATGAGTGAGGTGTTTTGTTGAGTATCTTGATTTTAGATAAACAATATTCAGGTTTATTTGTAGGACTTAGTTGAGATCTTGTGATTTTTTTTAATATTGATCATGCCATGATTAGAATATGATACATGACCCAATAAGTGGTATTGTTTGATATATTCCCTCATTGGGATCCATTATTAATTATTGAAATTTAGAATCTATTATATATTCTCTCAAAAACATTATATGGGTTTATTATATTAAAATTTATCCAAATAGCATATTCAATTGCTGTATTCTTTTGTTTGTTTAGATATCATAGGGAATTTATTTTTTGGGGTGTCTTGTTTTTGAGAAAATTTAAAATTTAAAATTATAAACCATAACACCAATTAATTAAACAACCCATAATTACATGATTTATAAAAGGGGTTTAACTTTATTATATATTTAGGATATTTTTGGTTTACAGTTTTATAGAATTAGGAAAAAAATCTTACATAACAAAGTGTACAAATCAACCAAATGTCAATTTTTTGCAAAAAAATAATAATATTATGTTTAAAATCACATTTCATTCTTGAAAACATTATTTTTAAACTCCCATTATCTTTATTTAAGTATAAAATTTGTAAACATTCCCATTCATTCTTAGCGTTGTGAAAAACATTTGGAAATGTGGGATGATCCCAAAAAGATTGATGAGAGATATGAATAAAAGAATGATGTTAATCTATTTTAAATTCATGAAAAACTATAAGAATTTTTTTCATTTTTATAAAAAATAATTTTATCTCAAAATGATCATTTTCTTACAACTTAAATAATCATTAATTCTATAATTTCTCAAAAATAATTTTGTAATCCAGTATAAACGATAAAATCATAACATATGAAATATTTATCAAAAAAATGTATTCTGGTTTAGATGATCCTAAAAATTCATTTAAATAACAAAAATAATTTTTAAATTTTGAAATCAAAATACTTATATTAAACCCCATTTTCAATAATTGATAATATATATATATGAAACATAGAGCATCATACATTCTTCAGGGAATCACATAACAAGGTGAATCTAATATTCTCTTAGGATTAACATATATTTGTTAACTTCAACACTTAATAAGAGAAATTAAATCCATCCACATTCTCTTAGGAGTGACATACATAATTCAACTCCATAGCTTTACCCAATTCATTTTAGTGTTTTAAATGTCCCACCCATCACATAATAAATATAATACTAAAATGGTTTGGGTTTACTCCATATTACCACTTTCATCGATAACACCCCAATGTCATGTTTTAAAATAAAAACATATTACAACATTCAATTTTAATCATTACATTAAATCAAAAAAAAATTAGAATGATAAAATTTTAAGATATATTGAAAAAACTTATTTTTTAACTTTACATTTTCATCATAAAAAACATAAAAATTTAATTTCATGTCTTAAGATAAAACACACTCATTTATCTCATAAAAATGAGAAGAATTTTTCTTTTATTTTGAAAGAATTTAAAATTTAAAAATTAACAAAACAATTAGAAAATTGTTGTATTTTAAAAATCATAGAAACATGTAGATGAATATTCATAATTAATAATTGACATGAAATTGGTAAAATCATTCTTTTCATATACATTTGAAAACAATTTTTTCACTTTTGTAAAAAGGTTAAAATGTGACCCATTCCGAAAACATTTAAAATATTCATTTTCAAAACCTCTATAAATAGTAAAATATTGTTAATAATTTCTTTTTAAAATATTTTAATAAATTATTGAAACATTTTAAAGACAATGTATATGGAATAAAAATATTTTTATGAGATAATTTTAAAATAATTTTTTAAAGAAAAGCCCTTACCAAATTAATAACTTTTGAAAGAAAAGTACATTGAAGAAGATAATTTTAAAAAAAATTAAACCATTTTAATATCATTAAATTAATAATAAAAAACAATAAGTTATTATATACACCACACAATAGAAAAAATTTGGTTAATATGGGATCTGTATCAAAGAAACAAAATTGAGATGAAAAATCTCTTACCTTGAGTCTAAATTTCCTTATACATTCTTTACCTCCTTTATAATAATAATAATTTATTATTATACTTATTAATAACCTTTTAAGAATTATTATCTTATAAAAATACATTTTATTTGAAATATTACCAAGTATTACATAGATAGTAAATCGATTACTTTCATTTTAGACGTTGTGATGATGTTCTGTTTATAATCCAAAAAACAATTTGGTAGGATGATCGATGTTAATGGCGTAATTGTTCCATAATCTAAAAAATATTTATAATGAAATAATTATCATAATTATAAATTTAATTTAATTCTATTAGTATCCATGTATGTTGGTGAAGATAAATAAATTCTATCCTTTTGAGGAGCCGGTAGTCTGTACGTACGCATTAATGATGTTTTTATTTTCAATTGTGTTGAAGAGGAATATAGTAGATAATATTTTTATTTTTAAGAATCATAAATATATTTTAAATTTAATATTTATTAATTATTTCAATAGTGATGACCTTATATGTTTTATATTAATGAAAAAAAATCACATCACTTCTTGGAAGAGGTGTTTCACACACACACATGAGCATCATTATCATTTTCCAACAGATAGAAAGGGTAAGAAGGAAATAAATAATTTATATTTCCATTATCATGATAAATTAATAAAAATAATATATATTCATTAGTTATATACTTATAACCATAAATTTTAGGTGGATATAAAAAATAAAACACATCGTTTCATGGATGTGGTAGTCCACATTTTAGAATGATCGATGTTTTTATTTCCCATAAGATAAAAAGGAGATGGAAAAGGATTGTAAGATACTAATAATAACATCTTAGTATATTTAATATACTGATTTTATCATTTATTCATTTTTATAAAACATTTTATGGATTTATAACAAGATATAAAAATGAAACACTCGGTTAAGATTTATACCTTATATTTTAAAAACCACCCTCGATTAAACCTTATGACTTCTTTGGTTTGATTTTTGGTGAAATATAAACCTCTTGGACATGGATAGTAAGGTTTTTATGTAATATTTATTATTATTTTTAGATATAAATGGATCAAGAGGATTGATGAAGAGATGAAGGGAGATTCCCCTTTATAAGTGAGGTGGGGGAAACTTGTAAATACTCGAAATATTAATATATGATATGAGTCTTACTCTATTAAAATAGGTCTAAACATTATTTTATCTATATATAGTAGAATAATATATAAATAAAATCAAATAATAAATTTTATACTAATTTAGGTGTTATTTTAAACCATATGTTTTAACCCCCTCGTTAACCTTGTTCAAACTTAACCATGGTAACACATTTTTCACTCTATAAGTGTCCCGATATTAATTTTGAAAATGAAAATTTGAATATAAATTTAACATTAAGGATATTCATTAAAATTTACCATATACATTATATAATATAGGATATTTATAATTTCATATTAATTTTAAAAAAATGATCATAAAATACAATTTAAGGTCAATTTTTGGACCATTCATATATCATTACTTTAAAGGCATCGAGATAACTATTTAATTTTAGTATAAAATCTATGTGAATAATTTATACAATATAATTATCCATTATAAACATGTTACAACCTGATTTATCCAAAACGTATTACTTTAAAAAAACTAAAATCAGTCGACATTGCGCAAGCATTCAAGGAAATTATATTATCTATAAAAATAATAAATAAATTAATAGAAAAAATAATTTATTAATATGATAAATATCATTATTACAATCAATAATATAATATTTTATTCCCATAACAACATATTATAGATATTAAAAGATAGATAGTGAAATTTTGAATAAGAATATAACTTAAAATAATTTAAAAGTCATAATCCAATTCATGTGGCACAAAAATACAATTTTTCAAAATTTTAGATGATTAGGAATTAATTAAACACCTAAAATGAAATAAATTATTATTTTGGGTTTACTTTGAGACATTATTTCATATTTTTAATCTTAATTAACCCATTTTACCCATTACAGAAGTGATAAACTATTATTATGGGTATTATTTATTATGACTAAAAATTAAATTGTGCTATTTAAAAAAATTAAAAATTATAATTCTAAATATGAAATCAATGTTTATACGTTAAATTGGTATATTTTTTAGAAATTAATTTCATAATAAATCCATAAAACGTGATGAAAAACTATTTTTAGAGAATTGTGTTTCTAATCATCAAAATGAACTTATTCCATTATAAATAATAATGTTGATTAAAATGTAATTATTTAGTTTATATTTAATAAAATTGATACTATTTTACTTTAAAAAAAATCCAAAATATAAATATACTTTTGAATTAGTTTATTTAAAGAAAAGAAATGCCAATTTTGCAAATATCGGGATTTTTTACTATTCACTCTAAAATCAACCCTTTTCAGAATAAAATTGAAAATAAAAAATTCTAATTATATTATGGAAGAGTTATTTAATAAGTGATATTAATTTTTACATATAAAATTTCTAATATTTTTGAGAATTTAATTTAATATTCTTACATTAAATACAATAAAAATCATTTTTGATGAAAATGTATTTGGACGCATAAAATGGACTTGTTCTCATTCCATTCATAATAACTATAATTAAAAGAATTTTAATTTAATAAATTTAATATTAAATATAACTGTATAATTTGAATAAAATATTAATATTTATTAATTTAATTCATTGTAATAAAAATAAATTGCGGACATAAAAATAGATTTACATAAAATATCTCTTTTATCTTCAAAATATTTTTTCTTCACTTCCAAGTAATTGATAATCAATTTAGGACTTATATTTCTTTTTATTAAGTAAAATATTTTTAAATATATTTTATAATATGGTTATTCCTATTCATATATTCTAAACTAATGACTGGGTCATAACAATCATATTTAAATAATAATATTTCAGTAGTATATCATGATTTAATTAAGAATGGTATTGTGTATACTACATGCTATTAGATATTTTCTTCTAAAAAAATATAAAATATTGTGGGTTTACACTAACCTCTTAATGAAATTTTGACTTCATAATAAGATCTATCATTTCATTGGGGAAAGGTATCAAAGCCTAGAGATTTGTTGATCTTGTTTCTCAATTAGACTCTATTTATAGATTCACAGTCATCAAATGTGTCTCTATAGGATGTGAATTTTTATATATATTATTCCCATATAATAAAGCTTAAATGATTTTCATGGATTATTAGGCCAGTAAATATTTGGTCGGAAATGATTTAAATCCATGTTTTTAATTTAAGCTTCAATCTCAACGAATTTAAGGATACATGCTCACAAGTATGAATTAAAATTTATGGTCTTTATTAGGTATTATGGAATTCTAAATTACTGTATGGAATTACCAATATGATTGTAATTCCTATTATAATGAATAATACCATTGAATTGTTTATTTTTTCATCATTGACACATTTTTGTGGGGGTTTATTTTAGCTCAACATTGATTTGTTGAGTGATTCTCTCCATACCACATGACGAGATCAATCTTCAAATTGAGTTTGAGAAATTACAATAATTTCATAACTCATGTTATATAGTCTGGAATTTGATTTATAAATGTTGAGGAGGCCTTTTTTGTTCTAATTATCAAACTAAAAGTCATGATCCACAACACTGTAGGAAAAAGATCCATCAAGAGATCGTTCATCACCTTGATAATCAGTATAAGAAACATGGTGAAAATAATTTTAGTTGTGAAAAAATGTATAAGATTTTAAATACACAAGTTGGACTGATTCATGAAGCATTATCTTTTTTGGAAACCCAAATGCTTGACCATAAAGATCCTTCTCTGAAGGATTAATTCACTACTAGATATGTTTATAAGATTCTCTCTTCTGCACAAATGAATGGTAAGTCCCATTTATCTTATCATGATATTGTACTAGATTCTCAAATAATAATTGATCTAACTACATATAAAAAAAATTTAACCAGTGTCTCTTTTAATGATAAAATTTCTTAGTGTATAGTTGATGAATCTGATGGTGATTATGTTGATAGTGGAGTAATCAAGGAGTATTTTACATCAGAGGATATGGATTTCCTCTTATGAAAAGAGTAGAAAATTGTCAATTTTGAGAGGTGAAAATGTAAGGATAAAATAGATTCTACTACTTAAAGTAAGATTAAATCTAATAGTTTTGTTCAAGTAAATTGAAAATATATAATAGTTAAAGGTAATGAAAATGTTTCTTTTCTTCCTTCTCAGTCTATCTCTTCTAATCCTATAATAAACTTGGGCACTATTGGCAAGACCTTGGTTTTTGAATATGTAGCTTCCACTTATTCTTATAATATAAATCCAACTTCAAAAATTTGTATTCATGATATATAAACATCTTATTCCTCTGGTGGTATAAAAATCTATATGTACTCTATAACTCAAAAAAAGCGTTCTCATGATCAGGAAATTACTCCTGAAAAAGTGACAACATCCTCACCTTTGGACCTAAATGACCTGAAGGCCTTCTTTTTTTATTTATTTTTGATAACCCCCCTTTTAAGGGATGAGGGGAAACCCTTACAAGGATCATAGGCTTAGATATTACATGACTCGTAGGTCTTAGTAAATATACAAACTATACTTAAAACTCCTCTTGCCAGCTTCTTCATCGTGATATCAGCTATCCACCTTCACATGTGCTTTTGTTTCCAAAAACCAACATTTGGGTTCTCACCATGTTTCCATTGATATGGGGATTCCATGAGTTCTTTTATTCTTATTGATAGGGATAAGCAGATCATTCTTTTATATCTGAGTAACTATAAAGTTCAATTGGGACGAGGCATGGTATTTGATCCTACTCATGTAATGGTATTAAATAATGTTTCTACTTCTCTAGAATTTACGTTGGATTAATCTAAAATTACATGTCCATATATCATTCCAATAATCATTTTTCATGCTCATAATTTATAACGATAAGTTAAATATGAATATGAGTACTCATATCCCTTTTGAACAACTTTCCTCTTCTAAGGATGTTGATTTAAAAAAAGTGATGGTTTCTAGGAGGATTATATCATGAAGGATTATACTACTAAAACTATTTTATATTATAATAGAATACCATGGATACATGTGAATACTTAGTGGGACAACATTCTTGTGGAAGGGGAGGATGCCTATCTCACCATAATATGATTACTCACTCCAATGTTGTTTGTGGTTTTTTATTTCTTGTTTTCAGTGGAATATATCACTCTTTTATGATCCTCCACTTAATTTATTTTATCATTAATAAATAGACCTATGTGACTCAAAATTTTCAAATAGTTTATGGATTTTTCACTATCAAAATAGTGAAAATGAGAGAATATTCTTACATGAATTCTTTCTATTTTTTAAGAAAAACGTCTTCTCTTGGTAGTTCATTGATCAATTTACTCTTCTATCTCATTTCATACTCCTTAAAACAAATATTCAAGATTATTTTTTCATGTATGAATCACTAAAATTAACTTCTAATGGATAATAATATCCAAAAAATATTACAAGTTATTCCTCTAATATTTAGATGTTACCCAAATCCAAAATGGTTAGAACAAGATAAAAAATATAAAATATGAATAAAACATCATATGAATAAATAAAAAATTAATCCCCAAGTACTCAATATAACACCCAATATTCGACATAATTCACTCCATAAATAACTATCCATAAAAATATTAAACATTTTCTAAACCAAGTTCATAACCCAAAAAATATAAAGATTTTATCACATATTATTTTAAGATAAATTTTACATTTATATTCAAATATTGTCAATCGCTCTTAATTTAACATAAGAATAATTTATATTCCCTAATCATATAATCTATAAAATATGATAATATTTTCCATAAATATATTTAATCACAATAAATACCCATTTATACCATATATTCTTCTGATATATAATTCACCATTTTCCTCCATCAAAATGGCATCTTAGCTGAAAAAATACATTTACCTTAATCATATAATAGTCCATATATATTGAAGGTCATTATAAATGACTTTAATCAGTTATTAACTAAATAAATATTCAATTCCATGGTTATCAATATGTAAAAACATATGTTCCCAAAATGTATTAACCTTTTTATCAAAATCAACTATAATTACCTTAGCATAAAATATCATATTGACCCTAAAACATATCAATACCATTCATCATACATCCACAAAATATAAAATTATTCTTTATTAAATAATTATCTCACTATAACACGGGTTAATGATAATGGTTACATATAACTCAAAAAAATGTCTTATAAATTTATCCCATCACATAAAACCTCAAAATGGGTTTCTATGTATTTAAACATATGATAAACCTTGGATATATTAACCCATGGTGGTATCCAAAACTATTAAACTACCATCATCCTAATCATTATAACCTCTAAATTTATTTAAACATTTCCTTTGATACCTACTATAACATCATGTAACATAAAAACCCATAATTAGATCATTTCTAATAAGGATTTAACATTATTAAATTTCAGCGATCTTTTTGGTTTATGGTTCTATAGAATTAAGGAAACACACAATTAAAAAAGTTAAAACCACAACATAATTTCCATTTTCCCACAAAAATAGGATTCTCAATTTCAGAGTCTTTTTTCATTCATTGCATACATACTTTATTCTAGGATAATTTTCCTTATTCAAATCTATAACTTATATTAGTACCTACTCATCTTTAGGAACTAAGAATAACATTTTAAAATATGGTAAAATTACAAATAAGTCAATAATAAATATAAAAATAATTGAAACCCATTAATACATTTCAATTTCTTAAAATACTATAAAGAAGTATTCCTTTTTACAAAAAAGGAACTAAAAATTAATCACTTACCTATTCCTGGAATAAGCTTAAAAACTAAAAGTTTTCTTAATTGATTTTGTAAAAACTCATAAATTATAAAATAATTACTCATGGATTATTTACCAATAAAATAAACCTTTAAAATTTTAAAGATCATAATCATTCCATTAAATCATAAACCCATTTTTTAGCTTTTTAAATCAAAATATTTCCAAGAAAATACATTATAAATCATAGAAAAAACATGTTAGAAACTTGGGGGATCATACATTCATCATGGACTTACCTAAAATGATAATTCCACCATTATTATTGGAGTAACATATATATGATGACTATGTCACCTCATATGAGTAATTAACAAACACATTCTCTTAGGAGAAACTTAAATTATTTAACTTCATAACTTTGCCTAATTCATTGGATGGATTTAATTGAACCACCCATCATATAATAAAAATTGTACTGTGATTTTTTTTCACACCTCATTCCCACTTTCATCAATAACACTGAAGCGTTATGTTTTAGAATCATAACCTTTAATAACTATCAATTCTCATCATGTATTAAATAAAAACATTTAATAACATAAATGTCTAATCATATATTGTAAAAAACCTTTTATAACTAACCATTTTCATCATTAAAATAATAAAAATGGGATTTCATCCCCTAAGAAACACCAGTTTTAGTTATCTCATAAAAATTAGATGAAATTTTATTGTCATTTGAAAACATTTAAAAAATAAAAATTTCCAAATTAATCTGAAAAGAATATTATCTGAAATGACATTGAATATTATATAGTAATCTTTTTAATTAAGAAGATACATGATGGTGGAAAAAGTTGGTCACACAGTATATGTTAAAAAACATTCTTTTTCACTTTGGTATAAATAGTAAAAAGTTACCCATTCTGAAAAACATAAAAAATTCCATCATAAAACCTTTTTAAAGAGTTTAGGTTAATTTAAATATCTTATTAAAATATTTTAATAACATTATTGAAACATTTTAAATGGAGATTATAGGAAAGATAAATATTTTGATAATAGAATTTTTTTTAAAAGGTTTTACAGAAAATATGATACCACATTGGTAACTTTTGAATAAAAAATGAATTGAAGAAGGTAATTTTATTCTAATTTTTAAAGAACATGAATTTCACTACATTAATTATTAAATAAATTCATGTGGAATTATATACCTGAAACAAAATAAAACTTGTGGATAAAGATGAATAAGTCTCAAATATAGGAAAATGTGATGAGTAATCCCTTACCTATAATCTGACAAGGCACATATATTATTTTACTTCTATATAATAAAATTTAATAAATTATTTATCTGATTAATAAATATTCTCATTTTTTAATTACTATAATCCCTTTTATTTTGTTTATAACAATTTCATATATAGTGACTAAATCAATTAAGTTCATGTCAAACGTTTTAAGTACATTCATTTCATAATTCTTAACTAACATCAGTACATTGATCAATGTAAAATGATTAATTATTCCATAAGATATTGAATATTAATCATGAAATAATTATAATTTATATATATTAAATATAATTTTAAAATCATGCATGTATGGTGTTCATGAAAAATGAATTACATCATTTCTTGGAGATGGTAGTCTGTACATACGCATGAATGATGTTTTCATTTTTATACTTGGAGTAAAAGAAATATATTATTATTATTATTACTTTATGTAATAAAATATATGTTATACATGTCATATTTATTCATTAGTTCAATACTTATTTCCATACATGTGATAAATTAATGAAAAAATCACATATCATCGTAAATGTGGTATTCTACACATACGCACATGCGATATTACCATTTTCCAACAGATGAAAAGGGTAAACATGTAAGAAATATTTTAATTTTCTAGAATCATAAAAATATTATATATTCATTAATTCAATGTTTATAGATATCTATGTGATTTAGTTAAGCAATACTAAACACATCACTTCGTGGAGGTGGTAGTCCACACATATGCACGAGTGATGTTTTCATTTCCCACAGGATGGAAAAGTAGATGAATAAGGGTTTTACCATAATAAAAATAATAATAATAAAATTTATGTATATGGAATATAATTATGTTTTAATTTAATCATGTTTAATGAATATTTGAATAAATTAGAATAAATAATACACTTGAAACATTTTATTAATAATTATACAATTTTTTGACAACTACCCTTAACTTACACCTTAATCCATATTTGGTTGATTTTTTGGTGAGAAAAAACCTCTAAAATATGGGAAGAAAGATTTTAAAAATATTTTTTATATAATGGTTACGATAACTGGCTCAATAAGTGTAATAAATACATGAGGGGATATACCCATTTATAAGTGAGGTGGGTGGAAAACTTATAAATAGATGAAATATTAATATATAATATGTGTCTAACTCATGAAAAATAGAACCCAACTACCATATATTTGGTAATAAGTATTTTAAGTTAGAAGTATAATCAATAAATCAGTTTTACAGAGGTTTAGGTTTCATATATAACCTTATATTTTGGTAAAACACCCTTGTTAACCATGTTTAACATTAACAGCTGAAAAGTAATTTTAAATCCTTTAAGGTCATGAATGAAATTTTAAAAGTAAATTGGCACATAAATTAACCATTAATAATTTTATGAAAAATTTAACATCATCTTCAGTGAATATATTATTTTTATAGTTGTTAATTATTTAAAAATAATATATAAATAGTAAATGCAATTTATGGTCATGTTTAGGACGATTCAAATATCATTAATTTAATGGAATAATGATGAAAATTTAATTAAAATAAAAAAATATTAAAACATAAATTATAAATTATAATTATCTAATTAATTATATTTACATGATTATTAATCCAAAATATATTATTTTTAATTCTTTTAAAATCATTTTTCTCTAATTCTTGCACAAGCTTTTTTTCATCATTTTGTAAGCATTCAAGGAAGTTATAATATCTCTAAAAATTGAAAATAAATTAATATCATAAATAATAATAATTATAATATCCATTTATAAGCATATTATAGCAATTCATAGATTTTAGTAGAGTGACAGAGACATTTTGTAATTTTTCTTAACATAAAATAATATAAAGGTCTTAATCAAAATCAAGTGGCACTCAAATTCATTATTTTCAATTTCATGATGGGTTGGGTATAATTAAACGCACTAAATTAAATAATGTAAATATTTTTACTCATTTTTTGACCTTATCAAATAGTTTTAACTTAAATTATCTCGTTTTAACCATTACTGTGGTCATAAAATTTATATCGGATATTATTAATTATGATTATAAATTAAATTTAACTATTAAAAATGTGAATATAATGGTTCCAAATAATGAATAAAATTTTCACGATTTAATTAGTATAAGTTTCAGAAATTATGTTTTATATAAATGCTAAAAATACAATAATAATCATTTTTTATAAAATTGTGTTTTTAAGAATAAAAATGAACGTATACCAAAAAAAATATTATTTCATATGTATTTATGGATATTATGGATATTAAAATGGTCATATGGTTCTTAAAAAATAAATCCAAAATATAATTGGACTTTTATGTTATTCTAATTTAAAAATAAATGATATTTTTAAAAAAAAAAATCTATATTTTTTTCTATTCACTCATAAATTATTATTTTTAAAAAAACTAAGGATATTATGAAATTATTATTTCAAAAACTATATTAATTTATTTATATAAAATATGTTAATTTTTTTGGAATTAATTATAATATTCGCACGTAAAATACAATAAAAATCATTTTTGAAGAAAATATATTTTTGAAGCATAAAATGAATTTATTCTCATTCCATTCAATATATCCATATTTAAATGACTTTTAATTAATTAAATTTAAAATATAATTTAATTATTTAAATAGATTCATTTATAAATAGTGATTAATTTAATTTATTAATTGAATAAAATATTACACGCATAAAAGAGATTTTTAAAAAATATCTATTTTACCTTAAAAATATTTTATCCTCGTTTTAACCCAATCAATATAAGATTTTTCATTTATTTTATTAAATAAAATAATTGTATATAAATTTCATAATATGGTTATTCATATTCATACACTCCATACTAACAATTATGGTTTTAAAATAATTATATTTCTATAGTATATCTGGGTTTGTTTAAACTCAGTATTACACATACCACATTCTATAAAATATATTTTATAAATTAAAATAACTTCCAAAATATTAGTTTATATAAAAACACATTTACTGGAATGGGTTGTTCACAAAATGGGTTTTCAAATGGTTTATAATATTTAATTTACAATGGAGAATCAATTTTCCAAGAAAAGACTAGGTAGTCCAGATATTTTTGGTTTTATAGTCTTAGGGAAATTTTCTTGGGTAGAAGGGTTGTTTTCCAAAACTCAAATGTGTTTTTTAATATTTAAAGTGATTAGATATGGTTTTCAAAATATGAAAATGGAACCAATGTAAAATCAAATTCTTGGTTTTTAGTAGGTGTAATGGGAGTGACTTGGGTGTTTGGAATTTTGTGCATTGGAATTTAGACAAATTATGATTAGAGAGATAAATGTGGTTTAGGATTAATGGATTTGTATTTAGAACTAGTCCCAAGTAACCTGATATGATATTGGTGGTTTTATAATTAGAATAAATGGGATATAAATTTGGTTAGAAATTCCTATGGTGGGAAGAACCAATAGTAAGAATTAGTAATTCATAGTGTGTTCTTCTTGTGGGGGGCACCATAGGTCCGGGTTCTTTCCAGTTACCACTTCCTTGTTGTTTTTAATTAATGTCTGTGTTTGAGAACCATTTTTTTTGGTTGTGTGTGGGAGCTCTCGTGATCATTTTTGGGTTTATATGGCTTTGATTAATATCTTCGAGAAAAATGATTCTAGTGAGATAATGGAGATCATGGATTGTATTGTGGGAGTCTTGGTTATTGAGAAATAAAAAATTCATTGAATAATGTTTTCGGGTATATATTATATTAATTCATTAAATGTGATATTAAATTCTAGATATAATGTACTACAAGTTAGTGATTATTAGTGATTGGTGTAGCATGATATTTATTCTTACAAGGATATCATAGATTTTTTAGGGCGATAAGTGTTATGGTGGGGAGTCTATAATGATATTTGTATTTGATTATTGATTTACTAAGATACAATCTAGTATTCAAATATTTTAGTTGATTGGTGGATTTGAAATTTTAATATTAAATTAAATTAATATTGTTTTAGAGGACTTAAAAATGGTCAAAAAATGTTTCTAGGCTGGGTATTAGCATTAAAACTCTAAAATAAAGTTCTACGGTGTTTGTAGGAGATAAAGGAGTGGGTGGAAGCTTTTAGTCATATGGTACTTGGTTGGAAATCATCAGGGAACTAGTGGACATCCAGGGGATGGGGTTCCGTTTGATGATCCATTGAGTGGCTGGTTACTTACACTAGGTACTTAGTGGGAGGAAATTTAGTACCTTATGAAGTATTTTACCAAATGGTTTTACTAAGGACATAAACATTATTTGATAGTCATCCCCCTTTCGATTTTTAGCCTATTGGGAAAATAGGGGAGTCCATTTGGCCAATCTCTCCCTTGTTTCTCTTCCATTAACCCCTTTGAAATCAACTTTTTAGGGAATTAATGAAATGTGTTTATCCATAGAGGATAAATGGGATTTAGTTTCTATTTCTTCCCTTAAATATCAACCACAATTTTTTATAATTTTAATTGGATTTTTTGTAGGTGTGATTCCTTAACCACATAGTTGAATCACTTCTTAATGATGCATATTCATGATTCATTATTAGAGGAGGATCAAAAAGTGTTTCATTCCATAGATTCAGGTTTTATGATATGAGGTATTCTTGTGACCCATAACATTAGTTTGAACAATTATTTATATTTTATAGAATATACTATAAGGTGGTTACTAATTTTATTTCATTTAAATCATGATGAATATTGTAGATTACATTATATTAGATATAAAATATATTTTTTTCATGAATATTTCATCATGAAGATTCACTAAAATGTCCTAAATGGATCATTAGTTGGGAGAACTTTCACCATATGTTGACTCAATATGGGGATTTATCTTAGGGTTGTTATTTTAGTTTTGGTTTTAGGCCCTGTAATAGGCCTGTCTCACGTGTTTTAACAAAAATACCATAAATCATGTAAAGTACATATTTATGCAAGGTTATATTTTATAAATCTGGGTGTCCCACCATATAACCTAACTATTGAGTGTATACTTATAGATTGGAGACCCATGTGCATGTTATACATGTAGACCACAAATGGATCTTAATGAGAACTCTAATTTCAATCATATACATTTTAATTATGTGGTTTGACTCATTATTTAAAATTCGGATATATTCTCTATATTTATTTGTACAAAATTTTATCTTGAATTATAGTATGTATTTTTATTATTCATATTTCTCCACAATGAACTATTAACAATTTTTTGTCATGGTTGTGTGGGATAGATGATGGAGAGTTAGTGGATTGAAATCCTCGAGTAGTTGGATGAATTCTAGCCACCAATTTCTATTCACCTATCTTTTATAATGTTCCATTCATTATAGAATAATGTAATCATCCATTAATGAAAAACGTTCATGGGTGGATGAATTTTGAGCCATCATTTTCCCTAAAATGTTTCTCTCTCTCTCCTACTTTCTCAATGAAAAATAGGTCCATCGACTTTCTTGGTGTCCAGTGATGCATGATGGTAGTGATAGGTCATTTATAATCCAATAAAACCATGGGATTGATGAGAAAATGGTGAGGCATCATGTATATTGTAACATTTTTTATGTCTTTGATGAGGGGTGATCGATGGTTCTTTGATAGAGGGAAATGATGTCCTCTAGAGGTGTGGCGGTAGGGCTTTAGGATGGTGGGTACAATATCAATCATGAGAGATGTTTGAGATTAGTGTGATGATAACTTTATCAGGTGTATAGGGTAGATTTAGATCATTTTATTGATCACATAACATGTGCTTTCTGAAACACACATTGTGTACCTTATTGTTACATTTTCTAGGGTTTTTTATCCATGTTAAATATCACATGGGGTGTAAAATTGGTTTATAAACCATATAATTAGAGATTATTTAGTAGAATGTGTAAAGGAGTACATGCCTTGTGAACCACTAGCCCAATAAATTGTGTGCACCCGTGGGAACACTATATATCTCGACCAAATCAGTCAAATTTCTGAAAATACATGACTAAGGAACCTATGGGCCCCATATACCAAGTACCCTCTTAGATATTTTGTGTACATGAACCTCCACATGGAAATGTGGAGATATTCCCTAAAACAACTCAGGTCTTATACTATATTTCCCTTCATGTACATGCCACATACTACTAAGATTTTGGTTTTTTTATATCTTCTTTTTCAAAACATAGTTTTAGAATGTGAATAGTCCATTCTAACTATTTTCTATATATATTGGAATGGTTAGTTACTCTACGTTATCAGACAAAATATGAGAGGTAATATGGGCAGATCAGTTTTTTATTTCTTTTCTGGTGGAAATTGGATTTTGAAAATGATATAAGAAAACACAAGTTTCGATACTCTCTTTGTAACTAACTAATGATTGTAAAAACATTCTACTATATACACAGATTTTGGTACTCCCCCACATACACAGTTCGTGGGTCCTTTATATTCCAGCATGGTTTTAGTACTCCATTTTTTCCAAAATGGTGTGCACCCCTATATAACAAAGAGGGTTTTGGACTCCCCCACTGATGGGGCATGGTTCCTACATCAACTTAGTTAATACTCTATGAATTTTGGTGAAATACTCAACAAGGTATGGGTCCTCCATCAAGTTCATCACTTACTTGACCAATACATGTATCTTGGAATGGTGTAGGTTGATGGGAATTATGATTTCACATGTAGTTTCTGATGAAGATGTTGAATAGTTTCATATTGTTCATGGTGGACATGATATTGGTGGACATGGAACATAATGGTTCTAAAATGTCATAATCAAATTCTGTGTTCACACTGGGAGTTGGTCTATCATGGAGTCTCTAACATTTCTTGTTGTTTTAGGTTGAATATTTACATTATATTATGGTATCATGATTTTCCACTTCTTTTTGCTGTTATAACCTTTATAATACTTTGTTTAATTTTATCATGTAATGAATGAATTATTTATAAAAAATGACTAAATTATTTAGTGTTTTATAGATTTATTTTACTATAAGTATATGTATTGTATGATGTTTATATCCTATAAATTGTTTTATATGAATTTCATGCATTTTTGTGCTAGTTACCACCCCTAACCTATTAAAGTGGGGATTGGGGTGAAACACTTGACCTACAACTAGACCAAGTTCGGTCCCAATGGGTTTGGTCATGTGGAGTTATATTAGAGTGAGGTTAATCATAGAGATGGAGTTAGAATTTATGAGGCATGTGGGAAAAATTTTGTAATTTAAGAAAATAGTTTCAATGAATTTTTTGTTTGGTGTTTAAAATAGGGAACATATTGTTGGTGTGGAATCCAGTGTCATCCTAGGCTCTTATAATCTCATTAGTGACCAAAAACATTGATACAGTATGTGCAAGGAACATATTATATAGTACATGGAGAATTTAGTGGTGATTATTTTTTCCCACCTTATACTAACTCATATAGATACAATGAAATAACCATGGGTTAATCTAATTAAATATAGGATTCCACCATAAATATTTATCTAGTATCCCATGATAAGAATGTGATGAAACCACTCTGAAACCTCTGATTTAGGATCAATTGAGTAGTGAGGTCTAAATCTGGGTACCTATTCAGGACATGTTCCCTCTAGTCCAGTTGAGATATGATTGTCCACCTATAAAAAACTAAGTATATGTTAAACCCATAACATATGAGATCAAACTTCCACCTTCCATGAAAATGATGGTTCTAATCTGTTAGGATGAGGGTTCCTATAGGATGAGTGAGTTTCATGAGTTTTATTTATATACACCACTTATGTTATGAAGTGATATTAACCATCATGATTTGGATGATTAGTAAGAGGTGGTGACTTGGGTGTTCAACTTTTTTCTTACACCCACTAATTTAAAGTTGATTTTATTATATAGTTTTCTTTATATTGTAATGAGTCATTGGTGGAACCTACAGACATAAATCCATTATAAGGTTACTCTTTAATGGATAGAGTTTGAGAACCTTTAAATTGATGAGTAATACCCATCCACACTAATTATGGTGAGAGTTAAGAAGATATTACACTTTAATCAGAGGATAATGTCTATGGAGGAGTATAATTTTGGAATTATAGACTTTATGAGGTAATATATTGATATGCTTTAGGAAAAATCTCTTCATGAATGGAATTTATAGGGAGATTCAATTTAAGTTTATCCCTTTATTAATCATAACCTATATTAGTGTCTTTGAGAGAGTTATAGTGATAAATATATTCTTAAAAGATGCATAACTAGAATATAATAAACCATCTTAAGTGTACCATTCACATCATCTGAGTCAACCAAACAAAACGCCCGAGGAACATTTTTGATTACCCCATACTAGTGATAAACACTGAGGGTGTAAAATATACCAACTAAGAATGATTTATTCCTCTGAAACCAATAATGAAATACCATAGACTCACACTAGGAATATAACATTAACTATCATCACATTGTACCATCATAAAAAATGAAAAATCAATTAAAAATTTAATAAAAACAAAACATGGTATAAAAGGAAATAATTAAATTCTAAAATCTAAACATAATTTTATAAAAAAAATATAGACTAATACATGAAATTTAATATACAAAAGAGGATAATATAAAGTAAATTTCAAGGTGGTTGATATATCTATAGGCCGAAAATATCAAAATTCCGCTGATGTACCAGAAAAACCATATCCTCATGACCCAAGGTCACCACCCATCATCACATCATCAAACATAAAAAAGGATTCAAGGTACATCACCTATGGAAGTAGCTAATTTACCATTACCTATATCATACATTACATGGTCTACATAGACATGATAGAGTGTATGTAGAGACCAATAAATTGACCAATAAGTAATAATATTGAATCTACATAACTCCAATTTTTAAGTAAACCCATAACACTAGTTTGAAATAAAATTATAAATTACCCTTTTATCTATATGAGTAAGAAAACAATGTGTTACTCCATTTTATTTTAAAAAAATTAAAAATTTTAAAATAATTAACAAGAATATTGGGGATGTATGTAAGTTTAGAATATAGACATGTTAAAAGAATATTGTAATGAAAGTTAATTTAATAAGTAAAACATTACTTAAACCTAACATTACAAGGGATATAATCCTCAAGTATAATGAGATAACCTAAGACCTAATTAAATATAGATCCACTTATAGGACTATGATGAAATCCTAATAGTCACAGACCCTAAACATTCTTCTTGGCATTTCTGAGCAGAAACCCTCAATCTGTGGAATGAACTATTCTTGGCTAAACTAACTACTAGTTAATAAAATATTGTAGAAAACTCATCATAATTACCCATATAACTACCCAAGTTCCCCATTATAATTTTACAAAACCTTAAATTCCAAAAAAAATCATCAATATGTCATTTAAAATAGTTAGAACAATCTTAACAATGCATTCACCTAATAAGAATAACACAATAACATTCAATTTATCATATTTCAAAAAATAACCTTATCAACCATGATATAACTCAAGATTATGAAATTATTATTTAGATATCAAATAACCTTAAAATCTACCAAAAAATCATTCTAACCGAAAAAATTTCATTTTTAACATTTCACCAAACAAATATAGGCATAAAAAATATTTTTTGAAGTATAAAACGTGAATATAGTGAAACACTCTTTATATCAAGACCAAAATATAAAATCATTTTTGAACAATCACATCTCGAATAAAAATTATTTTGTAGATATAAATATTAAAAAGGGTTTCTTATAATATTTATATAACCAATAGTGTCTTAACTAAAAGAAGTTTATATAGAAACACATAAAAAAATCTATTCAAATTTACATGCCTTCTTAAAATAACTAAATATTGGGATGATAGAGGCCCTTATATAATTATAGAAACAAAATATCACTTTGATTATCCCAACCCTAGATTAAGATATTGACACCATGCCCATCATGTAGATGGAAATAATATGATCTCTATGTCTTAATAGAATATGAGAAGATAAGAGGAGAATAGAGAGAAAGGTTACCTTGATAAATACACATGAGATAGAGGATGAAAACCTAGGAGAGTATGTATGTGATAAGGTGAAATCATTGGAACCCTAGAGAATATTCCCAAAGGAGTGGGGAAGAAAAATGGGGGATTCAAAATTTAAATAAGGATGAAAACATAAAAATGTGTATTTTCTAGGCATAATGCATAGTTTAGTCACATAGTTAGGCTAACCATTCACTTATCCATGCATAGATTTTTGAATCTCAACCCTCACTCATGGTTAGTATGCATGGGTATGGTAACCATGAACTTTAAACTTATTCCCTGGAAAAACATTTCAAATTTCTAGATTCCCCCCCCCCTATGTCAAGATAAATAATGGGAATCAAGAATAGTAAATTATTTATCAAATTGTGACTCTGTGTGTATAATAATTATCCCCATCAATCCACTTCCCCCCCCATAAATTCTTCATCATCCTTAATCATAAAATATGTGGGGATATTTCTCCTTTATCCATTCCTCCTACTCCAGATTCTTTTGGATATATTTTACATTATTACATCAAACAAAGACAAGAGGAATTGGTTTTCCCCATAGTACCTTTCTCATGTTATCAGGAATACAAACTGGTTTCTCCAAAAAATGGTAGTAGTTTCTATATCCAAATATTCCTACTCAATCAAATGAGTTTATCTAGTATAATATTCTTTAATTGTGATGTATTTAATACATCATGATGAGATTTCTATAGCTATGGTAAATCTAGCCAACATGAAACTTTCTCGAGATTATCCATAGTTTCATATGTACCAACATACTATAGAAAAATTTCACTATGCTCCCCCAATATTTAATGATCTTACCAAGGAGAAACCTTTAAAAACATCGGATCACCCACTATAAAATCCAACAGTTATTGTAAAGAACCCAAACAAAATAATAATAATCATAAACCATTTGGTGTAATATGATTAATGGTATCGAAATTGTTCATCCATAGTCAAAATGATCATGAAAAATACAAAAAAAATGGTATATGTTATCAAAATAGATCAACATCAATTAATCATAAGATCCATTAAAGGGTCCTAACATAGATGAAAATAATCTGATAAAATCATTAAGAATTTATTGAGAGATATACCACTTTACATTGAAAAAATTACTTAAAAACATGAAGTTATAAAGGAAACATTATATTTGAAAATATACTTGTAAAAATGTAAAGGACTCCTCGAGACATTACGGTGTCATGAAAATGGAAAAATCCTCTCATGTCATATAAGTATTAAAAAAAACATTGAATTTAAATTTTGAAAAAGAAACATTTAAAAGAGTATTTTTATAAGAAAGTGTGAGTGTAAACCAAAGGAACTAATTTTGTGCATCAACATTAAATACCCATATAATAGGTGTAAAAAATAAAATTTAATCATAATTCATTTAAGACATAATCATAGAATGATAAAATAAATGGAGTAAAAGATTAACCTAAATAATGTAAATTGGATTATGAATTCCCTTACCACTTTGTAATAAGTTGAATGGTCACTACCACAAAATGGGTTTTCACAGTACCACCCTTTAATAGTGCTAAAAAAGAACTAATAAAGGGGGTACCATTATCGTTGATAAAAAAATCATTGATAAAGGGTACCTTCAACAGTGCAAAAAAAAGTTATGTTTAAAGAACTCATTTATCAGGGATTTTTTTATTTACATCGATAAATGGGGTTATTTATCATTGCTTTTTTTAATAGAGTTGTTAAAGGGTATTTTTCAAAAGAAAATCATTAAAAATAATATATAAATATATAAATATATAAATATATTCATATTGACAAAAATAATATATATATATATATATATATATATTTAAATATGTTTTAGATAAGTATAAATAGACATTTACATTTAATATATAATAAATTTAGTATAAATGGATTAAACATATTTTAAAAAATATTATTAATTAATAATTCATAAATTACCATCTAATAATAATCATTTAATAACAATTTTAAGACCCAAAAAAATAAGAAAATCAATAAAAGATCTATAATAAGTTGAAAACATAACTTAAACATCAAATAGTTATAATAATTGATTCAGGTGTCCCTTTGAGCTCTACAACAAATCAAATTGAAGCCTCTGATGACCTATATGCAATAGCGATAAAAGATAACCCTCAATCACCTTTTTCAAAGCCAAAAAATGCCCATAAGCCCTCTAAAACTGAGTTTTTAGTCGGCTTTTTCCAAATTTTTTAACATTTAATGGAATTTTAGCCTCGTTTCAGGGGGTATTTTTTCCCTTTTTCAGTGGGGCTGAATTTATTCTGAGGGATTACATTCATATTAATATTATATCTTATAAATCTTATCATTTTTTACAATGTAATGTTATTTATAATCAAATATATAAAAATGAATACATATTTTTTTTATATTCGCACATAAATATTTAATTTTATAAATAAATAATTAATCATATTTACATATAAACTATCTTTCTCAAATTATAAGACTTATAATGTCCCTTTTATTTAAAATAAAAATATATTTACACTTATATAACTATATAATCTCGTTTTTTGTGTATTAGTGTGTGTCTCTATTAACAAATTAATATATATTATCAATATATTCTAACATATGAATATATATATATATATGAATATGTAATATATATAAATATATATATATATATAATTATACATACAGATATACACACATATATATAATATATACAAGTATATGTATGTTTTATATATGTATATATGTATTTATTTATAAACACACACAAAAATATATTTTACCCAAATATTTAAAACTAATCTTATAAATATAAATTAATATATGAATAAATATACAGATAAAAATATATAACTAAATATATATATACATATATACATATATATTAACATAAAAATAAATATATATATTCATTTAACTATATATATATTAATATAAATCTACATTAATATACGAATAAATATAACTAAATATATTTATAAATAAATATATGTATCATTAAATGGAGAACAACACAATTTGAGGGAGTGGTAAAGGGTACAGGTGCCAGATGAGAGGTCCTGAGTTTGAATCACGGATGGAAGAGTCCCGCGTGTGGGTACAGGGGGGATAACGCATGGGCGGGTGTAGGGCTCTAATGCTAGAGCTGTTAAAGGATGGTGGTGGGGGAATGGGTGGTTGCAGGTAGGGGCTACCGCTATTAAAGGGGGAATTCGCTTCATGTTTTTATAGTCAGTTCCCTTAAGTATAAATATGGCAGTTCTTTTCAATTGGGAACAACTTCTCCAAAATTGAAATTTTTTACTATTTATTAACTTATGTAATAATAAATCATCTCATATATCATCTGGTTATATGGTTTGAAAATGATTCATTAGTTAAATTGTTGATGAAAATCTCTTAATTTATTTTGACAATTTTTACGACCATCATGAACTTGTGTGATTTTATTTAATATTATGTTTATATATAGGTTATGGAACATGATATAACTTATAGTATTTATAATAAAATATTATTTAACCACAATAATAGTTTTATTTCAATCCATTAAGGTGATAATGGATAATAAGAACTTGTCGTCCATGAATGAGGTGAATCGGCACATCATAGATGATGCTTTCATTATTAAAATAAAAAATGAGAGGATACGGGATTTTATGATGGATAATACATTATAAAAATAAAAATATAGTAAATATATGGTACTATATTTACCATGAAATTTTGTTTAGTGGGTGAGAAGAGTATAAGAGAATAAATGAAATTAAATTAGAAAGAAAGGTGATTTTACCACTGGAATATTGTCTCCTTGGGAAACTCCTTAAGACACGTTGATTTGGTTTTTTTGTAATAACATAAGGTCTTGGAAATAGGAATGTGTATTTTAAGGGAATTGGGTAGAATTTATACAAGATTCATGGCTTATAAGTTGTGATGATAAGGGGTGGTGAGGGGTTGTATTTTGTAGGGGAGAAGAGGGGTTTTATTTAATTTTTTTATGAATTTATTTTTTATTTTTGATGAAGATTATCAATAGTGTTAATTTTTGGGACTAAGTAAATTATATAGTACATCTGAGTTCAATATAATGTGAGATTACATTATAAATTACTAGAAATTTTTTCATTTAACTCAAAATGTTAAATACCACAAATTACAATATTTCATTATTCATAAAAATTCAACTACATTAGAAAAATGTCAAAAAAAACACCCTAACTATTTATTGATGTATATATTTAAAAAATGGACTCTATTTAAGGAAAAAAAACCTAATTATGGTTAATTTTATTTTTAAATAAAATCATCATTTATTTAATAAATACTAATTTTCAGATTATAACTGATTTTAAGACAATTTTTAAAAACAAATTATTGTATCATAAAATTGTCTTGTACATGTAATTCAACAAAATATTAATTTATGAATCTATTTTCTGAAAAAAAAAATCTATTTTAAATCATTATATTAATTATTAAGTCATAAATAAATAAATATATACAGATCAAAAAAATACCCACAATCAATTTACCTTTTTTAAAACATCTATTTACATATTCCATCATATAAATATTTCATATTTTCATTTATGAGATACTTAAATTCTATTTATACCTTCATAGGTGAAGTTATTATTCTAAGGTCCAGATTATAGTTCATAATGGTTAAATTAATATTCCAACGATTACGTTAATATTTAATAGTATATCACAGTTCGTTTAAGCTTGGTGTTGCATGAAACTTAAGCTACCGAAGATATTGAATTTATTTATGATGATAAATACTATAAAATATTGAGGTGTTATATTCTTCCCTCCCATGAAGAATTTTATCCTCAATGTCATCATGAGTGTTGCCTTCTAAATAGATGAGGTTGGTTCTTCTTCATAACATCCTTAAGTTCCCACATTTCTTCTTCCATTTAATGGATTCTCTAGAGAACATTTATCAGTTGAGTCATGTTATTTCTTAATACTTTCTCTCTAGTGTCAAGAGCCTCTATAGTCTCTTCGTAGTAAGATAAATCTGGTTCTAGTTTTATTTCTTCATAGTTGGGTACATGAGTTGGGTAGCACATGCACTTTCTTAATAATGATATGAAGAACACATCATGATATTTGTAAAGTCTAGGTTTCATATCCAAATGATAATCCATAAGTCCAATTCTATCTAGTCTCTAAAAAGGTTCAATGTACCTATGGATTATTTTACCTTTTATCTAAATCCTATCATAGCTTTCCATGTATATACTTTCAAGAAAATGTGTGCTCCCACTGGAAAATGAACATATTTCCTCCAGTTATCGACAGAGATTATTTTCCTACTTTGAAAATCTTTGGTATGGGTTTGAATAATATTTACATTTTTTGTTGTTTCCTCTACATGTTTTGGGCCAAAAATATTCCTTTCACCAACTTTATCCCAAAAAGTATGTGTATGAAATCTCTTTCCATATAATTCTTCATACATAGCCATTTGAATACTTCAATGGAAACTATTACTATAAAAAAATTATAAAAAAGGTAAATACTAGTCCTTCGTACCCTGAAAGTCACATGAGTATGACCTAAACTTGTCTTCTAAAGTGTGGATCATTCTTCCCAACTATGTGCCTGTTTGAGGGTGATAATCGGTGCTCAAATAATTCTCAGTATCAAGAACATTTTAAAGGATATTCCATAATTTTGATTCAAAATGGGAATCTAGATTAGTCACAATAGACAGAGGCTCTCTAGGAAGTCTTTTAACTTAATAAATATAGAATCGTTCAAGACACTCTAGTGGGAAATCCTCCTTTATAGTGAGGATATGGGAAGACTTGTTAAGTTAATTGACAATTACCCATATTTAATCCTTATTTCTTGGATTCATTGATAATATAGTGAAAATATCCATAGTAATGGCATCCCCTTTACATGTAATAATAGGTATAGATTTCATGACTTCTATAGGATATTATCTTCCCGCCTTTACCTATTTAAAAATTAAACAACTTGATACATAATCAAAAATTTCCCACTTTATATTATCATACCAAAAATGTTTCTTCAAATCTCTATACATATTATTTCTACCAGGGTGTATAAAGAAATTAAGGAAATGAGAACTATCCAATAATTCCATTTTTAGCTCAGGTATGGAGGGAACACAAAGCCTCTTCCCAAACATCAAAATTTTATCATTGTATATGAATTCAACTGATTTACCATCATTTATATATTTTATTTCCTTTTAAAAATTATCATCATCATACTGAGAAATTTTTAACTTTTCCAAAAAAAATGTTTTGGAAGCCATTTGAAAAATTAATGATGTTTAACCAATCCTCAAAATTCCCATATCCATATTTACTATATCCATGTACATAGGATCACTATAAATCCTTATTTTTTCATAAACTCCATGATCATTCCTACTCAACATATCTTCTACCTTATTTTCCTTCCTTGTTTGGTAGTATATTGGACAATCATAATACTTTTGTAGTTAGATCTATATCATTTTCCCCGTGTTTAGTTCTTTCTGTTTGAAGATATATTTCAATCTCTTGTGATATATATATATATATATCACATTTTTACCATATATATTGTGTCTCTATAACTTCATATAAAATATTACAGCTGCTAACTCAAGATCATGAATTTGGTAGTTTTTTTCACGAGTTTAACAACCATGTTTCATTGGAAATGGCACTATCATTTTTTATATATAAAAAACAATTAAATTATTTGATGCATCACTATAAATCAAAAATCCACCATTTTTTGATTGTAGAGTAAATATTATAGAATTAATTAATGTCCCCTTAAATTCATCAAAGAATTCTTCACATTAATTTTTCAAAATTAATATTACCCATTTATGAGTAATCTTTGTTTGCATGTTATCTAATCAGGAAAAAATCTAAAAAAAACATGGATAGTAACCTACTAAACTTAAGGATCTGCAAAAATCAGTTATTTTCATTAGTGTATTCCATTTGTGGTCTTCCTTTTTCATCATAGGATCAACTAATATTCCATCCATGCAGACAATATGGTCAATAAAAGAAACTACTTGAAGTTGTAATTCGCACTTTCTAAACATCCCATGTAACACTTTTCTTCTAAGATCATCTATAATAATCTAGATGTGTTTCTCATGGTCGTCATATATTTTTGAGAACACTAAGATATCATCAGTAAATTCCAACGAATAATATCAATATATCCCTTAAATAATTTGTTCATTAGATCTATAAAAACATAGGGTATATTAGTCAGTCAAAATGGCATTATTGTAATCTCATAATGTACATACCTTTTTTAAAACACTACCCTTAGAATATATTACATATTTACATGATCTTTATAATATATATAACAAAGATCTATCTTTGAAAAAAACTGAGCTACATGAATTTAGTCAAATAATTCATCAATGCGAGGAAGAGGATACTTGTTCTTTATTATAAAAGCTATGATCTCCCTATAGACAATTCACAACCTCATATATGAATATTTCTTCTTAGTGAAAAGAAAAATAGCTCTCCAAAGTGAAAAAATAGGTCATATAAATCCCTTATCACTAAAACTATCTTGTTGTTTCTTTGACTATATTAACTCTACTATGGATATTATATAGGTTTTCTTTGTTATATGTCTTTCATCATGGAATAAATCAATAGAAAACTAAACTTCCCACTTGAAGTGATGTTTAGGTAATTCTTCTAGAATACATTAACTTTTTACTATACAATAGTTACATCCTTAATTTGAAGATCAAAAGTTTCAATTTTATGATTTATCTAATCTTATTCGCCAGGAATCCCATTTAGAAGATCTACTGGAGGTGGATCCAGATATAAATCAAATGATAAATTATCCACTCTAAAGATAAGAAATTTCAAATATTTATTGAAAATTATAATTTTATTCTATTTTAAATAAATTAATTAATTTTATTTTTAAATTCATCCCATACCAAGGATTATATCAAAATCAACCATTGTTATGACAATAAAATCAGTAATTAGAGCATGTTTATCTATCATAATAACAATTTCATGACACATATTTGTTTCAATAAGGTTTCTACTATGAGTTATGACTTACAAATCCCATTTTAACATGAATTGTAAATATATAATTTTTATAAAAAACTAGGAATATATAAAAGAATGAGAAGAACTATAATAAAATAATTCTTTAGCTAAATTTGATCAGAGGATTAAAGTACCTTCCACCACATAATTAAGAATTTCACCTAAACTATTGTGACTGCATATGCATGGCCTTGTTCCCTAGTAATTGTGCATGTAAATTATCTTATATGTCTAAGAAAATCATATGCATAGTGTCCCCTCTCATTATATATTAAGTATTATACATTTTTTTACTTCATTATTTCCCTTCTAAATCACGGGCAAGGGGGCGTATTTATACAAATATATAACAAACTCCCATTCCCAATAAGAAGTTTCAACAATATTTCTTTATACATTTATTCCATGTTATAAATTCTACTATTACATTCATCCATTTTTCCTTATTTTATTTTATAGAGTACTCATAACCCCACTTCTTATATTGCTTCCCTTCGAATCTATATGTCTTGTTAAATTCATTCTCCATTTTTATGGTACATGAAACTATATCCTAGTATGATTAGAATTCTTGGGATACTAGTGATATTAAAATAATTTTCATAATACCATCAAAGAAATGGAAAATCATTCTCTTTGGATTATGTATTTACTCCACAACATGACTTTCTAACCTTGAAAATTTGGCATCATACTTAACAACTTTTTCATCCACAATATATATTAGAATCATGAATTGTCTCTCTGTATCCACTCTATTTTTTTGATGGAAATATTTTTCCACAAAAATTTACATAATATCTTTACATTGAAAATGTACAATTTATTCCTCCTACTTTTTATTCCAAATTAATGACCACAATTTATCTTCATTTTTTAATAGATGAAAAACTTCTATGATAACCTTCTACCCTTCATTACATCCCAAACTGATAAATATCTTTTCTCTGTAACTTATACATTTCTCAAAAAAATGTTTTTATAGTTAAATTTAATTATGGATTTTAATGCCACATGAGGTGGTATAAAATTGTTACACCATGTTGTGGATCAGGCTGATCCATGCGAGTAAGGTTATTTCTCATAACCTAAGTCAATTGTCATGGTATACTTATAGGTTGTTCATATATAGTTTTAACTATAGCTCTAAAATAATTATCTTGTATAGTATGTAAATTATTTCATGGAATAATTGCATTGATATGGTTTCTATTACTTCCACTAGGTGCCTTTTCTAAACAATGCCACACAATCTATTAGATTAAGAAATATTAAAACTAGTGAAACACTTAAATAAATAATGTATAAATAATCTAAAAATAATATGATTTATTGCCTTTGAAATACTCTCAAAGTTAGCCATCTATTTAAATTTACCTAATAAATTATTTCCTAAATATAGATTCATTTTTTTCTATTAAATTTTCTTTGATACCAAGAGTAAAGTCCCCAGACAAAAAACAAAATCATAAATCATCAGGTGTAGTATGATGAATGGTATCCAAATAGAACATCCATATTAATATTGATCATAAACAATTAAATAAATTATTAAAGTTGGTATTATAATAGATCCACCTTAATTAAGTATAAGTTCAAATAAATGGAGTTATCATAGTTAAAAATGCTCTAATAAAATAGGTGTGAAATTCATTAAATAAATACACTTTACTTTAAAATCATTTATTTAAAAAGATGCAATTTTATAAAATACTAATTTTTATTTTCAAATAACATGTTAATAATTTAAAGTATTCCTCAAGAAATTATGTTTTCATGAATGAGTGAAAACATTCTAATGCCCTATAAGTTTTGAAAAAAAATCCTTTTAAATTTTCAAAAATAAACATTTAAAATAATATTTTTAAAATTAAATGTGAGTGTTAACGAAATGAGTAAATTATGTGTATTAGATATAAATACAAATAAAATAACTTAAAATAAAACATAATTTAATAACAATTAAATTCACAAATTATAATAGAATGATATAATCAATGGAGTATTAGTTTAACCTAAATATTGGAAATTAGGTTAAGAAATCCTTTACAACATTGCAATCAGTCAAACAATATGCCCCATAAAACTAATGATCATAAAATGAGACACTAAATGAAAAAAAATATAGTGAGATTAATGATATGATATATTAAAGGATTTTATGTACATCACACAAAATAAATATGTTTTAAATAAGGTATATATCTCACAGATGTAAAAGTTAGACGAGAAACCCTTACCTTATGTCTGAAAGCATTCAAAACTTGTACCTAAGGTAATATATGATCAAATTAGATTCATTAATTAATGAATTTAGAACCTATTAAAAATATATATTATTTATAATCATTTTATTAAATTTATTTATTTATATTTCAATGTGATATAATGTTTAATTTCATTGTTCTGGGAGGATTCACTTCATGTTTTTATGGTCGGTGCCCATGAGTATAAATATGGGAGTTCCATTGAAATTGGAATAACTTCTCTAGAAGAGAAATTATTTACTAATAAAGAAATTTTATATGTTTAAATTCTCTAATATATCATCTATTTATATAGTTTTAGGATGATTTATTAGATAAAATGTTGATGAAAATGCGTAAATTTATTTCGACATCTTTTACAACCATCAAAAACTCGTGTCATATTATTTAATATTATGTTTATATATTTGTTAAAAAACATGATATAACATACATAATATATATATATATATTAAAATATTATTTATCATAATAATTGTTCTTTTATTATCCTTGATGGTAGTAACAGAAAATGAAAACTCATCATCCACAAAAGGTGGTGAATTGACATATCACGAATGATGTTTTCATTTATAAAATAAAAAAATGAGAAAAAGGGATTTGATGATGGATAAAAGATTATAAAAATAACACTATAGTATATATATTATACTTGAGGTACCATTACACTTTGAATAGGGTAGATGAAGAGTGGATAAGAAACGAAAAGAAATCAAAAGAGAAAGGAGGATTTTACCTCTTGTATATCATATCCTCAAGAACCTTCCTAAGACACATAGATTTGGTATTTTCGTAGGATAATAAGGTATTGGACATGGGAAAGAGTCTTGGTAAGTGAATTGGTTAGAATTTAGACAACATTAAAAGAATTTATGTTGTGAGTATAATGGGTGGAGTGGATTTTCATTTATTAGGGAGGGGAGGGGTGTGTTTTACTTATTTTATTCATTTTTTTATTATTTTGGATCAAGAATATCAAAAGTATTGATTCATGTGACTAATTATTGTAAATAGTGAATATTATTTTTATCTAATGGGTTATTAGATAATGAATTACTCAAAAATGCATGTATTTAACTTTAATTTTTGAATACCATAAATTACCATATTTCATTAATCGTCATAAATTCAACTGTTTTAAATAAATCAAAAAAATAAAGCAAAAAAAAAAATCAATGTGAAGATTTCAAAAATATTCTCATTTTTTTGAAAATAATTTTATAAATTTTATAAATTTAATTTTTAAATAAAATCATCATTTATTCTAAATATAATGATTTTTATAATGTATTTTATATTACGACACTATGAAAAATTAATTACGATATCATAAAAATATATTATAATTATATTAAAATAGAATATTAATTTTTGAATATATTTTAGGAAAATAAATTTTCTTTTAGATAATTATATGAATTTATAATTGTAAATAAACATTTACATTTCACAAAATTACTAACACTTGATTTATTATTTCTAAAACCTTTATTTACTTATTCAAAGATTAAAATATATCATATTTTTTTGATGATATACCTAAATTTTATTTATACCTTCATAGCTAATGTTTATATTATAATGTCTAGATTATAATTTCTTGCACTCACATTACTATTCCAATGGCCATGTTAATATTTAAAAGTATATCAATGTTCGTTTAAGCTCGGTGTTCTTTGAAAAATAAGATATCGAGTAAATATAATTCATTTAAGAAGATACATACCATAATATACTGGGGTGTTATAGGATCCATTTTTTCAGTATATGATTTCTAAGGACCTTGACCTATCACCATTATTCCCTAATTATTTTAACTTTACTCACTATCTCCTGAATAATTCTTAGTCCTAAGAATGAATTTTCACCAACCTCAACTCCATAAATTATTGATCGACGTGGCCATCGATAGAGAACCTCAAATGAATAAATCTTGATGAATTATTTTTAACTATTATTTTATGAGATTCGAATCAATTAAAAGTTATTTTCCCATGAATTTCTAAATCTTATCACATAAGTAAAATTCATTACTTTAAGAATATTGACTTTTTTCTCAGTTTGACCATCAGTTTTTGGGTGAAATCCACGATCAACTTTAGTTGGGAAATCATTGATTCTTGAAGAACCATACAAAAATGATAGTTAAAGTATGGTTATCCATTATAGATGATAATAGATGTCACCCTATAAAGCTTCATGATCCTTTATACATATACGTTTCTATAATCTTCTACCTTTTACTATCCCATATAAGAATAAAGTAGGTTGATTTCCCCAAATTTATTAATAATAAATAAATTTAATTCTTCCTAAAAGGATAACAATTTAAGGAAATAATGATGTTTATGGATATCACATCTCATTTATATAAATTAATAGGGAGAAGATAAAATATTTCCTTAGGGATTGGATGCTAATCCATCATATTTGGATAGGTAAGGTAATGAGACACAAAATTAGAAGTTTCTCAATTCATTACTAGCTACCAATATTATTTATTGATGTCATAAAATATATTGGAAGCATACGGGTAAGACAATATAATATAATCATTACTATTATTCATCGCATCTTCCCTCAATGATGTAGGAATCACCATATAATTATTAAAAAATAAAATTACTCTAGATGACTGAGACCAGCCACCCAACATGTCCCCTCTATTTTAAATTCCACTTATACACAAAAATTATAGTTTAAATACTTTCTATTTATAAATTATATCATCCAAGGAAGTTGTATCCTAGACATTGTCCTATAATACCAAATAATAATATTCCTTTACATCTAGATGAATTTTTAAAAAGTCTCATAAAATTGAACTCTTAATCAAATTCATTTACAACATGAATTAGTAATTTCTGACTTTGAGAATCAAAACCCATATTCCATTTACCTAGTTTATAATCTAGATCAAAATAAAACCTTTTGAAACACTCCATCCAATGTCTCTATATTATTTTCAAATCCTTTTGGTGTAACATATATTTTAGACTTTTTTTATTAGAATACAGTACAAACTTATACAAAAGAGATAATAGAATATTGTTTTTTAATGTATAAATAACTATTAACAATTTCATGTCATCATTGGTGTAATTATTAACAATATGGTTTAATTGGAAGGATCTATATGAAACAACATGGGTTTATTATGTAAGGAAACTCCCCAAACTTATACATGTGGCATTACAACACACTATATATCCTTCACCAAGATTAGAAAGAATCAAGATAAGAGTAGATTTCATAAATTACATCAACTTAACAAAGGGTTTCATTCATTCTTCACTCCATTCAAACATTTATCTATTTTGAGTCATGTCCATCTCAAGAGAAGGAAACATTGAAAATTCCATGATAGACTACTTGTAATATCTATCTAGACCTAAAAAGAGTCTAATTTAGAAAACATTATGGCATATTTCACAATACATAACCACATGATTCTTATTAGAATCTATATAAATTCCTTTTAAAGATAATAGATAATCCAATAGTGTTCCTTCTCAAATTCAAAATTGGCACTTAGATAGTTCATCATACATTATATTCTCTTTCAAGGTCCCCAAGATAATATCTAATTGATTCTCGTGATCCTCCTCAATCATTAAATAAATGAAGATTTTTTTCAAAAACATAATGATAAAATAATTTAGGTATTTGTGGAAGATTCAGTTCATCATTTCATCGATGACTATATGATTTTTTATTTTATCGAATTGATTGAAAGGTTAGTCATAATTCACATTCCTTCTTATAAAATGAGTATTTAAAAAAATTCCTTAAATCTAAATATATGGTGTCTTGACCTATTTTCAAGATTTTTGTAACACCCTGACCCCAGTTTCCCAGATTCGGTACCTTATTACCTAACATTGGCATGAGACAAGGAATCATCTCTCGAAAGTCTGATTAGTTTAGTAGCCTCAGAAGTACTAGAAACATAAATAAGTTTTATATTTCATTATGAATAAAAATACAACATTGTGTCTCCATTTAACACAATCATTTCCCTTATCTTATCCCTAGAGTTTAGTCATAATATAATTCTTTGCATCTTGGGAAAAATAAAACATAATACAGGGGTGAGAACAAATGCTCAATAAGTATAAAAATATAGAAAAAGCATTCATAAATTAGCATAAACATTTAAGGTAATGTATAAGACTAAAACATAGGCCTTTTAAATATAAAAAACAGCATAATATGGAAAGGATAAATCAAATAACTCCATTTACTTATTCCCATGAATATTCTACTAGTATAATAATCACAAGCAATATCAGTAGCTAACTTCATAATGATTGAACGAATAATGTTGGATATCACAACTTCATAGTCAAGGCCTCGTGCCAAGACTATAAAAAATATTTTCTAAAGGCCTTGTTCCAAGACACTAGTTTGTCTCATGAGACCTACTGATGCATCGAGGAGCTATAGCAAGCTCCACCCATCACTAACTAAGTCCAATGCATTCCTCGTATGATAAAGTTGAAACATAACATAAATATTCGTATTAAATTTAGAATAAAAAATGTAAATACTTTAACCATAAACCATGGATGGTATAAAAATAACACATCCATAGTCAAACATATCACAAAACCTTCAATACAATATGGAATATTGTGTCAAAATGAATCAACTTCAAGTAAGTGTAAAATCCAACAAATGATTTTGACATAGATGAAATCAAAACTATTTGAGAGAAATATATATTTCTATAGTGAAATCATTTAAAAGTGACATAATTATAAAAGAAAAAATTTATTTTGAAAATAATCTTATAATCTTGTAAGGGAAGCTTCGAAGGTGTTATAACATCATAAAATAGCCACACCCACTGTATAAGTTAAAAAAACATTCTTACTTTAATTTATAAAAAAGGTCATAATGTATCTTGTTTGGAAAAAGAAAGAAATAATTTTTTCAAAACATTTTATATAAAGTCAAACAAGGGTATAAATGACATTAAACCACATTATAAAAAATTATAAAATGGTTTGAAATACATTTTTAAGAAAAAAGTATGTGGATGATAAAGATGTCCCAGTAGATACTTACGTATAAACAACCTCAGGTAATAAAGAGATTGTAAAATTAACCTTTACCTTGTACTTTTCCTTGGTTGAGGGCGTGTTAGCCTCATGTATAATAGTTATATCATTGCTATTAAATTATAAAAGAACCACATATATAAATATGATATTCCAAATAGCTTGTACCCAAGTCGTAAAAGCTCCTACTTGGCATCCAAAAGACCCAGGATCAAATCCGAGAAGGGATGAAATTTCAGGGGGTACTATAGAAGTATTGTAGCAACGTAGGTACTATAGCATTACTATATTCCGAGGGGTCCTTTGGGCCAAAACATTGGCTTTCAAGGCTTGTTTTAGGCCACTTGTCCTTGAGCCTTCGGGTTATGTAATGGGTCTCCCTCTACCCAGACTAAAAAAGGGTATTTGATTTAATAATAAATTGAGGCTTAGTCCTGAACCATTAAAAAATATAATATCATATATGATCTTATCATATTTTATTTTTAATAATATTTTAGTAGTATCATTATTTCGGGTGTTGACCGGTTCATTTTTCTTTATATGTTTTGTTACGTAATTCATATTTGTTATGGACAAGAAGTATTCTACTAATATCCTGAATGATATTAAGTTTATAAAAATTATTTTTATTCATAAAATTAAAATTATTCTGGAATGGTTAAAAAGGGGAAATGAATTTTTTCGCGTTCGTGGAGATGGTAATCCGTATGTAAGCATGAGCGACAATATCAATCTATTGATGGTAAAATATTTTGTAATTGGATGTTATATCATATATACAGAATCATTAACATGTTATATTTATTATTTACATCATTTATACTCATTATTATACCCATCCAAATAATCAAGGGTTTAGTAACAAACTACACCACGACGTGGAGGCGGTAAGCCGTACATAAACACGTATGGTGATATTTTCATTCATTGAATGGATAGAATAATAAATATGGTTGTACCATATTTATAATAAAATCATAGTATGTACAAGGTACTGGAGTTATTATTTTGGAATGGAAACAACAAGGAAAAGGGATGTGGAATAAGAAAAGAACTTTGATAGAGGTGATGAAATTATTACCTCTTATTCGGGTGCTTCCTTTTGATTTGATCAAAAGGGATCTTTAGGTTGGATTTATTATCAAAGTAAGTCCTATATATTGAAGCGAGGTTAGTTGGAAGGATATTTGATCCAGGTTTGGCTGAGAAAAATTAATTTGGAGGTGTGATTTCGAGAGAAGGGGAAACACCCTTTTATAAGAGAGGTGAGGGTAACTTTCGGAAAATCTTGATATATTATTTTATTATAAAATCATTTTTGGTTTATAATGGATAAAAATAGATTTATTTCCTGGATAAGGTGGGGATAGGTCGAAAACCTCTCAAAACATAGGTTTTAGACAGGTTTAGGTCACCATATTAACTTTATCTCTAAGATTTAACTCTTAGTTAATTAGTTTATCTTTTACCATGTATTCTTGTAATATTAAAATAAATGATTAATAAAATTACAATAAAAATCTATGAAAACCCCAAGTGGTTCATTATTGACATATCTGGCCTTATATAAGTCCTCTAGTCAAACATTATATTTTTAAGAATATTATATCATTTAATAATATTGTATTTGTTTTAAAAACTCATTTCTGTCAATTTTAACACTATTTGATATTTTGTTTTTGCGAAAATCATAAAAACATTATCACATTGAAAAAATTATTATTTAATCAACCCTAACATTTAATATTAACTTATAAAATTAGTGTAATTCATCAAAAGTCCCAATTTAAATTTATTTTCTTATTTATAATATAAATTATATTTATCTGTCATTAAAAAGGTAATTATTGCATCATCATTGTGTCATAAAAAAATTATTATTTAACATCTAATAATTCTAAATAAAATACCATTATGTAGGAAATATATTTATCTTTCTAATTAATATTTATAAAAGAATTTATCTTATATATAACCCAATATTAAAAATGTTTTAGTTATAAAAATATGAATTTAACACTTTTAACTCTTCTTTAAATAAAATAATAAAAATGTATTAATCCTATACTAGTGGATCAAAAAGGCTCATATATTCTTACTATGGTTTATTTTGGTCGAAATACACTTATCCAATAGAATTAGGACATGTGTTGGGGTATTTATAATATCATTTGTTCATATAATCACCCTATTTACTTTTAACCGTGGTAAATAAAAATCAAAAGTTTCTATATATAAAAAACTATTTTTATCCTATTGAACCACATTTTACATACTGATGTTAACCATGTTTCTTGGATATTTGAAATTCAATTAATAAAAATAATAAAATTACATTTTATGAAAATTTATAAATGTCCCTAGAAGGTTGGTAAAAGACGGAAAAAAGATCAAAAAAATTTTATATATCTAATCTTATTATAAAATGACATCAAAAAATTACATTGGACTAATATATGTATTATGTATCTATTTTGACATGAAAAGAAAAATTAAATAAAAATAATAATTATCTAAATAAAATTTTATTTTAAACAATAATGTAGTGTTTTTCAGTATTCATCAAAAATTAAATGTTTTCAGAAAAATAAAAAAATCACCCAAATATAATTTTGATATTTTGAATCTAAAAATGAAGTCCATTTTCAAAAATAAAATTTATAAAATTTCAAAAGTGGTTATTACAATTCATAACTTCTTTTAAAATGTCTAGTTTGATTTTTCGTGGTGTTCTAGAACTCGAAGTTGCATACAGGGAAAGCTATTATATTATTCAAAGGGAAACATATTGTGGAAGAATTGGGCGTTACATTCTGCCCTCCTTCAAATAATTTCATCCACAAAATTTATAGAATATTACTGCATAAAAAGATTTGTGTGTTTATTCAACATAAGTTCATTAGGTTCCCAAATTTACTCTTCCATTTTATGGGTTCTCCAAAGATCTTTTACCAGACGAGTCATCTGGTTTCTCACCACTTGTTCTCTGGTATCAAGATTTCTGATAGGATCTTTGTAATAAGATAGATCAGGTTCCAGTTCTATTTCTTTATAGGTGAGTACATGTTTTGGGTCATGCATATATTTTCTCAACAGTGATACGTGGAACACATTATGAACTTTGGAGAGACTTGGCGGAATTTCCAAACGGTAAGCTACAACTCCAATTCATTCTAGAATTTCAAAAGGCCTGATGTACCTCGAACTTAATTTACCCTTCTTACTGAATCATATAACACCCTTCCATGAATATACCCTCAAGAAAACATAATCTCCTAGTTGAAATTAAAAATATTTCCTTTGGTTATTGGCATAACTCTGTTGCCTACTTTGGGCTGCTTTGATGTGGGTTTGGATAATCTTCGCATTTTCCATTGTTTCCTCAACAAGTTATGGGACTACAAGTTTTATTTCTCCAACATCATCCCAACAAGTTGTTGTGCGACATCTCTTTCCATATAATGCTTCATATGGTTCCATTTGAATAATTGGATAGAAGTTATTGTTATATGAAAATTATACTAGAGGTAAATAGTGATCCCGCATACCTTTAATGTTAAGTGAGAAAGATCTCAACCTATCTTCTAAGGTATGAATAGTCCGTTTTGATTGTCCATTTGTTTGAGGGTGGTAGGTAGTGCTCAAATGAAGTTTAGTATCTAGTTATTTCTAAAGAATTTTCCAAAATCTTGATATGAAATGGGGATCATGATCGAAAACAATAGATTGGGGTACACCATGAAGTCTTACAAATTAATTAATATATAGTATTCTTAAACATTCAACTGGTAAATCTTTTCTTATAGAGAGAAAATGTTTTAATTTGGTAAGACTATCAACAATGAAGAATATTTAATCATTCCTTCTTGGAGTCTCTGGTAACCCCATGAAGAAGTCCATCGTAATATCAACCTGTTTCCACTCAGGTATGGGAATATGTTGCATGACACCTCAAGGATATTGTCTTCTAACCTTAACCAGTTTACAAATGATACATCTTGACCCATAGTCAGTAATCTCTCTCTTCATGTTGTCCCACCAAAAATGTTCCTTAAAATCTCTATACATCTTAGTGCTTGCAAGGTGTACAGAGAAATTGAATCTATGAGCATCATCCAACAATTCCATTTTTAGATCTAGTATGTCAGGAACACAATGTCTATTCCAAAATTTCAAAATTCCATCTTCATATAATAAGGCGATCAATCTCCCATCATTCACAGCTTTAATTTTCTTTTGAAACTCCTCATCTTCAGTCTGAGAACTTTTAATCCTTTTTAGTACAGATGGATTAACAACCATTTGAAAAATTGTTGATGGTTCACCTTCTATGATTATTCCCATATCCATTTTTACTGGATCCAGGTACATAGGATACCTTTCAACTCTCATCTTGATCAGAACTCCATGATACTTTCTGCTCAAAGCATCTACCACCTTATTTGCCTTCCTCAGGTGGGAGTGTATAGTGAAATCATAATATTTGAGTATTTAATGCCCTCACCTTTTCCTCAAGTTAAGTTATTTCTGTGAGAAAATATACTTCAAACTCTTCTTATCAATATATATCTCACATTTTTTACCATATAGATAGTGTCTCCATATCATAAAAGTAATGATTAAAGCTTCTAACTCAATATCATGAGTAGGATAGTTTTGTTCATGAGTTTTTAGATTTCATGATTCATAATAAATAACTCAATAATTATACATAAGGAAACAACCAAGACATTTCTTTGAAGCATCATTATAAATAAAAAACCCATCATTACCCGATGGTAGAGTCAATAGTAGAAAATTGACTAATATTTTCTTCAATTCTTCAAAACATTATTCACACTCTTTTGTCCAAACAAATTTAACCCCTTTCCATGTGAGCATAGTTAATGGGTTATCCAATCAGGAAAAATTATGGATGAAGTGCCGATAATAATTTGCTAAACTAATAAAATTGTGTACCTTAGTTATACTTGTCAGTGCTGGTCATTCTTGAATTGCTCTGTTTTTTGAAGGATCAACAAATATTCCATCCTTAGAAAAAATATGGCCAAGAAAATAAATATTTTCAAGCTATAATTCACACTTTCTAAACTTCCCATATAATTCATTTCTTCTAAGAGTCATTAGAATAGTGCGCAAGATATTTTCATGACCTTCATAGATTTTAGAGTATATCATGTTATCATCAATAAATACCACTACAAATTCATCAATAAATTCCTTGAAAACTCAATCCATTAGATCCATGAAAATAGAGGGTTCATTATTTAGTCCAAAAGGCATTATTGTAAACTCGTAATGCCCATACCTGGTACAAAATGTTGTCTTTGGATTGTCATCCTTCTTCACACACAACTGATGAGATCCAAATAGAAGGTCAATCTTTGCAAAATATTGACCTCCATGAAGTTGATCAAATAAATCATCAATGCAAGGTAGGGTATACTTGTCATTTATTGTTATAGAATTGATCTCCCTGTAGTCAATGCACAACCTCATAGATCTATATTTCTTCATAACAAAAAGAACAGGGGATCCCCATGGAGAAGCACAAGAGTGAATAAATCCTTTATTACTAAATATCTCTTTTTGTTTTTTAGTTCCACTAATTCTACAGTTTCCATTCTATAAGGGTTATTTGATATGGGCCTTCAACTAGGAATTAAATAAATAGAAAACTCTTTTTTTCATTTTTGAGGATGTTCAAGTAAATCCTCTAGAAACACATCAACATATTATTGAACAATAGAAATTTACTCTATTTGAACATTCCTTTCCTCACCCATATTTATTTCACTCTCTTCCTCCCCAATAATTGAATTTCATAGAGCTACTGGGGGTGGATCTAGATATGAATCAGATTGTAATGTTTCTGCTCTAATGATATGGTATTCCTTATCATCATCATCAGAAATTGTATCCTCCTTCTTATTAATATAAGTTTTATCATCATGGTATGAAATCCAATCCATTCCTGTGATTATATCAAATTCAATCATGGTTATAACGATGATATTAGTAGATAAATTACGCTTATATTCCCTAATGGGAATTGATTCACAAAACTTTGTTGCAATGATACTTCCCTTATAAGTTTTGACTGAAAACTACCTTGTTAAATAAAATTGTAAATATCTAATATTTCTAGGAAACTAGAATGATATGGAACAATGAGATGATCGAGAAACAAATAAATCATTAGATAAATTTGAGATGTCCATTAAATTAGCTACCACCACATCATTCAGAGCTTCAAACTCAGTTGTAGTGATCGCATAATCTTAGCCTTACTCACTAGCAATTTTTTTAGGTAAGTTTACTTGGAGATTAATACATGCATTTTTATAATGCCACATTTCTCTATAATTGTAGCACTGAACATTGAAAACATCTTTCTTCCCTTTGCAATCATGATCATGGGGGCCTTTTTCTCCACACTTGTAATAGACTCACATTACCATCAAGAAAGTTCCAAGATGTTTCTTCCCACATTTATAGCAGAATAGAAATTCTTTTTTTTCATTATTCCTCTTATTTCCATTTCAAGAGTGTTTAGTAGATCTTTTCTTCTCTTTATTTTATTTAAAGTCATAAAACATAGATAATTACTTTTATGTCTTGAGAGCACATGAGACAATATCTTCGTACGAAGACAAGGATTGTGAGACTAATGCTTGACAGAGAATTGTTTTTAACCCATCAAATAATCAATCAATATAAATCCTTGGGTTACGTATATAATCCATTGCACGCCTTGATAACCTTGTAAAGTTAGCCTCATACTTCGAGAAATTCTCATCCTACTTTTACCTCAGACATAGAAATTGTCTTTCCATATCTGCTCGATGGTCATAAATAAATCATTTTTCTAAGAAAATCTCTTTAAACTACCTTCATTCCATATTTGATACTTCTTCACCCTCCTTTGAGTATTTAATTAATGACCACCATTGATCTGCATCTCCCATGAGGTGATAAACTTCCATAACTATATTTTCCCTTCTGCTACTCCGCAAAGCATGAAATATTTTCTCTAAGGAAATTATCCATTGTTTAGATATAAATGGATTTTTAGTCCTATTTAATGTTGATGGTTGTTTCTTCATGAAGTAATCTAACATAGATCCTCCACATTGTGGATCAGGGTACTCCATATGGGTGAGGTTATTATTCATAACCCGAGTGAGTTGTCCTAGTATGGATATCAGTTGTTCAGCACCAGTTGCATCACCAGCTCCACTATAATTATCTTTAGTAGGAGGGAAATCCATACAAGGATTATGTGCATTGATACAGTTTCCATTACTTTCACTAGGAATATTTCTATACAACGGAATAAACTAGATTATTTTAGGAATTGAAATACATAATTCCAAACTACTAAAACACCTTACATAAATTTAAAAGTATATGTATATAATCCATAATCATAATAAAATGTTTACATTGAGGAGGTATTTACTCAAATCCTTCACAATGGTTTGTAAATAAAATGTGAATTATCCTAAGCATATCCCCGAGGAGTTTCATAACCAAGAGTGAAGTAAGGCCCGTTGTCGTGTACCAGGATACCTCGGGTCCAGCCTGAAACTCCTTTTCTGAGTTTTCACTCCTAGTTGAATCTGTGCCAGAGCCACCTCTAACTGCTCGTATCCAGATAGGGAGTTATTTCTTAGAAAATTTAAAAAATATCTACATTACCGAAATTCATTGATGTTCTTCTATACTAATCCTCAAAGTCTATCTTAAGGTAATGTTCTCTAATCAGAGTTTCTCTAAATATAGTTTCCAAGGTTTGTACTAATATTTCTTTGATACCAACTATAATTCCCCGACCCTAGTTACCCAAAGTCAATTCATTATTATATAACATTAGAATTATATAAGGAATCATGTCCCAAAAGACCGATCTACTTAGTATCCTTGGAATTACTACATACATACATAAGTTTTACATTATATTATGAATAAAAAACAACATTGTGTCTTTGTAGAACACACTCATGTCCTTTATCTTATACCTGTAGGTCAGTCATAATATACTTCTTCACATCTTGGGAAAAATAAAACTTAATAAATGGGTGAGCTCAGATACTCAGTAAGGATAACAATATAATGGAAACTTTCATAAATAAGAATAAACATTTAAGTCAATGTATAAGAGTATAGCACAAGCCATTTAAATATAAAATTCAGCATAATATGGGAATGATAAATCAAATAATTCCATTTACTTATTTACATGGATATTATACTAGTCAAATAATTACATGCAATATCAATAGCCAATTTCATAATTATGGAATGCATAATGTTGGACGTCATAACCACATAGTCAAGGCCTCATGTCAAGACTATAAAAAAGATTTTCTCAAGGCCTTGTGGTAAGACACTATTTTATCTCATGAGATCCACTAATGCATCAAGGATCTATAGCAGGCTCCCCCCATCACTAACTATTTCCAATGCATTCCTCATATGAAAAGGTTCCAACGTAACATAATCATTCGTATTAAAACTAGCATATGAAATGTTAATACTTTAACCAAACCCCATTAATGGTATAAAAATAACACATTCATAGTCAAATATATCACAAAACCTTCAATACAATATGGAAGATTGTATCATAATAAATCAACTTCAAACAAGTGTAATATCCATCAAAGGATGTTGACATAGATGAAATAAAAATTATTTGAGAGAAATATCTCTTTATATATTAAAATCATTTAAATGTAACGTAATTATAAAATGAAACATTTATTTTGAAAATATTATTATAAGCTTTTAAAATAATCTTATAAGGTGTTAAAGCAGTGGAAAATAGATGCACCCACCGTATAAGTTAAAAAAAATTCTTACCTTAATTTGTCGAAAATGACATAAAGTACCATGTTTGGAAAATGATAGAAAGATTCCTTTCAAAAAAATTATAAGAAGTAAAAAAAAGGTATAAATAACTATAAACCATATTCTAAGAACAAGTAAAAATGGTTTGAAATACATTCTTAAGAAACACGGATGTGGATGATAAAGTGGTCCTAGTAAATACTCATGTATAAACAACCTCAGATAATAAAGAGATTGTAAAGTTAAGCCTTACCTTGTACTTTTCTTGGGTCGCAGGTATGTTAACCTTATGTATAATAGATAAATCATTGTTATTAAATTATAAAATATCTACATAGATAAATATGATATTATATATGATCTTTTAATATTTCTTTGTTAATAATATTTTAGTAGTGTAATTGTTTTAGGTGTTGATTGATTTGTTTTCTTGTATATGTTTTGTTACGTAAGTCATGTTATTTATGGATAAGATGTATTTTATTAATATCCATAATGATATTAAATTCTTAAAAATTATTTTTAATCATAAAATAATAATTATTCTTGAATTTGTTCGATGAGGAAATGAATCCTATCGCGTTCGTGGAGACGGTAATCCGTACATACGCACGAGCGAAAATATCATTCTATTTATGGAAAAATCGTATGTAATTGGATGGTATATCATATATATAGTATCATTAAAATTATATATTTATTATGTAATATAGTTGTACTCATTATTCTACCCATCAAAATAATGAAGTGTTGAATAACAAACAACACCACGACGTGGAGATGATAAGCGGTACGTACATACGTATTGTGACTTTGTCATTAATAGGATGGATAGAATAATGAATATAGTTGTATCATATTTATAATAACATCACAGTATGTATAAAATATTTTAGTTATTTTTTTTATGGAAACAACAAATAAAGTGGAAGTGGAAGAAGAAAAGAACGTTTAAAGAGATGATGAATTTGTTACCACTTCTTCGGGTGCTTCCTTTTGATTTGATCAAAAGGGCTCCTTAGGTTGGATTTATGATCAAAGTAATGACTATAGATTGAATTGAGGTTATTTTGTAGGATATTTGAGGAGGTTTTGGCCGAGGTAAATGGATTTGGATGTGTGATTTTGAGAGAAGGGGAAGTGCCCTTTTATAAGAGAGGTGAGGGTCACTCTAGGAAAAGCTTGAAATATTATTTTATGATAAAATAATGTTAGGTTTATAATGTCTCCAAATGGATTTATGTCGATGATAAGGTGGGTACGGGTCGAAAACCTCTTAAAAATCGGTTTTAGATTGGTTTAGGCTACCATATTAACCTTATCTTTTAGATTTAACTCTTAGATAAATAATTTAACTTTTACCATGTATTCTTGTATTATTATAATTAATGGTTAATAAACTTACTATAAAAATACAAGTGAACCCCAAGTGGTTAATTATTGACATATATAAAATTATATGTGTTATTAGTATGAACCTTATATTTTTATGAATTTTATATCATTTAATAATATTGTATTTGTTTTAAAAACCCAATTATGTCAATTTGGACCTTATTTGGTATTTTGTTTTTGGGAAAGTCATGTCAATTTTAACAAATCGATAAAAATTATTTAATCTACCCTAACATGTCAAATTAACCTATAATATTAGTTTAATGCATCAAAAGTGTCAATTTACATTTATTTGGATATTTATAATATCAATTATTTCAATCTTTCATTAATAAGATAATTACTGTATCACGATTGTGTCATAAATAAAATTAATTATTTAATGTTGAAAAATTATAAATAAAATAAAATTATTTATGAATTTTTTTAACTTTCTAATGAATATTTAAAGAAGAATTTATCTAATGTATAACCCAATATTAAAAATGATTTAATTATTAAAATGTGAATTTAAAACATTGAACTCTTATTTAAATAAAATAATAATAAATTTCCTATTCTAATCCAAGTGGATAAAATAGGATTATATTTTATTCCAAAGGTTTATTTTCGTCTAAATAAACTTATACAATAGAATTAGAACATGTGTTAGGGTAATTATAATATCATTTTTACCCTTAATTACCATATTTACTTATAACTGTGGTAAATAAAATTCAAAAGATACTATTAACCAAATAAATATTTTCATCCTATAGAACCAAATTTTACTTAATCATGTCAATTGTGTCTCTTGGAATTTTGAAATTCAATTTATAGAAGTGGTAAAATTATGTTTTATACAAATTTGCAAATGTGCCTAGATGGTGGGTAAAAAACAGTAAAAAGTTCAATAAAATTTTATATATCTAATATTATTATAAAATGAATTCAACAAATTAAATTGGAATAATATAGGTATTAGGTATATATTTTTACGTTAAAATAAATTTAAATAAAAATAGTAATTATTTAAACAATATTCAATTTTAAACAATAACGCAGTGTTTTTCACTATTCATCAAAAAATAAAAGTTTTCAAAAAAATAAAAAAAAATCACCCTAAGATAATTTTGATATTATGAATCTAAAAATGAAGTCCATTTTAAAAAATAAAATTTATAAATTTTCTGAAAGTTGTTATTACTATTCATAACTGCTTGTAAAACAGCTAGTTTATTTGTCGTGGTGTTCTAGAACTCAATGTTGCGTGCATCACAAGGTATTGTATTATTCAAAGGGAAATGTACCATTGATGCTTGGGGTGGTACAATTTTAAAACCATATATCTCCCATAATCTGATCAAAGAGATCACTAATACCTGGAAAAAATAATTTATTTTTTATAGTAATCTAGTTTATTTTTTTTAATTAATGTAATGTCAGAGACCATTGTCTAATTACTTTTCAAAGATAACCATTATTTCCCAGGGAGACACACTCGGGAATAAAAAACCTTACTCTCAGTATATTTAAGCTTCAATTTTAGCTAATTTATATTTTTTAGATCCTTTTAATATGATTTTATTTATATAAGACTCATTCCTACAAGAATATTAAATGTGAATTCAAATATAAGGGATGATAGGCCCTGATTTACATAATCTAGGATACTAATAACCTTTTGAGACATAAGTGTTTACATTAAGGGAAAGAAACAGAAATTTGTGATGAAAGAAATAAATATAATATTTAGATTTAATAATTTATTCTATACCAAAAACATGATAAAATATATCATGGATACAAACTAGGAAATCCCATTCGACCTCAATATCAGTAATAAACAGTTTACATGCAATGATTTTTAATCTGTTACCATTATTATATCCCATTGGTGTTGTGATCACAATCACATATAGCATAGTCTCATATCATAAACTCAATTAATTAATAACTTTAGAATCGATTATGGAATGTGATGAAATCATGTCTAAAAAATCAAGGACTATTGAAGAATCAGTAAATATGGTACCCCTAATAGTTTTTATCCCATATTATGATTCATAAATTTCAAAATACAATATAAAAAACAAATATATTTTGTCCCAAAAATAATATTTTAATCCATCAATAGATTCATTCTTTATCATACCATACTATTCTAACCATTATGAAAGATTATACACTCCCTTGGATACATCAGACTTCATCTAAGAGCCTCTGGTAAAAGGTGAATTGGATTTACTATATTGGGAATGATGCTATTTATTAAATCATTGAATGTTTCCCACATAATCACAATAATTAAAACCCATTAGTGCTTCTTAACACCCTATTTTTGAATGACATGGATTCCACAATTAAAAATATATTAGTGGGTCATTACTTTAGAGTATCATGGGGATAGGTTTAGGTTGGTATTGCACACTTCCCTACTCCCCCTTTCAAACACATCCTCCAAATTGTCTTTTTAAAATTTCATTAAACCACTTTTGGGGTTAGAGTATGAAACCACGCATATTCAAAATCACAAAAATTTTGAATGATAAAATTAAAAAAATACCTATTCAAAAACCGAAATCCTCAAATTCAAAAAATAAGTGGGGCATTGTGGAAACAATCCATAAAAGTAGAAATAATTCCCTAAAATAATTTCAATCCACTTGAGGGACCCTATATTGAAGTATGTCACATTGGTTACCCTTCACCATACATGTAAACATTACCTTTAGTGAATCAACATCATTAGAAGATAATCATTATCATCAACTTTACAAATGTCTACTACTACAAATAGAAACAAAATTCAATAAAACAAGAGTTATAAAATGACATATCTATCTTTCAGGATGAAACTCTGAGAAAAAAATAAAAAATGATCATCATTGTTGTCATCAAATAACTTACATTAGAGTTAAAACATCCTCTCATAAAAACTCATTCCCTTCACCACACAATTACAATTGTTATAATAGACCAATAACACTGAAAAAAGAGTAAAATGAATGTAAAAACACTTTGATATCAATAAGAAACCCTAGTATCACTTTTATTTGAGGATATTTTTGGATGGTTTATCCCATTATGTTAATTATATTTTGGGACAAAAAGGGGAAATTTTGGTTTATTTTTTTCGTCATGCATTAAAGGAACATAGTTATCTTAACTATGAATCCTAAGTGAGTAGCCTATATAGATCTTTATAATGGTTATTTTCACGATTACTAAACCATTTGTTTAACCATGAGAGTAAACCATGAAAACCACTTAATAGGGGGTGTTTTTTACTTTTTCTTTATTTATAATTGGTATTTCTCCCCTTGTATTTACCTATTTAAACCACATTCCTTGGAATCCCCTTCTAAACATTTTTTCTCCTCCAAATCTCCTCTATGGTGATATTGAAGCGGTTTGGGGTTGAATCTTAATCTAGATTAAGAGGTAATATCTCCTCTCTTATATTTATTTGGGTTTAAATATTTTTCTTTAATACCTATAACCCTAGTGTCCATTCCTAGACAATTTTAATTCCTAGTGTTTTTTTTAAATTCGGTAGTTTGAGTTTTAATGTTTGTGACGCAAATTAGCTGTCACTTTCAAGTGGATTTCCATTAAGGTGACATGATTCCAAAACTTGAGGGAGTTTTATATGATTCATTTTATTTTATTTAAGAGTTAAACCATTTATTCACGATTTAAATTTGTTATATATTTCAATTAATGATGTATATGATATCTTCTTTGGATTTTCAAAGGTTTTCCATGCTTGAGTGGTTCTTTTCCTTTGGCGAAAATGGATAAATTTACTTATTATAGGGAATTTGGTTTGAAACTGGAATTTTATGCATTATATTTATTTGATAAAATGAAAAGAGGATTTTCATTATGAAATGTGCTTTTTTATTTGGTATTTTTACCAAATGGGGTTTTAAATTGGGTTATCCTTTTGGTGTTTAAAGGGATTCGTTATTTGGAAATGTTTCTTTGGTTGTATAAATTAAAAAATATAGTTTCCCTTTATTTATTTGGTTTTATTTATGGAAAATTTTGTTTTCATTTGGAATTATGTTTGAATTAAAAATGATTCTAACATTTTATTTTAAATGCATATGATAAAAATATAGGCCCATTTGGAACTTGTGATGTTTCATTTTTTGTGCCCTTGTTGAGACCCCTTATGTTGTAATTGTGGTTGTGTGCATCCATTTGGTGGATACATTATGATGAGGTTCATAATGTCATTATTTTTTTGGTATCACATTACGGGTAATGTGGGAAGTGTGAAAGAAATTATCCGAGTATTATCCCTATGAGATTTTTATTTTCATGTGATGACGTTGTTGTTCATGAAACACCTCCATTGTTATTACATGAGGATATTGAGGATGATAAGTGGGAAGTAGTGGAAAATTTATTATCTAGGTGTGGTTTTGAACTATCTAGATCCTTCCTAGTAGTACGTAACACCAGTATTTTGGGTTCTTTATCGAAGGTACTACTTAAGGAGATTTGGTGGATTGATCTGTGACTGTTACCCTGTCAGTAGCTAGGTCAATGTCTGTGTGTCTTGTGTGATAGTGTTAGTCCTCGTGGTATTACCTCATGTTATATATCATATGTTATTCATTTTGTTAATTATATTGTAATGTATAATATTTATACTTGAATGTACTTGTGTACATTTTTATCCTCTTGTGGTTTTGTCATGTTGTTGACTTGTTTTATTCCATATATTTAATGTATTTATTTATAACATACTATGATTATGTTTCATCATTATTTACCATATTTCCTTTTTATGAATTATATTGGGTGTGTAAAAGCTTTTAAAATAAAAAGGGATAATTTTTTTATAGTGGTTTTCTTGGATGGTATGATTTTTAAATGTTTTAAACCATGTGTAGGTTTATTTTTCACACGTGTGATATTTTTAAGAGAAATGGTTAGCACTTTTAATTGTACGGGTTTTTAGTAAAAACTCATTATGAAATGTTTTATGTAAATTTTATTTTGAGAAATTGCATGTCCCATGCTCTGTTTATCCCTATACTATGTGAATGAAAATAAAATATATTTTTTCCTATTATTTCCAAACTATTGATCATTGTTTATTTTATAAAAGGGGTGAATTGGACTCATTATGGTATCCTATATGCTTTATATCACACCCTACATACAATTTTCACTTTAATTAGTACCCAAATCTGACCTAAACCACCACATATCAACCCTAATGCATCCTCCCTTGATTATTAAGTTATCTCATTCGTATACCCCTGTCTTTGTAAGGATTTATCAATCTAGTTACTCTACATCAATATGTTTTCTTCATATCAACAATAAATTAATTTTTATCTTGTGATATATGGATGGATCAATAACAGATTTATGTTTTCTATGAATATAAAATGTCTAATCCTTCACTCCTTAGTAGATAATTGATTTATCTAGAAATTATAGGGAATCACCATAACTAGAACTAGATCTCTCAGAAATGGGGTATGTTTCCAGGTATGTTATAATAGGTCGATCATCCTAAGACATCATTATTTTTGAATTTCATCATGGGTCTCTATTGTGATGATGTATTTATGGTTAATCGATATTAATTGACTTGTCCCTAAGGTTATGTACTAGATTTTAGGAGGAATTCATGACTCAATATTTATTTGTAAATGGATCCAATGATTTTACATCCTCTTATTTTATATATCTCATAACTAGTTCCATTTATAGACTCTATGAGGTGTGTGTTTATAGAACTACTCTACTTGGAATGAAATATTTGCAACCCAATTTTGTAAACCTATTATTTGGTGAACTGATACCTGATATAGTCATTCTTATTGTATGAAGTGGTTTTCCATGGGTATGTAGTGTGATTCAATCTTTTATCATTTGATGAATAATTGATTACATCATCAATGAAATTTAGGCAGGAAGTTTCTTACTATTTGGGTCGCTTTTATTATTTTTTCCCTAATATAATTCTTTTTTGTAGTAGATTATTGACCATGTTTGATAGTGATCACATGTGTTCACATATTTAGACCGTGACACCCATATATGATGTTTGTTTCTATGAGTATGATTAAAAATCTAGTTTTTCATGTTTAGTTTTTATCACATGTACTTTTATGTTTCTACTATTTATCGAGATGACATACTATGTTTTACCATTACATGATCTACCCTATTATGTGTGATTACTATGATTTTGGGGAAATTCCCTTAGTAGTCGGAACAAGTTGATCATTATTATATGGTTGTCCCATAGAGGGGTGCACATGACATCCAATGATTATGGCCATATACCCAAACATAGGGTAGGGAAATAGTGTCCTTGAGTCCAAACCCATGGTAGTGGAATTGGGGGTTTGATGGCCTTGTGTCCTGACTAAAGGTTTAGATGGGATACAATGGCCTTGAGACTTTACTTATAATGGATGAGGGGCATGATGACCATGTGACCCAAGTTGATACAATATCGTGGGACTACTAAGAGAAATTTTTAGAAGACTTGTGGCTAGATATTTTTAATTTCTTATATTCTTATGATTATCCTTATGGCACGAAGACAAGGAAGGTATAGTTAGGACTCATGGTCACTTGGTTAGCACACAAGTTCTTACTAAATGACATTTATTTTTTCTTGTGAATATATTATACCATGGAAAACAGTTGTTACACCTATTTACACATATTAAGGACACATTGGTGGAATCCTACTAGGTATTATTAGTGACACCAAGAATTTACATCGTGATGTGCATGTAGAAATTATTATTTAGGGTCTAGGTAGGGTAAATGGGATCATAAAAAGTAGTTAAGTGAAGGATCGTAGAGATGGTAGTGGTACTACGACAATATCTATAATAATTATGAAGTTTTTTTCTTATATATATTTCTACACATATTACCCTGATTTTATGTCCTATATTGGGATCCTGGTTTATTTATCTTTGTTACTAGGGTGACATTTTTTATTACATTTTGTTTATTATTGATCTAAATGATATTATAATCATTATTTTTTTACATTTATGGTTCATGGCTATGAATAATGAGCTTATAGGCCCCCTAATGATGGTGTCCAGACCCTCATTTATAGTCGAAAGCCTCTTACATATGGGTAGGTGTGGATGAGGTCTTTTGGATCTCTAAATAATACCTAGTTGTTTAGGATGGAGAATTACGAAATGGAATCAAAGCATGGGTTTCCTTTCTTTCATTTTGACTATCTTGGGTTATGGTGTGAAGGATGCAGGTTATTTAGAACCCAGGTGGGGGAGCTTCCATGTACCTTTCTAGATCATGGGTAAAAAACCACTAAGTAATATTTAAAGGAAATATTGTCACGGTTTTATGGGATTTGGTCCTATTCATGGATCATGAGCAGACACATAGGATCGCAAGTCTTATATATATATATATATTGTGTATTGCATAGTAGTTATTTACTTTAATTACATTATTTTTGATATCTTTTAGTGATATACTTATATTTTATATTGAGTGATATGTTTTTATTATCTGCTGATGTGATATATCTTTTATGGAATTAATTAGTCGAACTTGATCATGATGTTTGGGTTTTTATATATATGATTTTGACTAATGTGTAGGTATAGGGAACCATGGGTAGTTCTAGGGGGATATACAATAGGTTATAGGTATCTTCCTAGGAGAACCATTGTGGATCCAATAGAATAATTCGGATTTTTTTTAAATGTATTCATGTGTTTAGGTGTTTTTTTGGAATTTCATAAAAAAAAAATTCCACCTCGAAGATGCATGGATTCTCTATTTAGGGATGACACGCCAGTTCCACCAAATCTATGCAAGAGGATTCACCTGATCATGCCTCTACACCTACTCAACTTATCCAGGCATTGGATCCACTCCATAATGAAATCTGGTAGATTTTATGTTCCCATAGTCTGGGAGTATAGAGGATCATAGTTAACAATGCTCATGACATCTATCACTAACATATTCGAGACTTCCAGGGCATCAGGGGACCACGAGACACTGAAGAGTGGTTAGACATCATCAAGGGTATATTCATCTTGGTCGAGACACTGGAGGACCAATGGGTCATGTTAGCGATGTTCATACTTCAAGGACCTTCCAATTGATGATGGAGTGTCATGAGTTAAGTAAGAATACATGAGGGTCTTTCATGGGATTTCTTCAAGAACCTGTTATTCAAGGAATTATTTTATGGAATGGTGAAGCTAAAATGTGCCCATAAATTCATTGAGCTCTTATATTAATCCATGATATTGGATTAATACTCTATTAATTTAATAGTATTTAATCTTTTTTCTCCTCTAAAGACTAGAAATGGGGCATAGAAGGCCAAGAAGTTCAAGAGAGAACATCATCCAAACATCTAAAATCATGTCATTAGTTTTGACCTAATTATATAATTGGAATTACTATACAAGTATGTAACTACTTGGAATGGAATATACGATAATTGAGAAGTTGGTCTTCTTTTATACTTTTGTTCTAAAGAGGGTCAAACTCCTAACACTATGGTGAGTATCTCTTCTAAAAGCAAACTGAGGAAGACTGGGATATGTAACCAGGAGTTAAAGGAATGTTGAGAATCGTATGGCTTATTCATCCCCCTTAGGATGATTTCTAATATGTTTAAACTATGGGAAGGTTGAATATTATATCAATTTCTACACATCACCTTAAATAAAGTTTCAAAAGTGTGTCAATATGGGGTATCTCAAGAAGATATTCTCTAGATCTTTGAGGTATGGTTTCTAATGTGGTGTCAGACAGATGCAAGCTATAACCCATAGATCCAATTGAGGTACTTTGGAATAGGCCCAAACAATAATGACATAGGTGATTCATACACCTTAGGTTTATGGATTTGGATCTTTTTCAGGCCAAGTGGTTAAATTGGATCAAGCTCCCACATACGGTGGTGTGGGACTATCTATTGCTCAAGGTACAAACTTGATCACTTTTATACTATTTAATACTTCATTTTATATTGGTTATTCCCATATATTTATATATAAAAAACGAGAAAATTAGACTTGAATTACCAGTAAAGTTACCTTATGAGATTCTTTCCCTTGATAAACTATTAGTGAAGAAAGTGCAATGTCTTTTGTACGTCCCATTGTTTCCTATAATAATTTCCAGTTATGTACATCTATGGGACTTTATAATTCAATAGATGATGAGATTTTATGTGATTCTTGACATATACTAGATATAAGTTTATAGATTCCACATTGACCATTATCAAATATGGGAGTCATTTACATCACTCAAGGGAGAGAACTTATGGATGACTGGTGAGTAGGAGTTGGGAAAAGGAATAGTAGTTGCAGAACAGATCCATCTTGGAATGATTATGGTGAAGATTTAATACATGGTTATTTTAGTATGATTAGTGGTAGGACCCTCCTCTTTTACTCTATATGTGGATATCTATTAAGACGTCTTCCTAAATGACATCACCAGAATTCCCCCGGATAATGGATTTGACATTGAGATAGTTCTCATGAAAAGTACACATATTATTTTGATATTGAATAATTATATTTAATTGTATAAGTTGAAGGAGAATATAGTACATTTCAATGATTTATAATAGAACGGTTTTATAAATCTATATAAATCACTATAGGGTTCACATATTTTGTTCACCAAGAAGAAATATGGCAGTATTCAACTCTATGTTGATTACTGGAAGCTTAATTAGGTGATGGTGAATTATAAGTACCCATTTACTTGGATTAAATATCTCTTTGATTAGTTTCAAAGTGTCTAGTGGTTCTCTAAGATTAATCTTTGATTAGGCTATCACCTATTTTGAATTAGAAAGGTTTAAATATCAAAGAAAACATTTACATGAAGGTATGAGTTATACAAGTACTTGGTGATGTCATTTTTACTAAGAAAAAAATAGAAATATTCATGGCTCTCATGAGCTAGATATTCCACCCATACCTTAACGCATTCATTGTGGTGTTCATCAATAATGTCCTCATTTACTAACCAACCCAAGAGAAGCATTCCAAAAATCATAAATGGTCCTGATTACACAGCATGAACAATCTATTTTATACCAAGTTTTCAATGTGTCACATTTGGATTTTGGAAGTGAAATTATAGGGGGGATGTGATTTATAAGAATTATTTATCAGTGGACCCAGAGAAATTAGAGACAATTATGTCCTAGAAATGTCCCTCAAACATGTTTGATATTAGGATATTTTTTGGTTTAGTGGGTTATTATTAGAAATTTATAGAATAATTCTCTCATTTATCATCACCCATGACTATAATAATAATGAAATGGGTGATTTTTTCATGGTTGAACTGGTGTGATGAGACATTTCTTGAGATAAAAAGGAGGTTGAATACAACTCTAGTATTGATTCTTTTTTATCCTGAAATTATTTTTTTCATATATTGGGATATACAAGGAGTTAATTTGGGTGAATTACTTGTGAAAAGGGATTATGTAGTAGCTCATGGGTGTGAACCCATGATCAAAACCATCATACCCATGACTTGAGTTGGTATCCATTATCCATTATATGAAGTGTTTTGGACACTATCTCTTTAGAGTGAAGTTAATTTTCTCAAATGTGCATAAGAGCCTCTTCTCTATAATTAAACAACTGTATCTGTATTTGAGGAAGAGTTATTGGAAAGAGTACTAGATGAATTTGAACATTGTGATGGAATATGAACTAGGAAAGGGTAACATCATTTTATATTGTATTAGTTGAAAAATGAAAGTATCATAAGATCATGGTAAAAGGAATTTATAGGAATAGTGGAACCTAATGTGGTTATTTGATGGTTTGTGTATGGATTATTTTCAGTACTAGGGACTAATGGAATTTCCCCAATTATTGAACACATCTTCTTTAGTATACTAGGTGAAGGATAGTAAGGAATTCACCCCATAGTGTGTTTTAATATGGTAACAATTAGCAGCTGGAGACATGATACTTGGGTTGTAATTGTATAGTGATAATGTGATCCTTTTACATGGAAGATATGAAGTCTCTTATTCCATCAGAAAGATATGAGTATATATTTCCATTTCTAGCCATGGGAGGGGCATACTAGAGAGAAAAATATGTATTATGTTTCTAAGTAGTAGTTTTATTTTCTAAGGATGAATAGAGGAATTTATAGATTCATTTTTCAATTCATTACCTTCTAGAGGATAAATATAGAGAAGAAATTTCCTGGTGTTTTTTACTAGACACTTCATGGTACAATTTGGAAGTGGGATTACATCACAATGGACTTTGTGAATGGGTTTCCTAGGACCCCGTGGAGATATGACATCATTTTTCTGATTGTTGATCATCTAACGAAATTCTTTTATTTCTTATTGATCCTTGATATACAATTAGTAAATGATATGGAAAATATATAATTCTATAATATTGTAAGATTTCATGGATTTCCCTTTATAATTATATCTTATAAAGATGTATGTATTACATCACTGTTATATAAGGTCTTAGAGAATGCCTTAGGGACTCAGATGATATTCGACATAATGTATCATCACTGGATTGGTACAAATTTGGATTGTAAGATTCATATATTTTATAAGACTCCTTGGACCTAGTTTTTTAACTTTTTAGGAGGTTAGGTTGATCACATATTCTTGGTTGATTTTGTATATTACAATAGTTAACAATATTCGATTCAGATATAACCTTATGAGGATATATATGGTAAGAAATTTCATTCACCACTATATTGGAATGGGGATGGGGAGATAATAGTTTTGGGTCCTATTAGGGTATAGGAGACCTCTGAGAGAGTATAGTTTATTCAATAGATGATGATAAAAGCTCAAATCTAGTAGAAATATTATTCCAAAAATTAGAGAAGACATTCAAAGTTCATTATAGGTGATCATGTTTTTCTGATAGTGACTCCTTGGTCAATCCAATAGAGTTTGAGAAAATAATGAAGATAGATTCATGTTGTGTTAAACCCTTTAATATTACTAGGCAGGTCAGAATAGTGGTGTATCATCTCGATCTTTCTTCTCGTAATTGATGTATGCATGAAATTTCTCATGTGTCTCAACTCTAGAGGCATATTCTGGATCATATTCATGATATTTACTATGAGTATTTTGATCTAGAGCACGATGAATCATACATGGAATTTCCAGTATATATTGTAGATTGGAGTGAAAATTTATTATGAGGGAATACAATTCCACATGCCCATATTATATAGTTTCATGGATGAATCTAGGGAAAGACATGGGAGTGGGAGAAAGATGTTCAAGCTTATTAGCTTGAGTTTCTTGAGTGGAACCACTGAGGGAACTTATCAAGGATGAGAATTCATTATAGGGGAGGAATTATAACAACCTCTCAAAATTCAAGGTATGAGATGTTTTAAGTTTATTATGTTCTATATTTCTATTTTGGTGCATCTTGGATTGTGGTGTTTAAGAGGTGGGTTTCTTTGTGAAAAGGGGTTAGGAATTGATGGTTTTAAAAATGATTTGGTGAATTTTTATATGATGGATATAAAATTACACCTTATGGATACTGGGATCTACCAGGATGTCGATAGGGTGCCACAGGTAGGACGGTAATTCCGACCAACTCGTCGGTAGAGCCTGTCTTGGTATGCATTAAATTCCCCACAATAATTTTTTATTCCAATCATTTTTATGAATAATTAATACCCAAATTTAACCCCAACCACTCTATTGTAAATCTATTATATCCTCCCGTGATTCTTGATCTCCCCCATTCATCTCCCCTTGCCTTTTCAATGGTTGATAAGTTCAGTGATGCTATATCAGTATGTTTTCTCTTGATCTAAACCATATTAATGTTCTACCTTGAGATATTTTCATGTATATATGATTTATATATGTCTTCTTTGTGGATAGTATGATTAATTATTACCTCATTTTTAGATAGGTGATGATTCTATAAAGTTTACGATATCCCCTTGACCATAGCCAGATATCTCATGAATGGTGTACATTTATAGATAAGTTAAAATAGACTGATCATCTTGAGACCTAATTATTCATGAATATCATTTTATATCACTACTCTGCTAATGGATTGATGGTGGATCAATGTTAATTTACTAGTAACAAGGTTCTATTCTATATTTAAGGAGGAATTCATGAAATTTGCTGCAATCAAAAGTGGATCACGTGAATTAACATCCACTTATTTTGCATATATCAAAACTTATTCAATTAGAAAACACCTTGAGGTGTATAATTATAAATCTACCCTTATTGGAATGGAATATCCATTTTCATATTTTATAAACATCTTCTTTAATAAATCAAAACCTATAATAGGCATAATGTATGTCAGAAATAGTTTTATATTGGTGATTAACATGATTCAGGATTATACTCTTTGATAAATATTGGGGTACATCATTAATGAGATTGAGGTAGGATTTTAATTACCATTTATATACCATATATAAAATTATTCCATTGATATTATTTATTTGTTGTAATTTCTTGTTGAAAATGATTAATATTGATGACATGTGTGTCTGTAGCCAATGATACATGTATAAGATGTTTAATTCCATGATTATTCTTATGTGATTGTTTTTCTTGTTTGATTTTGTGCATATGTACTTGTATGTTGATACTAATTATCATGACAAAAAGTTATGTTTTTTATTTGGATGAACTTATATTTATTATTTATTACCATAATTTTGAGGCATTATTTTAGTAGTTTTAATATGTAGAAAGTCCCGATATGGATATCCTTAATAGGGGAAGTTAACATGACATGTTATAATGATGAAGTTGGGACAAAAAGTAGGGTAGGGGAATGATGGTCATGATTTCATACTCATGGTAGTATCTTTGAGGGTATGATAACCTTATGGCATGGCCCAAGGAATGTTTAGGATATGATGGCCTTAACGCCTGATTTGTGATGTAGGTGGGATGTGATGTCCTTGTGGCCTAATTTGACTCAATTACTTAGTACTACTGAGATGATTGTTCACCATATTCGTGGAATGATCTTGTTCAGTTTCGAAACCCTTATGATTATATTTATGGAAAGGATATAAGGTAGGTATGACCGGGGCTTATGGTGTCTTGGTTAGCACATGAGTGCTCAATATATGAATGTTATTATTTCTTGTATATTTATTATATCAAAGAATAAACCTATTATACTTATTCCAACATGTTACAGAGGCATTACTGGTGTCCTAATATATTTTATTACTCACACCATGCATGGGAATCTCGATTCTTGTGTATACCATTTGATTAAAAATCTAGATATGGAAAGAGGCTCATGATAGATAGTTAACTGATGGATTGTAGAGCTAAAAACAGTAACATGATAGAATCCAAATATTTATACAAAATTTTATTTATTTTCATGGTTACACATATTACTATAGTTTTTATTTAAACATTTGGAGCCTATTTTATTTATATGTGTGACATGGATGATATTTTGTATGTAAATTATGTTTATTATTATTCCTATTGATATTTTGAATGTTACTTTTTTATAATATTTATGGTTTATTGATATGATTACTGAGGTTATAGTCTTCCCACTGATGGTGTTTAGGACCTTATTTCTTTTCAAAATCATGTTACATATAGGTAGGCATGCATGAGGTCTTGTTCCTCTCTGACATGGGTAGACTGGTTTGGATTAAGGCATTATAACCCATCCAGATAAAGATGGTGGATGGTCAAGAAATATGTAGTTATAATTCCAATGATTATCCATATTATAATAAAAACCTTCATAACTCCAACACTTTTTCCCATGTCAATAGAATAACATTCTTTACAGGTGAACATCATCCAATATAAATTAAGTAAAATAAGATGTTCACACTGTATAGAGTAAGGAATATTCCACTAAATCAATATTGGAATAACATGATCATAATCCATCATGATAAATAATGAGGATAGATGAAAATTAACATAACCCCAGTGTAACATTGGAAACATATAAAGATGTTTACATAAATGAAATACATCCTTGTAAAAGAATTATTTTAAGGATATCATTAATGAAGGGATCACGAATCAAATAGTTTGATTCCATGGGTTCAAACACCTAAAAGACAAATATATATTATAAGGTAAATCAATAAAAAATATCCCCATTAGGGTAAATTCATTTTAATATGATATGTAAAATGTAATTTAAAAGATAAAAGAGTTTATTAGAAAACATTAATAAAAATATTGTAAGAAACAAAGGTAGGGGTCGATTTGGAATGTAATTTTCATAACGGAGGCGTAAAATTTGATGAAAAAAATTACTTTTAAAAATACTATCCAATTATGGATAATTTAAAATTACATAATGGTTTTCTATAAAAAATTTGGAATGGAATATATAATATATCATTTTGAAAGTGAAAACCTTTTAAAACAACTTATCATACCTTTCTTTAAAACGCATCTGGTAAAAAGAGTAGTAGAAAATTTATTTTTATTAAAAGAAATTTTTATTAAAGTGGATTAGAAAATACCATATAAAAATACATAATGGAATAATTACTTATTCATGGAATCATGTATTTAAATATAAAACATTATAACTCAAAGAAAGAGACTTGAGTTACCAATAGACCTCACGGGCAACATGTCCCAAGAAGTAAGGAAAATTTTCATAAGGTTTATGTGGTCAGAATATATATCCATAAAAGAAATTAGAGAATACAAAAAATAATAATACAATGGAAACATATCGGAAATATGTTTAAGAGAATGATCATAACTCAATATATTTTTATTATTCATGAAAATTCTAAGATAAATTATCTCATTTTCATCAAATTTCTTCTGAATTAGTTGTTACCCCAATTGTAAGGAATTTCGGTAACTCAATTTTCTAACTATATAAGTAAATTACATAAATAATCATTTTTGAGTTAAAATCAAGTATTTTTCACTATTCATTAAAAAACAAAGATTATCAGAAAAATACCAAACATTTATGAAAAGTAAAATTTTATGTCTTGATTCAAAATAAGCAGTTTATTGTTTCTAATAGATCTAATAAATGTGTCAAAAACTGTATTTAAAATGGGTTCTCTATCAAAATGTAGTAAAAAGGAGTTTTTAAAAAATACTTTTTTTATGCTTAAAAATTAATTTTGGTCTTATATCTTGTCTAGAAAACATAAAATATGAATTTTTAGCATCACATTGGATTTATATTTCATTAATATAATCCAACAAGAGTGATAATTTTATTTTATAAATGTACATATTTTAATTTAAAAATCTTTTTTAGAAAAAAAATCCTTTAATTTAAAAATGGTTTTACATTAATTTATAATAATTGTGCACCAAAGAAATAATTATAAACATATGTAAACAATTATTTAATAATTCAGTTATTACTATTCATTCTCTTCATTCTATCTTCTAGGTTATAATTGTATCATTTAAATAATAGTATTAAGTTGTTCGTTTAAGCTCGATGTATCATATTACGTATACTATCAATCATAGGGTTTCTTTCTTAAAACATGGGATGTTACATCCCCCCCCCCCTTAATAAATTGAATCCTTAAAATTTTAATTTGGGTTTAGTAACTAAGGTATGACTTCTGAAAATCCCATTATTGCAATCCCACATCAGAAAAAGGATTAATTAAACTACAAGATTAAAATAAAGAAAGAGAAGTACAATGATCACTTGAGATGAAAAATACTAGGGTTCCATGTAAGAAAACATGGATATATAAGAGAAAATTAACCATCAATTTCTGATGGAGAGTGATAGAAAATGTTTTTTGGTGAAATTTAACAATCTAAAAACAATAAATTTGGGATTGGTTAAAAGGTCTTTGATTTTGTAGTTGGAAAAGTAAATAAAAATAATTATTTTATGATAATTTTCATAATGTGGTGGAGTTATTTTAATACTTAGACTAAGAACATTGCAACATCCCAAGTAAGTAATAAATAATAGATATTTTTATCTATGTCTATTAATGAACTAGATATTGTTTTAGAGGCTTAAAATGAAAATAAATACAATCTTATGCATGGAATACACTAATATTCTTAAAAGATTATTTTACTGCTTTTTGATGGCAAACCATTTTTAAATCTATCTTTTGACAACTTTATAAGATATTTTTGTCAAGATAAACTTATTATTTATGATTGGGACATCAAAATTTACTTTGTGTGAATTTTTGGTATTTTTCTGACAATGTTCATTTTTTAATGAATAATTAAAAATACTGCATTTTACATCAAAACTGATTTTTAATCTAATTTATTTATATGATTAGATTATGTTTTGAATTTGTTTGGAAGTGAAATTAGAATATATTTTTACCATTTAATCCAATGGTGGTCATTGGAATCAATTTCACTTTGAAATTAGACTTAAACTGGTGTCAATCTTTTGATACTTATTGTTTTATAAAAACACGCTATCTGCTCTGACAGCAGGAATTAATTATTAAATTAATTATTGTGACTTATATGTTTTGTATTTGGTAAAATAGACTTCATTTTTGAATTCGTAATATCAAATAAATCTTAGGGTGAATTTTTGGAAATTTTCTGAAAAACATCAATTTTTGATGAATAGTGAAACCACTAAGTGGTACTTATAAAAACTGATTTTCCGTTTAAATGAAATTTTGTCATCATTGTGTTTTGAATTTCAAAAATCCGACATACATGGTTTTCATTAAGAAGTAAAATGTGGTTCAATGAGATTAAAATAATTTTTTGGTGAATAGTAACTTATTAAGTTTTTAATCGCGATTAGTGGTAATTAGTGTAGTTTAAGATACAAATAATGCTTTAATAAAATGAGATAAGCTTGACACATGTCCTACCCTCATTGGTTGTGGCATGTCCGACCAAGACAAGCCATGGGTCAACTTGGGGACCCCATGGAGCCACTTTGGTTGGGAAATGACATAAATAACTTTTTATTTAATGTAAAAGTAAAAATGACACAAACATCATATGTTTTATGAAAACATTTTTTACATGGGGTTATAAAGATCAGATTTTTTATTATAAATAGTCATTGGAAAGATAAAACGATTTCCTACATCATATTATTTTTTTTATAATTTTTAGACTTTAAATAAAATAAATTATTTATGACACCATGATGATGCAGCGATGACATCATTATTTAACGATTTAAATAAAATGGAAAGATAATGTAATATCTAAAACCTACACATGTCTAAAACCTATTGGATGGGTAGATTTCGAACCCTTATCACCTTATACTTGAATTATTTCAATGTGGGACCATTTAAATCCGAAACTCATTTTCAAATAAAGTAATATTTCTTTACTTTCCAAGAGTGCCCCTCCTCTCCTCTCATAAAAGGCCCCCACCACTACCTCATTACCCACACTCCCAAAGCCTTTGTCTCAGACAACCCCTGCCCGTTTACTCTCTCCACATCCCTCTCCTCATCCTAGAGGATTCCCTTTGGGCAGAATCCTTTCAAAGGAAGCCTTTAGGATCAAATCAAAAGGAGTTACACTTTTAAAGGTAATTCATTCTCTCATGTTCATTTGTTTTATTTTGCATCTCCAACCCCCTAAACTCTTTTTATTTACTTGTTTTGTAACAACACCAGTATATTCAATATACTAGGATGTTTTTATAAGATTTATTCTAGCTACACTCTCACACAACTACATCAAATGGTTAAAGAACATACGGTTTCCGTGGATAGCAAAATTCTGCCTCCCGAAATGATGATTGTTAAATACTCATTTAACATCTTCAAAGGTGGCCATTATGATGTCACTATTTTTATATATGATACATAATATGTCTATTCTTTCCTTAAGCTTCTGTATTTTTCATTTATGGCATACCATTATTGTTTCCATTATGGGTAAACACGATATCTTCATTTTTGGATGTGCGTACTACCGTCCCCTGAAAGTGATTTGATTCGTTAATACCATATGTGGGATGTGTAAAGGATAAAGTTAATGATATTATATATGTTATTATACTATAATTATAATATACTCTTATATCATTATGATTCCATTCCAGAAAATACGAAATAGAAATGGAAGTAGCGTTCATGCGTACGTACGGCTTACCATCTCCATGAACGGTGCATTTCATTTCTTACCTCTAAATGTGATGTAATATTATAAATACATGTATATGATGAATATATATGATATATATTTTATCCAAATCATTAATATCATTCTGGATATAATGAACCTTTGACCAAATTAACAACATTTAAGTGTAAGAAGTCTATTTTTGACTTAAGATCCAAATACCGACAAAATGAACATTATTAACTTAAATGATTACATGATGTTCATAACATGGTATAAAAGGAATAATGAACTTGAAAAAGGTTCTTAAGAAAGTATAGATTAACTCAAGTTTATTATTCAGGAGATTAAAGAACGGCCGGGTCAAGTCGGATACGAGGTATGGGACTTCGTCTCAATCTCCTTTCATTGAGGCATATTTTGTTTTATACACAACCTTCTTTTATACGGTGTATAAACCCCTTTGACTTTTACTTTTATTAAAAAGGAATCTTTTTTATGCGAAGCGTTTACTAAATGACTAAAGGGAATGTTTTTTTCGTACTTATGCGGCGACAACGACTTCTCCGCCATCGTGACCATTATTTGAGTTTCGGCTTCCTCTACAAGCCATACCTTCTTTTTAAAAGAAAAATAAATACCATGTTTTAATTTTCTTTTATTTTGGTATTGAAAATGGTTTTCATAATGTTTTTATATCAATGTGTTGTATTGAAATCTTTTTATTTAAAGGTGGAAATGTTATATTTCCTTTATGCATGTTTTATGTGATACGATTATGTTGAGGTTCTTGGGCATTATTATGAAGACGGGTGGTTACGTGATAAACTAAGGGCAGGTGAGCCCGATATAGCTCTCCAATGAATTGGGTAACGTGAAGGAGTGAAACTTTAAGGTTTCTCTGATGAAATTTAGGGAATATATTGTGATGGGTATTCCAAACGTAACCAAGAGGGTTACTCCCTACGTAAGAATGTTATGAATGCCTCAAGTTACCTTTATGTATTATGATTTCTATGATTTATTCATGATTTGATGAGGTATGTTAAAGTGCTTATGTTTTATGGGTAAAGTATGATCTCATTCTTATGTATATATGTACCCATGTTTCCTTTCCATAATTTTATATCCCTTACTGAGATTTTTATGCTCATCCCAAGTTTTTTTGAAATGTTTTCACAAGTCAAGGGAATGGTACATGATATGGTGATAGTGTCTAGGAAGTGTCGAGAAATAATCCATGTTTTATTTTAAAAATGTTTCCATTGATGGGAATAAAGAATACAATCTTTATGTAACCACTTTGTTTATATGTGGAATGTAATGCAAGTTTTATGATCTAATTATCTAAAACTCTAAACCCAAAAAGATCCTCAATGTGTAATCTTGTAATTACTCAAGATTAAGTAAGGTTTAAGGTTGGGGCCTTATAGTTGGTATCAGAGGTCGGTTTAGATAACTTTAGGAGTTAGAATTATATTAAATGATTATCCAAAAATATTTTTTTATGGTCAAATTGAAGTGATATAGCATTTTAAGATTACCATTTTGCTTCATCTAAGACATGTTTGTTCAGAATGATTTTTCGCAGAGGAAACAGGGAAGCAGTGCTAGGAAGGCATACAAAAGGAAATAACCTTCCGAATCAGCATCCTGAGATGGTCGGAATTGGAACTGAACAGTTTGTTGCAGTAATGGCGCAGTTGACTCAAGAGATAAATGGTGGTGGTATCCATGCACGAGATCAGCCAGATCAGCCACAAAGGAACATGTCAGTGGTGGAACATTTCATGAGGAAATATCCCTCATCATTCAGAGGATCATCTGACCATGTGCTAGCTGAAGGGTGGATTAAAGCACTGGAGAAGATTTTCGATGTCATGGGGTGTTCAGACAATCAAAAGGTTAGTCTTGCTATTTACCATTTGGAGGGTGAGGCAGATCAGTGGTGGTCGATGGTTAAAAATATCAGGGACGCTGATGAGATTGATGCTCTCGACTGGGATGAATTCAAAGGTATGTTTCTTGAGAAGTATTTTCCTAAGGCTGTTCGACATAGGATGGAAAATCAATTCTTGGAATTGAGGCAAGAGTAAGACTCAATGGCTTCCTATGAAGAAAGGTTCACTCGATTGGCAAGGTATGCTCCAAATTTTATCCGAGACCTTGATAGTAAAATCAATCGTTTTTACTCAGGATTAAAGCCAAAATATCGAAGGGCATTAGCTTCTCGTGAGTTTAAAAGTTATGAAAAGCTTGTTCGATGTGCTGAGAAGGTGGAAATGGAGTTTGCCGATGACCAAGTGTTTTATAACAACCAATAGAAGAAGAGACCGAGGTGGCAGGAGAAAGGTAAGAATTATTCAAAAAAGTCTGATGGTAAGAAAACTAAGTTTTCAGTTTGTGATAAATATGGAAAAAGGCATGCTGGGGAATGTCTTCTGAATTCTGGAAAGTGCTACCGATGTGGTAGGATGGGACATAAGGCTCGTGATTGCACTGAAAAGGATCAAGGTGAAGGTAAGAACAAATTTGATTTACAGTTAGTGAAATGTTATAAGTGCAATGAGATGGGTCACTATGCAAATGAGTGTCCAAAAAAGAGCTTGAGTGATGGGAAGCAGTTAGACTACAAGCAGAAAGGGGTGGTGAAATCCTTTGCAACTACTTTAGAAGACGTCGGGCCGTCAAATGAAGTTGTATCAGGTACTTTGTTTGTTTTTTCAGATTATGCCAGTGTGTTTTTTGATTCGGGGTCTACACATTCTTTCATCTCTGAAACCTTTTCTAGTAAAATGGGAATACCATCTCAGGAAATGACTCCGAAACTTGTGTTAAAGACACCTAGGGGAAATGTTGAGGAAAAAATAATTTATAAGAATCTTCCTATCCTTATCTGTGGGAAGAACCTACTTGCAAACCTTATTGTTCTACATCTAGTAGAGTTTGATATTATCCTGGGTATGGATTGGCTCTCTATTTACCATGCTAAGATAGACTGTAGAGCTAAAGAAGTTTCTTTTCAGAAAGACTTTCTGTTTGTGTACAAGAATGAACCCTTACTATTGATAACATATCAAGAGGCCGAGAAACTTGTAAAAGATGGAAATGAATGTTACCTTGCACACATCGTTGAAAATAAAGGAACTGTTCAGATTAATGATGTGTCAGTGGGAAATGAGTATCCTGATGTTTTTTCTGATGAGTTTCCTGGAATAATACCAGATTGGGAAGTTGAGTTTACTGTTGACTTAGTTCCTGATGCTAAGCCAATTTCAAAACCCCCTTATCGAATGGCTCAAATTGAACTTTTAGAGTTGAAGGAGCAATTGCAAGATTTATTAGAGAAAGGTTTCATTCGACCTAGCACATCACCATGGGGTGCTCCTGTTTTATTTGTTAAAAAGAAAGATGGTTCTATGAGACTTTGCATTGATTATAGAGCCTTGAATAATATCACTGTTAAGAAAAAATATCCTTTGCCTCATATCGATGATTTGTTTGATCAGCTCTAGGGAGCTCAGTTTTTTTCAAAGATTGACTTGAGATCGGGGTACCATCAGCTAAAGGTAAAGGAGGAAGATATTCCAAAGACCGCATTCCGTACGAGATATGGACATTATGAATTTGTAGTAATGCCTTTTGGGATAACCAATGCACCTGCTGTATTCATGGACTTAATGAATAGAATTTTCCATGAGTTCTTGGATAAGTTTGTGGTGGTTTTCATTGATGATATTTTGGTGTTTTCTAAAAGTAAAGAGGAGCATGAAAGACATTTAAGAGTGATCTTGAAAACCTTAAAAGAAAAGAAACTGTATGGAAAATTCAGAAAATGTGAGTTTTGGTTGCAACAAATTTCTTTCCTTGGTCATATTGTTTCTAAAGATGGAATAACTGTTGATCCTGCAAAAACAAAAGTTGTAGAAGAATGGCCAAGACCCACAAATGTAACCGAGATTCGTAGCTTCCTTGGTTTGGAAGGCTATTACCGAAGGTTTGTTAGAAATTTTTCATGGTTATCTAGTCCAATGACTAAGCTAACTCGGAAGGGTGTTAAGTTTATCTGGACAAAAGAATGTGATGATTGTTTTCAGGAATTGAAAAGAAGATTGGTGAATGCCCCAGTTTTGGAACTACCTTCCAGGAATGGTGAGTTTGTTATCTACAATGATGCTTCATTGAAAGGACTTGGTTGTATCCTAATACAGAATGATCAGGTAATTTCTTATGCTTCACGACAGTTGAAGACTCATGAGGTAAATTACCCTACACATGATCTAGAATTAGCTGTTGTTGTTTTTTCTTTAAAAATTTGGAGGCACCATTTGTATGGAGTAAAGTGTGAAATATATACCGATCACAAAAGTTTAAAGTATATATTCACTCAGAATGAATTGAACATGAGACAAAGGAGATGGGTAGAATTAATAAAGGATTATGATTTTACAATTCATTACCATTCGGGAAAAGAAAATAAAGTGGCTGATGCTTTGAGTCGAAAAAGTAATGCTTCATTAGCAATGTTGCATTTGGAACGTGATCCTTTGGTTAAGGATTTGATGAAAATTGGCATAGAAGTTTTTGGTGCAGGAAGTTATTCTGTTTTGTTTCAGGTATCAGTGAGATCATCTCTATCAGAAAGAATCAATCAAGCACAGAAGCAAGACAGTGAGTTGCATAAAAAGATAGAGCTGGTTCAGAAAGGTAAGTTGCCTGAATTCAACATTGATAATGATTGTGTTTTGAGATTTCGGAAGATATTGTGTGTGCCTTGTGATTCACAGTTGAAGAGAGAGTTGTTATGTGAAGCTCATAGTTCTCCATTTTCAGTTCATCAGGGCAGTACTAAGATGTATATAGATCTGCGGGAGTATTACTGGTGGGATGGAATGAAAAGAGATATTGCTGATTTTACTGTGAAGTGTTTGACATGTCAACATGTTAAAGCAGAGCGGCAGTTACCGAAAGGGATTCTTCATCCTTTACCAGTGCCAGAGTGGAAATGGGAGAATATATCCATGGACTTTGTTGTGGGATTATCGAAGACATCTCGAGGTAATAATGAAATATGGGTTATTGTTGATCGCTTGACTAAATCTACTCATTTCCTTGCTATACGAGATACTTTTTCCCTAGATCAACTTTCCCGTTTGTATCTTAAAGAGATAGTCTGGTTACATGGAGTTCCTCTCTCCATTGTATCTGATCGTGATCCCAAGTTCACTTATAACTTTTGGAAAGGCCTTCTGAAGTCGTTGGGTACTGAATTAAATTTTAGTACAGCTTTTCATCCTCAATCAGATGGGCAGTCAGAACGAACAATTCAGACCTTGGAGGATATGCTACGAGCTTGTTCTATGGATTATCAGGGAATTTGGGACCAACATCATTCTTTGGTTGAATTTTCATATAATAACAGTTTTCATTCCTGTATACAAATGGCACCATTTCAGGCATTATATGGGAAGCGGTGTCGAACTCCAGCTTTCTGGGATGGAGTGGGTGAAAGGAAGTTGATGGGACCAGAATTGGTAGAAGAGATGGCAGAAAAAGTTCAGCTGATTCAGAAGCACATGAGAACAGCTCAGAGCAGGCAGAAGAGTTATGCGGATAACCGGAGGAAGGATCTATCTTTTAAGGTAGGTGATCATGTTTTTCTCAAGGTTTCTCCTTGGAAAAGTGTGATGAGATTTGGTAAGAAAGGAAAGTTGAGTCCAAGGTTTATTGGACCATATGAAATTCTGGAGAGAATTGGATCTATTGCTTACCGAGTGGCTTTACCTCCGAGTTTATCTCAGGTACACAATGTTTTTCACGTTTCGATGTTGAGAAAGTATATGCCAGATCCATCTCATGTTTTGAGTCCAGAGGTAGTTCAGCTGGAAGAGAACCTATCTTATGAGGAACAACCGGTCCAGATTCTTGACCACAGGGAGCAAGTGTTACAGAATAAGTTGATTCACCAGGTAAACGTTTTGTGGAAAAACCACATGATTTAAGAGGCAACATGGGAATCTGAAAATGCAATGAGGGATTAGTACCCCCATTTATTTGATAAGTAAATAAATTGCGGGGACACAATTTTCTAAAGGGGGGAAGGATGTAACATCCCAAATAAGTAATGAATAATAGATATTTTTATCTATGTCTATTAATGAACTAGATATTGTTTTAGAGGCTTAAAATGAAAATAAATACAATCTTATGCATGGAATACACTAATATTCTTAAAAGATTATTTTACTGCCTTTTGATGGAAAACCATTTTTAAATCTATCTTTTGACAACTTTATAAGCTATGTTTGTCAAGATAAACTTATTCTTTATGATTGGGACATCAAAATTTACTTTGTGTGAATTTTTGGTATTTTTCTGACAATGTTCATTTTTTAATGAATAGTGAAAAATACTGCATTTTACATCAAAAATGCTTTTTAATATAATTTATTTATATGATTAGATTATGTTTTGAATTGGTTTTGAAGTGAAATTAGAATATATTTTTACCATTTAATCCAATGGAGGTCATTGGAATCAATTCCACTTTGAAATTAGACTTAAACTGGTGTCAATCTTTTGATACTTATTGTTTTATAAAAACACGCTATTTGCTCTGACAGCGGGAATTAATTATTAAATTAATTAATGTGACTTATATGTTTTGAATTTGGTAAAATAGACTTCATTTTTGAATTCGGAATATCAAATAAAGCTTAGGGGGAATTTTTGGTAATTTTCTGAAAAACTTCAATTTTTGATGAATAGTGATACCACTAAGTGGTACTTATAAAAACTGATTTTCTGTTTAAATGAAATTTTGCCATCATTGTGTTTTGAATTTCAAAAATCCGACATAAATGGTTGTCATTAAGAACTAAAATGTGGTTCAATGAGATTAAAATAATTTTTTGGTGAATAGTAACTTATTAAGTTTTTAATCGCGATTAGTGGTAATTAGTGTAGTTTAAGATAAAAATAATGCTTTAATAAAATGAGATAAGCTTGACACATGTCCTACCCTCATTGGTTGTGTCATGGCAGACCAAGACAATCCATTGGTCAACTTGGGGACCCCATGGAGCCACTTTGGTTGGGAAATGACATAAATAACTTTTTATTTAATGTAAAAGTAAAAATGACACAAACATCATATGTTTTACGAATATTTTTTTTACATGGGGTTAAAAAGATCAGATTTTTTATTATAAATAGTCATTGGGAAGCTAAAAATATTTTCTACATCAAAGTATTTTTTTTTATAATTTTTAGACTTTAAATAAAATAAATTATTTATGACATCATGATGATGCATTGATGACATCATTATTTAACGATTTAAATAAAATGGAAAGATAATGTAATATCTAAAACCTACACATGTCCAAAACCTATTGGATGGATAGATTTAGAACCCTTATCACCTTATCCTCGAATTATATCAATGTGGGACCATTTAAATCCGAAACTCATTTTCAAATAAAGTAATATTTCTTTACTTTCCAAGAGTGCCCCTCCTCTCCTCTTATAAAAGGCCCCCACCTCTACCTCATTACCCACACTCCCAAAGCCTTTGTCTCGGCCAACCCCTGCCCATTTACTCTCTCAACATCCCTCTACTCATCCTAGAGGATTCCCGTTGGGCATCATCCTTTCAAAGGAAGCCTTTAGGCTCAAATCAAAAGGAGTTACACTTTTAAAGGTAATTCATTCTCTCATGTTCATTTGTTTTATTTTGCTTCTCCAACCCCCTAAACTCTTTTTATTTACTTCTTTTATAACAAAACCAGTATCTTAAATATACTAGGATGTTGTTATAATATTTATTTTATCAACACTCTCACACAACTACATCAAATGGTTAAAGAACATACGGTTTCCGGGGATGGCGAAATTCTGCCTCCCAAAACGATGGTTGTTCAATACTCATTTAACACCTTCAAAGGTGGCCATTATGATGTCACTATTTTTATATATGATATATAATATGTTTATTCTTTCCTTAAGCTTCTGTATTTTTCATTTATGGCATACCATTATTGTTTCCATTATGGGTAAACACGATATCTTCATTTTAGGAAGTGCGGACTACCGCCCCCTAAAAGTGATTTGATTCGTTAATACCATATGTGGGAAGTGTAAAGGATAAAGTTAATGATATTATATATGTTATTATACTGGAATTATAATATACACTTATATAATTATGATTCCATTCCAGAAAATACGAAATAGAAATGGAAGTAGCGTTCATGCGTACGTACGGATTACCGTCTCCATGAACGGTGCATTTCATTTCTTACCTCTAAATGTGATGTAATATTATAAATACATGTATATTCTGAATGTATATGATATATATGTTATCCAAATCATTAATATCATTCTGGATATAACGAACCTTTGACCAAATTAACAACATGTAAGTGTAAGAAGTCTATTTTTGACTTAAGAACCAAATACCGACAAAATGAACATTATTAACTTAAATGATTACATGATGTTCATAACATGATATAAAAGGAATAATGAACTTGAAAAATGTTCTTAAGCAAGTAGATATTAACTCAAATTTATTATTCAGGAGATTAAAGAACGGTTGGGTCAAGTCGGATACGAGGTATGGGACTTCGTCTCAATCTCCTTTCATTGAGGCATATTTTTTTTTATACACAACCTTCTTTTATACGGTGTATAAACCCCTTTGACTTTTACATTTATTCAAAAGGAATCTTTTTTATACGAAGCGTTTACTAAACTAATAAAGGGAATGTTTTTGTCGTACGTATGCGGAGACAACGACTTCTCCGCCATCGTGACCATTATTTGAGTTTCGGCTTCCTCTACAAGCCATACCTTCTATTTAAAAGAAAAATAAATACCATGTTTTAATTTTCTTTTATTTTGGTATTGAAAATGGTTTTCATAATGTTTTTATATCAATGTGTTGTATTGATATCTTGTGATTGAAAGGTGGAAATGTTATGTTTACTTTATGCATGTTTTATGTGATACGATTATGTTGAGGTTCTTGGGTATTATTATAAAGACGGGTGGTTCCATGATAAACTAAGGGTGGGTGAGCCCGATATAGCTCTCCAATGCATTGGGTAACGCAAAGAAGTGAAACGTTAAGGTTTCTCCGAAGAGATTTAGGGAATATACTGTGATGGGTATTCCAAACGTAACCAAGAGGGTTACACCCTACGTAAGAATGTTATGAATGCCTCAAGTTACCTTTATATCTTATGATTTCTATGATTTATTCATGATTTGATGAGGTATGTTAAAGTGCTTATGTTTTATGGGTAAAGTATGATCTCATTCTTATGTATATATGTACCCATGTTTCCTTTCCATATTTTTATATCCCTTACTGAGCTTTTTATGCTCATCCCAAGTTTTTTTGAAATGTTTTCACAGGTCAAGGGAAAGGTACATGATATGGTGATAATGTCAAGGAAGTGTCAAGAAATAATCCATGTTTTATTTTAAATATGTTTCCATTGATGGGAATGAATAATACTATCTTTATGTAACCAATTTGTTTATATGTGGAATGTAATGCAAGTTTTATGATCTAATTCTCTAAAACTCTAAACCCGAAAAGATCCTCAATGTGTAATCTTGTAATAACTCAAGATTAAATAAGGATTAAGGCTGGGGCCTTATAAACATAATGAAATATAATTACATGAAAATTATATATTCATCCATTAATCAATTTTCACCACACACTCATATTTTTCTCTAAATGATTAGTATTCAAGATGAATCAACTTATATTGAATAACATAACCCACAAAAGTTAAACTATATATTTTTCTTATCCTAAAACATTAACCAAAAATAGTATAGTTAGGTTAAGGTAAAACAATTATTTAAAAATAATAAACCATTGGGTGAATAGAAACTACTTTTAAACTAAGAAATTCTATTATAATAAAAAAATTCAGCATAGACCATTCAATAACTAACTGTCATTAAAATACCTCAAAAATAATCCAACTAATTTTGAAACCCCAAACCCCAAATAATTTTACTACACCATCTTCCAAGATAAATTTTAACATTTATCTCTAAATAACATCAATAACTCTCAATTTCTCATACCAAAAATGTAATTTCCAAAATCACATATTCATAAGATTGGTTAATCATTTCCATAAATAACCTGAATCATTATAATCCCATAATAAAAACATAGATTCTTCCAAATCAAAATTAATCCATTTCTCCACAAATAAAATTTCATAGTATTCCATTTAACGTAGTCGTATAAGGTTCCCAAAATAGTGAATGTATTCTAAAATGACATTTATCACTTAATTCCAAAATATTTTTCCAATAGAAAAGGTATCCATTTGACAAAACATAAGTTACCAAAACCAACTTATTCATATTATATCAACTTATTTAATTAAAAAGAAAATTTCATACTGACCATAGAATTCACATAGGCCAGTTGTAGACGGGTCACCCATATTTCCCTTTTGTTGTGGGTTCGATCCCTATGGCCTTACTGAATGCGATGTGTTGTCACCCATCTCGTGGGTTGTCCCTTTTTATAAAACAACCACATTATGTTTTAACCTCAAAGGTTATTTCATACCTTTTGTTTCTATCCCAACTTATAATTATTTCAATATCTCAATTCATGAAGTCTTATATATAGTTAAATTTTTCATTTTATCTCCAATTATTTAATAAACCTATTCCAAATACAAAGAACGGCATACCTTGATCATGGTGTCCACCTGGTTTCATCAAAATTTTCTTCACGTAGATAGAAGGTCAATTAATTGAAAAAATGATTTGGAGATTCTCTAAAATCACTTGCTTCCTTTTTCAAAATACACATTGTATAACTGGGTTTGTATGGGTGTTTGTAGAGAAATAGTTTGGGAAAATAATATTGTATTACATATAATTTCAAAACATTAAATAAGACATGAATTTTATAAAACATTCAGACTGAGTTTGACTTGAAACTTTCAATCAATTATCCTTTTAAAATACCATATGTATGTTCTTAAAGACTATTTTAAAAATAATATATAAATAGGTTGTTAAAGGGTCTCCTTCTTCAGAAGATTTTTCAAAATCATAATATGATTCACAATCTTTTTACAAGGTAAAAAATTTAAAAAAAATTTGATAATATTTACCTTTTTAAAAAATATGAGAATATTGAGAAAATAGGATTTGATTAAAAAAACCTATGATCCAAAGTGGTATTGAGGTATAGAAGAAATTTTTGATATCTCATACAACTTTTTTCAAGAGGTTTGTATGTTTGAAAAGTTTCAAAATCATATGAACATGAATTTGAAATAATTATTTCAAGCAAGACATTAAGAAGACAAAGGAATGTCGTTTGAGATCCTCCTCCATCCATTTTTATCCAACATTCCTAAATCTAAAAAATTTATAGAATAAGGATTTAACAAAAAAAATAGGTAAAGAAACATAGCATGCGTTTACCCAAAACTCATAATCCCTAAAGTTGTCTAAACCTCCCTCTAATACCAACAATAAGGAGCCAGCCTTAAATGTTACATAATCTTGAGTTACATAAATAATTAACATTGAGAGTCCTTTTAGGTTTAGATTTTCAGAGAATTAGGCCACAACTATTACATAAAATTTCAAATATTAAAAAGTAGGAAAGTCTACACACAATCCATTTTTTCTATAATTTTAAACATTTGAATAAAACATGAATTATTTCACTTTATAAAAAGTATTCGTAACATTCATCTTGAATTCATCCTTTCTCTTAACCATCATAATACTCTATAAAAAAATTTCAAAAAAACATGGGATGGGCACAAAAATATGAGTAAGGGAGATAAAATATGGAATGAAACCATTAGTCCCTGAATATATTAAACTCATGAAAACATTTTCTTAAAATCATAATTTTCACCCATAAAAATATATGTTCTGTACCATAAATAATGAGATAATAATATTCCTAAAAATTATTCTTTTCAATCATAAATCATAAATGTAATTTTTTTATTCCATATTGTACTTACATTGTAGCTTTCACAGCTACATAGATATTAACCTTCATGGTTATGTTTGGAATACCCATAATAGTATATTCCCAAAATCCCTTAAGAGAAAAAATATAGTTGAACTATGTCTCATTAACCAATGAATTGGAGAGATAACATGGGATAAAAACCCCTTGGTTTATCATAGAACCACCTGTATACATAAGCAATTACCGAGAAACAAAATATAATCACAATACATAAATAATGCATAAAGGAAAAAATAAAATTTCCACATTACAACCCCAAGATATCATTTCAATATATTGACATAATCAATCCATTCTCAAAACCATTTTCAATTACAAAATACATTAAAAGTTAATATGGTATTTATTTTCCTTTTAAAAATAGTATGTCTTATAGAGTAATTAAAATATCAAATAACGGTTATGGCGGTAAAGAAGTTGTTGTCGTTGTATACATTAAAAAAATTCCTTCTGTCATTTTGTACTAAAAGTAAAACACTCGATATATAATTATTCCTTTCAAAAAAAATTAATGATATTAAATATATAAATAAAATATAATATATTCAAAATTCATTTCACAAGTAAGAGTTGAACGACATAATCATGAAGTATAAATTTAACCCAAAGAATGGGAATTGGGTTAAGAAATTCCCTTACCACTTGTTATATATCAAATAGTATAATCAATAAATGTAATATTAATCAAATGAAACATTTAATAAAATTAATATGAATATATTAATTATCTTTAAGATCAAATTTCATTATCTATACATCACACAAAAGAAATTGGTGGTGAATAATGCATATATCTCACAGAGGTAAAAAGTGAGATGAGTCAATCCTTACAATGTTTGTATCAATGACATAAGAATTTATCAATGCAGTGATTATGTGTAACAATAGTATACACACACAAATAAAATTTTAAATACTACATAAATGAATAAATATTTATTCTACACATAATCTTGGAATAATAAAATCAACTAAGTAGATGTATAACCCAATGAATGAAAATTGAGTTAGAAAAATGCAAAACCTCGACTTCAACACATCTCATATGTTTATTTTTAATAATGAATAATAATATTAGGTTAAGATGACATTTTTTTTAGAACATTTTAATTTTTATTATTCCTTTTATATCATTAATTTCCATGTTATAACAATTACATAATTATTTAAGATCATGTTGAATGCTTTGTCGATATCTGGTTCTTGAGTTGAAAATGAACTTGGTATGATGTCAATAGTCCATGGAATTTCATCATCCCCAGAACATATAAAATGATATAAATATATTATATATTAATTATATAAGTATTTTTAATAATTTGTTTAAGAAAAACTAAAAACAACATTCATGGAGACGGTAGGCCGTAAGTATGGATGAAAGTTATTTTCATTTTTTATTTCATATTGAAGGAATGAAATTAAGTGAAATATATATAAATATATATACATATAAATTATAATTATAGTATCATTAATATGTGACTTATATAATATATTTATACTAAAACAATCTTTAATACATTCCATGTGATGCATGAATGAATCATTTCATTTTGAGGAGGAGGTAGTCCACATGTCCCCAAATGAAGTTATCGTACAATAACAATATGGTAATCATGAAGTTATGTTTAATATAAAATTTCAGTAATATGAAATAGGTTATTATATTAAAATGTAAATATTATTTAACCTAAAAAATTGTTTTAAGAACATCCATTAATATGATAATGGAATAAAAACAAAAACTATATTCACAGAAGCAAAACCCTAACATAACATTGATAATAATGTTGTTTCTTTGAATAAGAGGATGTGAGAAATGAAATTGGAATGAGATATTCCATTATAAATATAAAAATACAGTATATAAATGATTATTTAGTTATCATTAATTTATGGATGAAGTAGGTAAGAAGAATGTAGAAAAAAGAATAGAAATTAAGAGAGGTACTTTAGGAAAATTACCTCTTGAATATCCCCTCCTTAAAAGTCCCTTAAGAAACATGGGTTTGGTATTTTGGTGAGACCAGGAGCACATGTACATGGGTAGAGTGAGGAGGAGAGGTTCAGAAAGATATTTGAGAAGATAAAAGGATTTTTTTAATTTGAGGTGGAGTGGTGGTATTTATACTGCAGGAGATGTGGGTTCTAGTTATTAGTTTATTGATTATCTTATATTAAAAGCCTACCAAATTGAGGTGGCATTAAATTACATGAAATTTTCTACTAATTAATGTTTCATAGGCTAGTTAAGGTCGATACATGCCTCAAGAAAACTTAAAATGTTGTAGTTTTTAGGTAGTTTAATATTTTAACATTTAATTTTAACCCTTGTCTAAATTTTACTTTTATTACGGTAAATAAATTTTTTACCATGGTAAATTTTAAAATTGCTAAAAATTAAATTGATAATAAAAACTAATTTTTGAGTTTATGATTCCAAATATTTAATCCATTTTACTTAATTCAATTTAATTAATTAGGAAAATTATATTTAAAATTAATTCTGCAGACAAAAGTAAAACATGGTTTTTTAAAGTGAAACATTCAAAAGTTTGAAATGTGTTTATATCTATTTTCAACATGAAATAGGTTACTATAAATTAAATTAGATTGAATTATAAGAAAACAATCTAATTATACTTATAAACCAATTAAAAGGACAATATAACTATATAAATAAATTAGATGAAAAAATATTTTTGAGTGAAAATACAGTATATATCATTATTCATTAAAAAATAAATATTTTCAAAAAAAATGAAAATTTTATCCAACATAAAATTTTATGTACCTATTTAAAATAATAAGTTTTTTCCCTAAAATAAAACTTATAAAAGTTCCAAAAACTTTATTTAAAATGTGTTCTCCGTCAAAAGGCGGTAAAAATACCTTTTTTTAATAATACTTATTTTCTGATTAAAATTGATTTTATTCTTATATATTTTCTTTAAAACATATAATATGAATTTTAAACATCAAAATGAGTTTATATTTTATTAATATAATCCAAAATACTGATATTATTATTTTATAAACTCACATATTCGCATTTAAATAGTTTTTTGTGGAAAAAATTCCTTTTATTTAAAAAGGGTTTTAAATTTATTTATAATTAATTCTAAACCAAAGAATTAATTATAAACATGTGCATAAAATTTTTCATAATTCAGTTAATGAAATTCATTCCCTCCATTCCAATGGCTAGGTTATAATGTTAAAACTTAAATAATAATATTTAGTTGTTCGTTTAAGTTTTATTTAGCATATCATGTACATTATCGATCATAGTGTTTATTTTATAAAACTCAAGATGTTGCATGAATCATTCATTAAAACTGTGAATGATACTTTTTATAGGTTAATTATAAACACCATCCTCCCTAAGGTTTCTCCCATTGTCTCTTAAATTATATCAAAATTCATGTAATTCTCAAGAGACTTTGGGATCCCAAATATAATCTAATATTTTTCTTTAATCTTTGACTTATTTAGAATTCATTATTTATGATTATGGGTAAGTTATTCTTCTCTTTAACTAAATATTATTCCTTGTTTATTTGGAGGTTCCATAGTTTTTTTATTTTTTTCGTTTGGTTTTTGTTAGCATGAAATTTTGTTGATACATATCTATGTTTTAGATTGATTTGAGGATTCCTTTCTTGGTTTCCACCCTATAGTTTATCCTCTTTTTAATTTTCTTGTAAAATGAATTGGAATTATTCCTTTGAGGTTGGGGATTAAAATTATCTCCCTTATATAATAATTTTTTATTTTAATTTTTTCTCCTTATGTTGGGTGAGTGTTATGAATTTTCATAATGAATATAATAAACCAAAAAAATTAAATTTAAATAGAATGGTGTGATGAGTATATGGTCAATGGTTTTATTTTTTTTATTCTTGTTTCATGTTATATGAATATTAAGGAATTTTCTTTATAGTGATGTTTTGATTTGATAATGACCTTTAAATTATTAAAAACACAAAATTATAAAATTAAAAGACTAAGTTGAGTTTATTTTGTTATTATTGATTTTTTGTATGCATATTGGTGGCCTTGTTTATTTTAGTATGGTGGAATTAGTTGTTAAGGCTTAGTGGCCTCAGTTGTTGTGGCTTAGTGACCTTAGTTATTCATAGCTTGGTGGACTTTTTTTGAGGTGGTGTTTTTCTAATAAAAACATGATATAAATAGAATAATGATGATATTTATATACAAAAATGTGTTTATGTATAAAGGATTCATGGGTGAGAATTTAAAATAATAACCATTTGAATAATTATTGGAGTTATTTTGTTCAATTGAAAATTGAAAATTGAACTTGGGTTTTCTCCACTTTATGTGATTCTTTTTGTTGGTTATTCTATATTGGAGGAAGTGATCAGTGGATGATATTAGTAGTGTTATTAATATTTTTCTGTTGGTGTTTCTTTTGTAAACCCTTTAGTGTGGGATTTCATGAGATTGTTATGTGCCTATATTTCCTTGTGTTTTCTTATGAACCCCACCAGATTCAGTTAACCTAACTGAAACCCAGGGATCATGTGGAGTATTTTTCCATAACATCCATGATGGGTAATATATGAATATTTTACTACACCCTCTCTTCCACTCTCCCTTCTATAGTAGCTTAGGATGTAACTAATGGTGGACTATGAGATATATTATGGGGTTTTTGTATGATAGGGGAGGAAATGAGTTTAATGTCCTATACATTTATAATATCCTACTTTCCTGGTTAAATGATATGAAAAGTGTGGTTGGTGTCATGGGATGTGATATGTGGTTAATTCCAGAATACATGATATATGATCAGTGTTATCATTAGTGAATATGAAAGGATGAAGGAAAATGGTTTCTTAGAATTGGGTGGGAGTAAAAAACCAAAGGTAAAGTGGTTATGTGGAACCTTTATCCACGTTATTATTATACCAATTTACTAATCTTGAATTTGTTTTTTGGTTATAGATCCTTGGTGATGCTTTTGAGGAAACTTGTTCACCTGTGTAGATGTTGGTTATTTCAGTTATTTTTAATTAGGGTATTAATAGGCTCCTTCCACTTTTGTATGAGATACTTTGGGTATGATATTACTAAGTATATATTTTATTCCCATCATTATTATATATAAACAATTTTTTCATGTTTCCTATAGGTATTTTGTGATAAATATAGACAATACTAGCCTGAAGCTTTGGTTGTTGTGGTTTCTCTCACAAGATTTTGTTTTGGTATTGTTTTATCTTTAGAGATGTTTATATCTTCTTTATATTCATGCATTGTATATGTTTATTATAAGGAATTTTGTTATATTTATTTTATGGTATAGTTGATTTTTTGGTGGATTTATGTTATAATCCAAGGATATTAGAGAGAAATTCCTCCCATTATGAGCGTTTATACGCTTGGTGCTACCCTCCAACATGGACCATACTAGAGGTGAGACTTGGGGGGTCAATCCTTCTCTTCCATGTAGGCCCAAGGTCGATAATGGTAGATGTGGTTTATGAATGTTTTATTCATTTATTTACTCATTATTCATTTCTTTTATATTGAGATTATATTTTAATAATTGTTTTTCATGGCCTCTTGTCACGAGTTAGTTGCCTCTAGCTTATAGGGATTGTTGAGAACAATGTTTTTATGTTTTTTTTTATCAATTTCCAAAGTCGTACATTAGAATTTATATAAATATTATAGAAGATATTATTTTAATTAGAATATTTATATTGGTTACTTTCAAATAAAAAGTTGTTAATGTGAATATTCTGTATTCTTTTAAGATGATTTTTGATGGGAGAAATTTATTGAATACCTATATATATTTTGGTGAATGATCTATGCATGAAGGAAAATATATATAGAATATAGAAACAATGAATACGAATATGTTAAAGTTAGGTTGCTATAAACTCTAAGAATACGATAAAATAGAGTTGGATGGATTGAATGATCATTGCGATAACATGCTGAAATTAGGGTTTTTGGTGTGATGAAGCTAAGTAGATAAATTTTATTGAATATTTGTTATAGCATATTCAAAATATAATTTAAGTGTTGTAACTATTTAAATAAGAATAGAAAATTTATGCATAAGTTGAAGTAGATACATATGATTAAATTTAAGATGTAAGAGATCATGTAATATTGAATTATCTTGATGTATATATTTAAAGAATGAAAAAAATGGTAATGTAAGATTGTGTTGTTGTTTCAAGTGGTCATTTATGATTTAATATGATTTTCAATTTGAAATTTAACATCTAATTAATATAAAATAGGGTGTGTATAATTGAACATAAAATCTAAATGGTCATGTAAGTTATAATAGAAGTTTTATTTGACTACACGCAGTTTATTTGAGATTTTAATGGCTAATGAAAGTGGGAATCAGTCCTATGTAATACTGAATAATTTCTTTATAAACTGTGTGAGGGAAAACTAATGCTAAGAATATATTGTATAATGGAAAAAAAATACATGGTAATTACTAATTCTATTTTCGAGTTAATATTTTGGATGAGTAAAAATGAGAAAATCATGGATATTTAAGGATATTCTTGACCAATATTTAAGGAGGATTTAATAGAGAGACATTATTTCCATATTTTCAGTGTAAATTCTATCAAGACTGATAAGGATGATTTTAAAAAGTAATAGAAAAATTAGTATAATTATATATATATATATATATATCAAAATAAGGGGAAGTGAGGAATATCATAGATAATTTTTGAAAAATATTATAATGATATAATTTTTTTTTTCTAGGAAAAACCTGAAGAAAGAAGAAATTTACAGAAGAAAAGGAAGACCGGTTCTCCAAAAAATGAATCATTTTATTTTTGTTCTTGAATAAAGAGAGTGGTTATGACATCCTAGACCTAATCATCTAGTAATTACACGACTTCAAGAAAATATTTCATTAAAACAAATTCCTATAATGTTTTAGGTTTACAGTTTTAGATAATTAGGATAAAACATTAACTAACAAAACTCTTGTCTTTTCTAACTAATGGACATTTTTTCCCTTCACTCTTGACGGAAACCTATTAATCCATAAAACTTCATAAATAACTCCCATATATTATTATCATAAGATACACTTCTAGAAAAATATTTCATATTAACATTCTTCATAACCTAGAGAAATTAGAAACACAAGAAAAGGGTGAGCTCAGATGCTCAGTAAGGGTAAACCTACATGAGAACAATAAAATATCAAAAGTCAGAAGAAGATGAGAATATGCGTATAACCAATATTCATAAGAAGATAATACCTAAAAAATAAATCATATCATCAATATTTATATAAAATAAGACATGAATATAAAGAGTGATTCAATAAACATGATCTATGAGAACATAACATAGTCATGAGAATAAGAAAAAAAATGTGAAATAACTTTTAAAATTGGAATAAACATTAGTATGGGGAACATTAATTTCATGATCCACACCATAAATTCTCATGCTTAAAAGAAACTAAAAAAGGTACCAATGAATACAAAATATCATCATATATATAATTTTAACCAATGAGTTAGAGGGTGATATTGGACCCCACCCGCCATCATCTATACTTTTGAGTTCCATTTGAAAATAATTCACAAATAACATCATAAAAAAACCATTGTAAAAAAATGGGTTTCATAAAAATTTAAAAATGATAACATCTCAATTTTATATTATAAACAACCAATGGATGGAAAAAAAATTCAATCAATAAATCTTAAAGAACCCATGTAAATAATATGGTTTTCAATGACATAAGGTAACATTATAGGTAAATATCATTCAATAATGATAACAATGTATATGGTATTTAGACCATATTGATAAATTATTTATGGTTATGATTATAATTATACCCAACCAAAATATGTATGGAATATTGGTGAAACCCCTTAAATAAAATGAATAGGGAATATGTTATTCACATATAAAATTCATTAGAATAAAAAAATTTATTAAACGTTGAAAATGATTTGGAAATTCATAGGGAATGATAGATTATTTATCAAAAATATGTGAAAATTACTTAATCCATCTAGATAAATTAGGTTGATGGTTAAAAAATAATATATCACTAGTGTAATGAAGGTAACTCAGCAGGATATTTTTGTAGATGAAAAAAATCCTTGAAAAAGAGTGTTTTGAACAGTATCACCCAAAAAAGGATTGATAATAACATTGTTTGATACCCTGAGTGTAGAGAACCAAGATAGATGTACATGTACATTACATTACTTTTGCGGATTACTTAATACATAACGAAAACAAACACCCAAGGACTGTAATAGTTTAGTGTCTTTGGAAACTCGGAACATAATTTTCTAATCATGGTGAAAGATATTCAACGTCTCCCATAAAGATCTTCCCCTTTTGTGTTCTTACCTAAAAAAATTCTTTATGTCCTGGGGTAAATAAAACATAGAAATGGTGAGATCGAATGCTCAGTAAGGGTAAACATGGGGAATAGAAAACTATCCCTAAACATTTGAATGTAAAATCATGAACATAAAATTTAAACATAAAAATCGTGAGAAATGACATAAAACATGGAAGTATGTAAGGAATGGATCATAAAGGAACATTAACCATAAAATAATTGAATTGGAATAAAACATGTAATTGTGGAAAACTAATAAGAACATATTATGATTTCCATAGTATCCAAGGCATTTCTTCCACGACCATCATAGTGGACGAAGTCTATAACTGAACCATATTTACTTGTCATTCCAGCCTTGTATTACCAAACTAGATTTACAAGTAGTTCCATCCATGTTTATCTCATGAGATATAAATCTTTACCCAATGAATTGGAGGGAGATATAGGTCCAACCCATCTCATAATGAAATCATTCTTTCGTGTTTCACAAAATAAACATAAATCATTCATCATAACCCAACGAATAAAATGGTTTTCATAAACATCATCCCATCATAACATAATCCATATAAAACCATGTAAATAATAGAGACATTATACTTGGAACATAACCTTATTAAATAAAGTAATATTAGATGTAAAATAGTTTTGTATGAAAACATGAAATAAGTTCTTGAGGAAAATATACTTTCTACTTCACAATCATTTTCTTTTCTCAAAATGTCATGAAATTTTAAAAGAAAATATTTTTTTTGAAAATAATCATGAAATATTGTAGAATAATATTCATGGAAATAAGATTTAATGAAACCGTAAAAATCCATTCACACCATATAAGTTAAAAAAACATTCTCTCGTAATTTTTAACAGAAAATACAAAAAGTACCTCATATAGTAAACAAAATAATGTTTCCTTCCATACCATGTGGTAAATGTCAAAAAAGGGTAAAAATATATTTAAACATACATGGAAGAATAATAAACATTTTATGAAATCAGTTTTAGATGGTATGGACATGGATGATAGATATTACCCCAGTAAATACTTATGAATAAACAATCTCAGATAGAAATGAGATTGGAAAAGTTACCCCTTAACTTAAGTCTGATTTCTTTGTATGTATCTGAACCTCATGTATAATAATTTAAATAATTTCATTGAATTATTCTAGAATTAAATTTTTTAAGGATATCATATATGGTCATATTCTTATCAGTTAATTCGTAACATTTCATTGTTACTCGTTATTTGGGTGTTAACTATTTTATGTTATTATGCATGTTTTGTGAAAAAAAATTATTACACATTTTAGGTTATAGTTATATCATTTAAAAAATAGTATTAGTATAATATATATCATATTATTTCATTCAATTCATTTATATAATCATTCTTTAATGAAGATCATGTAGAACGAATCGTATTACATTGTGGAGATGGTAGGTCGTACGTACGCACGAGCAATAATATCATTCCCATGATTGTGTAATTGTATTGAATTGTATGGTGTATAATATTTAAGAATAAATACCACTTTAAAATAATCATATATTGTAATTTATTCCATCATTATACCCATCAAAGTAGGTTGGTGATTAAAAACAGATTACACCGCGGCATGGAGAGGGTATGTCATACGTACGCACGCGTGGTGACTTAATTTTTCATAGGATGGATAGAATATGGAATATTGTAGTTTAATATTAATAATAAAATATCATTATACAAGTTACACTGGATTTATTACTTAATAATGAAACAACTCATATATAGGAAGTGAAAGAAGAAATAATTTTGAATGATTCAGTATTGGATATTACCTCTTCTTCGATGTGCCTCTTCTAAACCTCATTTTAGGGAAATAAAGTTGGTATTTGAAAAAGATCAGGACCTATAGTATGTTTATAGAGAATTTGAAAATGGAAATGGGCAGGTATTTGATGAGTTTTAAATCTCAAAATGGAGTGAAGAGGAGAGGGAGGAGGTGCCCTTTTATAAGGGAGGAGAGGGGCACTTTGGGAAACCTCAAAAATATTAATTTATAATAAACTCACACCCACATTAAAACCCCCAAAAATGACTCAAATTTGAATATTAGATGATATAAGGTTGTAATCTCATCAACCAATAAAATTTAGACATGTTTGAAATTTATTTTAAAACATATCATTTTGATTTATCCTTATTTAACCTATTTAATTTTATTTGTGGTAATAATATTCTAAATTTTAAACAGTTATAAATACTTATTTATATGTTATTAATTGTCAATATTTAGATATTTTATAAAATTATAGACTATATAATTTTCAATTTGTAATTTTTAAATATTTTTGTGATTTTTATACAATTTAATAATATGTTATTTTTATAAAATTACAATAGTTTCAATTTTGACACTATTCATTTATTTGAACTTAAATAAAATCCACACAAAATATATATTCTAACAAAAATATTTAATAGATTTATAACATGTCTTATTAATCTTGAAAATTCTTGGAGCACATTAATTAGTTCATTTAATATTTCTTTAAATATTTTTAAAACCATTTATTTGATATTTCTCTTAATAAAATAATTACTACAACATATTTTTTTAATTATTTAATATACTTATTTGTTGTATAAAAATAAAAAATAAAAAACTATGATGAATATATATCTAATAGATTTCATAAGACTACTTTTAGTCAAATATATCTTCTAAAACACCAAACTTTTAAAATGTTATGTTTATTAAATTATTAAGGTGACAACTTTGACATCATAGAAAATAAAATAATATAAAAGTCATAATTTGTTTTATAATGCTCCAAATGGTCCCCAAGTAGACAATTTGATGCTTATGGTGTATATATACTCTAAAAATAAGTTTTGGTCATGTTGTTTGGCCTTTTATGGATATTATTATTTTAATAAAAACTATATTATTTATTTTTCAATAAATAAATAATTTTTGAATCATTAATGTATAAGAAATTTACATAATTATATATTACTTAAAAATTATAAATAAATGACCATTATAAATAAAAACATTTTTTCTTTCAAATGACTACTTATAATCTAATTTATATCCAGCATATCCTTATAGTAAAATTAATTTAATTATTAATGTTTGAGTGAGACATATTTAACTTTTCTTTAAATAAAATAAAATAAATGTCTTAATCACTTACAAGTGGGTTTCAATAGATTACATTTCAACCCAAATATATTTTAGGACGAAATATAATCTTCCAATCATGTTAATACAAGTTTTAAGGTAATTTTATAATTTTATTTTTACACTTAATTACCTAATTAACCTTTAACTATGGTAAATAAAATTTAACATAATTATTATTCATAATAGCCAAAAAATAAAATAAGCCTATTAAAATAATTTATAACTACTTATTCCAAATATGGAATCAATTTTTTTCAAATTTGAAACACATAAGTTGCAGTAATTAATTAAAATTAATCACGTTGGGGAAAATCGGTTTTTGTTTAAAACATTGTAAAAGATTGAAATGTTTTTACTTATGAATTCAGTGTAAAATTAATGATAATTACCTATATTTTTTAAGTGGTAAAAATATATTATATTTATACTTTAAAACCATTAAATATTATAATTTTACCATATAAATTATCTTGATGAAAAAAGTTGTTTTTAATTAAAATTTAGCTTATTTTTACTATTCATAAAAACATGAAGCTTATCAGAATAATGTTAAAATTTTATCCAACACAAATTTTTATATCCTAATTCAAAATAAAAAGTTTAATTTGTCAAATTGAACTTATAAACATGTTAAAAATTATATTTAAATTGGGTGCCCCATCGAAAGGCGACAAAACTGAATTTTTTTAAAAATACCTGTTTTATCCGAAAAATTAATTTTGTTCTCATACCATGTTCTAGAATGTGTGTAACATGAATTATAATTTAATAAAATTCAAATTTTAGTTAATACTATTCATACCGGCTAGTTCATAATAATAATATATTTTTCTTTAGTAACATACGGTATTGTGTACAATGCAAGCTTTAGAGGAAGGTCGCTCTTTCATGTAACACAAGACAAGTATATTATTGTGTATATTTCAAGCTAATCTTGGTGTATCATAAATATAAATTAAAAAGAATATTTCTCAGAAAAAAATTAGGGTGTTGCATTCTACCCCTCTTAAAATGAATTTCTCCCTCAAAATTCATCGTGGTTATAAATGGTTTACTACTTGAAAGTTTCTTTCATAGAATCCCACATAGTAAAAATGAATACTAAAACTTACTTTTAAAAACTGAAGTATGAAACGTAACGGTTACCCAAATTAACTCATCACTGAGATCCTACATAAGAAAACATAGGTGAAAATATGGATATGGAAGAGAAATTCAACTATCATGTTCTAATGAAAAGTGGAAGAGAACATGGCTATGAAAAAGGAAATAATCATAAATCCATAAATTTGTGATGATCTAACGTACCATATGATTCATCAGATATGAGGGTACCAGTACAATGTTTTTGGTTTCAAGATCATTTATCTAATGTTGATAAAATTTGAATTATAATAATTACTTACTTGATTTTGGTACAATCTCCGCATTGGTCATTCCTTGAACAATTTTCACTTCATATCATAAAGAAATGAAGTTGAATTTTTCATTCGTGAAGTGTTAGCAGATCATGTGATAGAATGTTGGGTCATTTCATCAGTCTCAAACAAAAGGTTAACAAAAGTTACCTAATATAAATAAGTCCATATATGGTGAGATTAACCTTATATGATTCAAAAAATGGACTTATACTTCATCTATCATACCGCTAAATAAAATAAAACTAATTTCTACTAACCAGGGACTTTCTGTAGGCCAGTGGTATGCGATAAAGGCCTATCACACTTCGGTTGTGGGTTCAATTCCCGCAACCTTTTTCGACGTAATGGGTTGTCGCACGTCCTGCAAGTTGTCATTTTTCAAAAACTATACTATTATAACATTCTAGAAAAAAGTTTTATCCTTAAAAAATACTATCTGATGTACAACTTAATACATTTGCAACATTTAGGCTTATCCAAAATACTTCTTCCCAATCTCACAGTCCGAAGAAAACAAATACCAGAAAGGTCATATAAAAAACATGTGAATACCTTAATCATGTATTCTCTTGAAATATGAATTACCAAATATTCTTAATGAAAACATGAATTCTGTAAAAAGTTAACTATTTCCACTCACCAAAAATTCAAGAAAAAAATCTATATACTCAAACTATGTTATCACTTTGTCCTTTTATCATTAATGAGCTCATTAATAATATCCAACATATGATTTCTTCCTTATCCCTTCATTATGCGCATATCATCTGCTTTCCAAAAATATTTCAATCACTTTTCATGGTTACTAGTACCATATAATTATTGAAAACCACAATAAACCAATAAATAGATATTCCAATATTCAAAGATACTATAAATGATATTCCACAACATTATTTTGGAATCCCATTACATAAACACTTAATTATTCCACTACTTTGTTGTTATATTCAGCATCACCAATAGTGATCGCATGTGACTTCCCTTTTTCCTTTTCCTTAAGAGATTGTTGATGTCGATCATCATTAACCCTTGGATTAGGGTATTGGTTAGCATAATTCCACATTTCCCTCCACTTGTAGCATTGAAGTGTTGCGGGTGCGTTCCTTGTATTATTTTCTCTATTCACATCAGTACCTACCTTTTTTCCATTATTTCAGAACTCAGATGCTCGATGACCTTCCTTTCCACACATAAAACATTTTCTAGTACCTTTAAAACAATCTCCACCATGCTTCTTTCCACACATTGAGCGTAAAAAAAATATTCTTTTCACTATTGTTTTGATATTTTTTCTTGAACTCCATCTTTCGTTTCGTGTCAAAACCAAGAGATGTATGTGTAACACCAACTTCCAGTTCTACCTTGATATCACAACTCACAATATCTTCATAGCTTATGAAGTATCTTATAGCTAATGCCTTTCTAAGACTTAGTTTTGTGCCACTAAATAATCGATCAACTTTAATTTCAGGTTGGATGATAAATCCAGATGCATACCTTGAAAGGCTTGTAAAATTCGCTTCGTATATACCAAAAAATTCGTCATCCTTTTGATTAAGCTCATGGAACTCCTTTTCCATCTTCATTCAAAGAATATGAGGAAATTAATTATTGAAAAATACGTTCTTGAACTCATCCTATTTCATGGATTCAATTTCATCATGGGACCTTGTATTCTTAATTAGAGTCCACCACTGGTCTGCTTCACCTTCTAAATGGAAAACAGACATAATAACTCTTTCATGTTCCGAACAGCGAAGTATGGTAAATATCTTTTTGATGGTTCTGATCCATTGTTCAGTAACAACTGTATTAGAAGACCCACTAAAAGAAGGTGGATGTTACCTTATGAAGGACTCAATAGAATATTGTTCCATTCTATGCTCATTTGGAAGTCCAGAATTATTCATAGCTTGTGTAAGTATAGAAATAAAAACCTTCACTCCATTTCTCCTTAAATTTGGTTGTTCAGGAAGACAATCATTTCATTGCCCAGTGCATTGATCATTAACACAGTACCTTCGGGTTCGATCCATTATCTAAAACCCAATAAGAATAGTGTGAGAGGAAAAAATCATACTAAGAAAACAACATAACAAAGGGGGAGTACGTTCAATCACTAACATCTTAGGTTTAATCCTAGGTTATTCATGATCGTTATCACAATTCTAATATTGTAACCTATACATTATACTTAACCTTACAGACATCCCAAGACATACCTTAGAAATATCTCTAGGTATCTGACTAAAGTTTTCGCATTCTAGTTTCGAAAGGTTAACTAAAACTTTACTCTGATACCAACTGTAGAGACCCAAGCTTGATGTACATGGACATTAAATTAATGTATTGGAATACTTAATACATAACAAAAAAAGACACCCAAGGACTGTAATAGTTTAGTGTCTTTAGAAACTCGGAACATAATCTTTTAATCATGGTGAAAGATCTTGAACATCTCCCATAAAGATCTTCCCCTTTTTTATTCATACCTAAAAACTTTCTTTTTGTCCTAGGGAAAATAAAACATATAAAGGGTGAGATCGAATGCTCATTAAGGGTAAACATAGATACATAAAACAATCCATAAACATTTGAATGTAAAAACATGAACATAAAATTTAAATATCAAAATCTTGAGCAAGGACATAAAACAATGAAGTACGTAAGGCATGGATCATAAAATAACATTAACCACAAAATAATAGAATTGGAAAAAAACATGTAATTGTGGCAAACTAATAAGAACATATTGTGATTTCCATAGTAGATAAGTCATTTCTGCCACGACCATCATAGTGGAAGAAGTCCATTACTAAACCAGGTTTACGTGCCATTCCAGCCCTGTATTATTAAACTAGATTTACTTGTCATTCTATCCATGTTTATCTCATGAGATATAACTCTCTACCGAATGCATTTCAGGGAGATATAGGTCCCAATCATCTAATAATGAAATCATTTTTTTGTGGGCCACAAAATAAACATAAATCATTCATCATAACCCAACGAATAAAATGGGTTTCATAAACATCATACCATAATAACATAATCTATATAAAACAATGTAAATAATAAAGAAATTATACTTGAAACATATCTATATTAAATAATGTAATCTTAGATGGAAAATAGGTTTGAATAAACACTTGAAATGAGTTCTTGAGAAAAATATCCTTTCTTCTTCAAAATCATTTTCTATTCTCCAAATGTAGTTCAATTATAAAAGAATTTTTTTAAATAATCATGAAATATTATAGAATAACATTCATGGGAATAAGGTTTTATGAAACCCTAATAATCCTTTCACGCCATATATGTTAAAAAAATATTCTCCTCATACTTTTTAATGGAAAAGTCAAAAAGTACCTCGTATGGTAAATAAAAGAAAGATTCCTTCCATACCATGTGGTAAAAGTCAAAAAAAAGTAAAATGGATTTAAACATACATGTAATAAAAGTAAAAATTTTATGAAATAATTTTTATAATACATTTACATGGAAGATAAATATAACCCAAGTAAATACTTACGAATAAACAATCTTAGATAGAAACGAGATTAGCAAAGTTACCTCCTACCTTAGGTCCAATTTCTTTCTATATATCTGAACCTCATGTATAATGATTTAAATAATTTCATTGACATATTCCAGAATCATATTTATTTTTATGATATCATATATGGTCATATTCATATCGGTTTATTCGTAACATTTCATTGTTACTTGTTATTCGAGTGTTAACTATTTTATGTTATTATGCTTGTTTTGTAGGATAAATTTGTATTCCTCTTTTTAGGTTATAGTTATATCATTTAAATAATTGTATTAGTATAATATATATCATATTAATTCATTTAATTCATTTATATATCCATTCTTCAATGAAGATCTTGTATAATAAATCACATCACATCGTGGAGATGGTAGGTTGTACGTACACATGAGGGATGATATCATTCCCATGATTGTTGAATTATATTGAAGTGTATGGTGTCTAATATTTAAAGATCAATATCACTTTAAAATAATCGTATATAGTAATTTATTCTTTCATAATACCCATCAAATTATGTTGGTGATGAAAAACATATTACACCACGGTGTGGCGACGGTAGGTCATACGTACGCACGCGTGGTGACATCATTTTACATAGGATGAATTGATGATGGAATATAGTTTATTAATAATAATAATAAAATATCATCATGAAAGTGATACTATAGTTATTTCTTAACAATGAAACAACTCATATAGAGAAAGTAAAAGAATAAATAAGTTTGAAAGTTCCAGTAAAGGATATTACCTCTTCTTCGACGTGCCTCTTCTAAACCTCCTTTTATGGCAATAAAGTTGGCCTTTGAAGAAGACCAGGACCTCTAGTATATTGATATGGAAGTTGATAAGGGAAATGGGCAGGGTTTTTCCGAGTTTGAAATCTCAGAAAAGAGTGAAGAGGAGAGAAAGTAGGTTCCCTTTTATAAGAGAAGAGAGGGGCACATTCGGAAACATCCAAAATATTAATTTATAATAAACTCAAACCCCACATAAAATCTTCCAAAAATGACTCAAATTATAATATGAGATGAGATAAGGTTGTAATATCATCAACTAATAAAAGTTAGATATGTTTTGAATTTATTTTAAACCTTATCATTTTGATTTATCCTTATTTAATATCTTTTATTTTTTTGGTAATAATATTCTAAATTTTAAACTTTTATAAATACTTATATGTTGTTAATTGTCCATATTTGGATACTTTATGACATTAGAGAACATATAATTTTAAATTTTTATTTTATATATATTTTTGTGATTTTTAAACAATATAATAATATTTTATTTTTATAAAATATAGATAGTGTCAATTTTGACACTATTCATTTAATTGAACTTAAATAAAATCCACACAGAAGATATATTCGAAAGAAAATATTTAATAGATTAATAAAATTTATTATTTATATATAATATTATTTTATCACATTAATTAGTTCATGTAATATTTATTTTAATATTATAAATCCATTTATTTGATATTTATTTTAATAAAGTAATTACTATAACATTTTTGTTTAATTATTTAATATACTTATTTATTGAAAAAAATTAAAAATAAAATAATATGATGAATATAAATCAAATATAGTTAATAAGAATACATTTATTAGAATTTATCTTCTAAAACACCCAACTTTTAAAATGTTATGTTTATTAAATTATGAAGGTGACAACTTTGACATCATTGAAAATAAAATAATATAAATGTCATAATCTATTTTATTAGGATCTAAATAGACCACAAGTCTACATTTGGATTCTTATGGTGTATATATACTCTAAAAATAAGTTTTGGGAATGTTTTTGGGCTTTTTAAGGGTATTATTATTTTAATAAAAATTATATTATTGATTTTTCACTAAATAAATAATTTTTGCATCATTAATGTATAAGCTATTAATGAAATTATATATTTCGTAAAAATTATAAATAAATAACCATGAAAAATAAAAACATTTTATCTTAAAAATGATTATTTATAATTTAATTTATATTCAGTATAACCTTATATAAAAAATAATTTAATTATTAGAGTTTCAGTGAGACATATTTAAATTTTCTTTAAATAAAATAAAATAAATGTCTTAATCACATACAAGTGAGTTACAATAGATAACATTTCTACCCAAGTATATTTTAGGACGAAATATAATCATCCAATTATATTAATACAAGTGTTAGGGTAATTTTATAATATTATTTTTACCCTTAATTACCTAATTTACCTTTAACTATGGTAAATAAAATTTACTGTAGTTACTATTCATAATGGAAAAAAAATAAAAGTAGCCTATTAACATAATTTGGACCAACTGATTCTGAATATGGAATCCATTTTTCCAAATTCAATACACATAAGTTGTAGTAATTAATTTAAAATTAATATCGTTGTCGAAAAAAACAGGTTTTTGTTTAAAACATTACCAAAGATTGAAATGTTTTTTTAACTATGAATTCAATGTAAAAATAATGATAATTAAATAATTTGTGTTAAATGGTTAAAATATATTCTATTTATACTTTAAAACCATTCAATATTATAATTTAACCATATAAATCATCTTGATGAAAAAAGTTGTTTTTAATTAAAATTTAGCATATTTTTACTATTCATCAAAATATAAAGGTTATTAGAATAATGTCAAAATTTTATCCAACATAAATTTTAACATCCTAATTCAAAATAAGATGTTTAATTTGTCAAATTAAACATAAAAACTTGTCAAAAATTAGATATAAAATGGGTGTTCCATCAAAAGGCGACAAAACTGCATTTTTTTGAAAAATTATTCTTTTATCTAAAAAATTAATTTTGTTCTCATACCATGTTATATAATACGTGTAAGATGAATTATAATGTTATAAAATTAAAAAATTTGTTAATACTATTCATAATGGCTAGTTTATAATAATAATATATTGTTGTTTAGTGAGACTCGATATTGCGTACAACGCAAGCTATCGAGGAAGGTCGATCTTGCATGTAACACAAGCCATGTATATTGTTGCATATACTACAATATAATATTGGTGTAGCATAAAAAGAAATTAAAAAGAATATTTCTCATAAAATTTTGGGGTGTTACATTCTTCCCTTCTTAAAATAAATTTCACCCTCAAAATTCGTCGGGGTTATAAATGGTTTAATACATAAAATTTTATTTCATACAAACCAACATAGTAAAAATGAATAAAAAAACATAATTTTAAAAACTAAAGTATGAAACGTACTGATTTCCCAAATTAACTAATCATTGGGATTCCACACAGGAGAACATATGTGAAAATGTGGATATATAAGAGAAATATAACCATCCAGTTCTTATGGAGAGTGGTAGAGAACATGGCTATGAAAAAGCCAACAATCACAAAGACATAAATTTGTGATGATCTAAGGTACCATCTGATTCATCGGATATGAGGGTACTAGGACAAAATTTTTGGTTTTTAAGATCATTTCCCTAAAGTTGAAAAATTTTGAATTAGAAGATATACTTACTTGATTTTGGTACAATCTCGTCATTGGTCATTCCTTGAACAATTTCCACTTCATATCTTAATGAAATGAAGTTTAATTTGTCATTCGTGAAGTGTTAGAAGATCATGTGATAGAATGATGGGTCATTTCATCTGTCTCAAACAAAAGGTTAGAAAAAGTTACAATATATACATAAGTCTATCTATGGTGAGATTAACCGTATATGATTCCAAAAATGGACTTACACCTAATCTATCATACCTCTTAATAATGTAATAATAATTTCTACGAACTAGGGACTTCCTATAGGCCAATGGTTGGAAATAAAGGCCTGTCACACTTCGGTTGTGGGTTCAATTCCACCAACCTTTTCTGATGTGATGGGTTGTCGCTCGTCCTGCAGGTTGTCCTTTTTCTAAAACTATACTATTATAACATTCTAGAAAAAAGTTTTAGCCTTAAACAATACTATCTAATGTCCATCTTAATCCATTCCAACATTTAAGCTTATCAGAAATATATCTGTACAATCTCACAGTACGAAGAAAACAAATACTAGAAAGTTCATATAACAAACATGTGAATACCATAATCATGTATTCTATTGAAACATTAATTACCATAAAATCTTAAGGAAAACGTGAATTCTGTCAAAATTTAACTCTTTCCACTCACCAAAAATTCCCAAAAAATCTATATACTCAAACTATGATATCACTTTGTCCTTTTATCAGTCATCAGCTCATTAATAATATCCAACATATTATTTTCTCCTTATCCCTTCATTATGCACATATCATCTTATTTCCAAAAATATTTCAATCACTTTTCATGGTTACGGGTACCATATAACTATTGAAAACCACAATAAAAAAATGTATAGATATTCTAATATTCCACGATACTATAAATGAGATTCTACAACACAATTTTGGAATCTCGTTACATAAAAACTTAATCATTCCACCACTTTGTTGTCATATTAAACATCGCCAATAGTGATCGCATGTGACTTCCCTTTATAATTTTCCTTAAGAGGATGTTGATGTCGATCATCATTATCCCTTGGATAAGGGCACTGGTTAGCATAATGCTCCATTTCCATGCACTTGTATCATTGAAGTGTTGGTGGTGTGTTCTCTGTAGTATTTTATCTATTCACATCATTACCTACCTTTTTCTAATTATGTGAGCAGTCAGCTGCTCAATAACCTTATTTTCCAAATTTAAACCATTTTCTAGTCCCTTTAAGACAATATCCAACATGCTTCTTTCCACTCATTGAGCATAACGAAACATTTTCCTTCTTTTCACCATAGTTTTGAAATTTTTCCTTGAAATCCATCTTTCGTTTCTTGTCAAAACTATCAGATGGATATGTAACACCAACATTCAGTTCTACTTTGATAGCACAATGCACAATCCCTTCATATATACTGAATTCTTTTATAGCTAATACCTTTCGAAGACTTTGTTTTAAGCCACTAAAGAATCGATCAACTTTACTTTCAGGTTAGATGATAAATCCATATGCATACCTTGAAAGCCTTGTAAAATTCGCTTCCTATATAACAAAAGATTCATCATCCTTTTTCTTACTCTAATGGAACACCTTTTACATATCCGTTCGAAGAATACGAGGAAAGTACTTATTGAAAAATAAGTTCTTGAACTCATCCCATTCCATGGATTCAATTTCATCTTGTAGCCTTGTATTCTTAATTAGAGTCCACCACTGGTCTGCTTCACCTTCTAAAAGGTAAACATCCAGAATGACTTTTTCATGTTCCGAACAGCGAAGTATGGAAAATATCATTTCAATGGTTCTAATCCATTGTTCAGCAACATGTGGATCAGAAGACCCACTGAAAGAAGTTGTACCTTGCCTCATGGAGAACTCAATAGAATAGTGTTCCCTTCTATGCTCATTTGAATTCCAGAATGATTCTTCTATTTTGTAAGTATAGCAATAAGATTTTTCACTCCATTTCCCATAGGATTTGGTTTTTCATGAGAACAATCATTGCATTTCCCAGTGCATTGATCATTAACACAGTTCCTTCAGGTTCCAACCATTATCTAAAACTCAAAAAGAATAGCGTTAGAGGATAAAATCATACCAAGAAAATTACATAATCATAGGGGAGTATGTTCAATATCTAACATCTTAGGTTTAATACTAGGTTAATCATGATCGTTATCAAAATTATAGGATTGTAACCTATACTTTATACTTAACCTTACAGGCATCCCTAGACATACCTTAGAGATATATCTAGGGATCTCACTAAAGTTTTCGCATCCTAGTTTCCAAAGGTTAACTAAACATTTCCTCTGATACCAATTGTAGAGACCCAAGGTTGACATACATGGACATTACATTACTTTTGTGGAATTCTTAATAGATAACAAAAACATACACCCAAGGACTGTAATAGTTTAGTGTCTTTGGAAACTTAGAACATAATCTTTTAATCTGGTGAAAGATCTTTAGCATCTCTTATAAAGATATTCCCCTTTTGTGTTCTTACCTAAAAACTTTCTTTATGTCACGAAAAAATAAAACATAGAAAGGGAGAGCTTGAATACTCTGTAATGGTAAACATGGAGAACATAAAACAATCCACAAATATTTGAACGTAAAAACATGAACATAAAATTTAAACATCAAAATCATGGGCAAGGACATAAAACATGACAGTACGTATGGCATGGATTATAAAGGAAAACTAACCATAAAATAATAGCATTGGAATAAAACATGTAATTGTAGAAACCTAATAAGCACATATTATGATTTCCATAGTAGCCAAGGCATTTCTGTCATGGCCATCATAGTGGACGAAGTCCATTACTGAACCGGGCTTACGTGTCGTTCCAGCCCTATATTACTAAACTGAATTTACTTTTCCTTCCAACCATGTTTATCTCATGAGATATAAATCTTTACCCATTGCATTGGAGGGAGATATAGGTTGCACTCATCTCAAAATAAAATTATTTTTTCGTGTGCCAAAAAATAAACATAAATCATTCATCATAACCCAACGAATAAAATGGGTTTCATAAACATCATCACATCATAACATAATCCATATAAAACTATGTAAATAATATAGACATTATACTTGAAACATAACCATATTAAAGAATGTAATCTTAGATGGATAATAGTTTTCAATAAACACTTGAAATGAGTTCTTGAGGAAAATATCCTTTCTTCTTCAAAATAATTTTCTTTTCTCCAAATGCCGTAAAATTTTAAAAGAAAATAATTTTTTTGAAAATAATGATGAGATCTTGTATAATATTCTTTATGGGAATAAGGTGTTATGAAACTGTAAAAATCCATTCACACCGTATAAGTTAAAAAAACATTATCTTCATACTTTTTACTGGAAAGGTCAAAAAGTACCTCGTATGGTAAACAAAAGAATGATTCCTTCCATACCATGTGGTAAAAGTCAACAAATGGTAAAAATTTAATTAAAAATACATGGAATAATAGTAAAATTTTATGAAATAATTTTGAGAAGACATGGACATGGATGATAAATATAACCCCAGTAAATACTTATGAATAAGAAATCTCGGATAGAAACAAGATTGGAAAAGTTACCCCTACCTTAGGTCTGATTGCTTTGTACGTATCTGATCCTCCTATATAATGATTTACATAATTTCATTGACTTATTCCATAATCATATTTATTTTTATGATATCATATATGGTCATATTATTATCGGTTTATTAGTAACATTTCATTGTTACTCGTTATTCGGGTGTTAACTATTTTATGTTTTTATGCATGTTTTGTCAAATAAATTTTTATTATTATTTTTAGGTCATAGTTATATCATTTAAATAATTTTATTAGTATAATATATATCATATTAATTCATTCAATTCATTTATATAATCATTCTTCAATGAAGATCATGTAGAACGAATCGCATCACATCGTGGAGACGGTAAGCCGTACGTACGCACGAGCGATGATATCATTCCCCTGATTGTGGAATTGTATTGAAGTGTATGGTGTATAATATTTCAGAATAAATATCACTTTAAAATAATCATATATAGTAACTTATTCCATCACTATACCCATCAAAGTATGTTGGTGATGAAAAACCTATTACACCGCGGCATGGAGACGGTAGGTCGTACGTACGCATGTGTGGTGACTTCATTTTTCATAGGATGGATAGAATATTGAATATGGTTGATTCCTATTCATAATAGAATATCATTATAAAATTGATAATGTATTTATTACTAAATAATTAAACAACGCTTATAGAGGAAGTAAAAGAAGAAATAAGATTGAAAGATTCGGTAAAGGATATTACCTCTTCTTCGTCCTGCCTCTCCTAAACCTTCTATTAGGGCACTAAAGTTGGTCTTTGAAGAATACCTGGACCTCTAGTATATTTTTAAAAAATTTGAGAAGGTAAATTTTCAGGGTTTTTCTAAGTTTGAAATCTCAAAATGGAGTAAAGAGGAGAGGGAGGAGGTTCCCTTTTATAAGAGAGGGGAGGGGAACATTTGGAGTCCTCCAAAATATTATTTTATAATATTTCAAACCCTAAATAAAAACCTCAAAAAATTACTCAACATTGAATATGAGATTATAAAATGTTTTAATATCATCAAAAAATAAAATTTAGACATGTTTGGAATTTATTTTAAACGTTATCTGTTTGATTTATCCTTATTTAATCTGTTTAATTTTATTTGTGGAAATAATATTCTAAATTTTAAACAGTTATAAATACTTAATTGTGTCTTATTAATTGTTCATATTTGTGTACTTTATAAAATTAGAGACCATATAATTTTATATTTGTAATTTTTAAATATGTATGATATTTTTAAAAAATTTAATGATATGTTATTTTTACAAAATATCAATAGTGTCAATTTTGACACTATTCATTTATTTGAACTTAAATAAAATCCACACAGAAGATATATTCGAACCAAAATATTTAATAGATTTCTAAAATGTCTTATTAATCTATAAAATTCGTGGATAAAATTAATTGGTTCATATAATATTTATATTAATATTTTTAAAACCATTTATTTGATATTTATCTTAATAAAATAATTACTACAAATTTTTTGTATAATTATTTAATATACTTATTTCTGCATAAAAATTAAAAATAAAATACTACGATGAATATAAATCTAATATATTTCATAATAATAATTTTAGTCGAATTTATATTCTAAAACATCTAACTTTTAAAATGTTATGTTTATTAAATTTTGAAGGTGACAACTTTGAAATCATTGAAAATAAAATAATAGAAATCCTATAATCTGTTTTATACGGCTCCAAATAGTCTAAAAGTCAACAATAAGATTTTTATGGTGTATATATACTTGACCAATAAGTTTTGGTAAAGTGTTTGGGCCTTTTTATGGGTATTATTATTTTAATAATAACTATATTATTGATTTTTCACTAAATAAATAATTTCTGCATCATTAATGTATAAGCTATTAAAGTAATTATATATTTATTAAAAATTATAAATAAATTAAAATTATAAAGAAAAACAATTTATATTTAAAATTATTATTTATAATATAATATATATTCAGTATAACCGTATATTAAAAATAATATAATTTTTAAAGTTTGAGTGAGACATATTTAACTTTTCCTTAAAAAAATAAAATAAATGTCTTAATCACATACAAGTGGGTTCAAATAGATACCATTTCGACCCAAGTATATTTTAGGACTAAATATAATCATCAAATTATATTAATACAAGTGTTAGGGTAATTTTATAATGTTATTTTTACCCTTAATTACCTAATTTACCTTTAATTATGGTAAATAAAATTTACCGTAGTTACTATTCATAATGGAAAAAAAGTAGCCTATTAACATGATTTGGACCTAATTATTCCAAATATGGAATCCATTTTTCCAAATTCAAAACACAGAATTTGCAGTAATTAATTTAAAATTAATCTTGTTGTCGAAAAAAACGGGTTTTTTTAAAAAAGTGGAAATGTTTGAAATGTTTTTTCCTATGAATTCAATGTAAAATTAATTCTAATTAAATAAATAATATTAAATGGTAAAAATATATTCTATTTATAATGTCAAACAATTCTATATTATAATTTAACCATATGAATTATCTTGAAGAAAAAAGTTGTTTTTAATTAAATTTTAGCATATTTTTACGATTCATCAAAATATGAAGGTTATCAGAATAACGTCAAAAATTCATCCAACGTAAATTTTTATATCTTGACTCAAAAGAAGAAGTTTAATTTTTCAAATTTGACTTATAAACATGTGAAAAATTATATTTTAAATGGGTGCGCCATCAAAAGGCGACAAAACTGCATTTTTTTAAAAATACTTCTTTTATCCGAAAAATTAATTTTGTTCTCATACCATGTTCTAGAATATGTGTAAGATGAATGATAATGTTATAAAATTAAAAATTTGGTTAACACTATTCATAACGTCTAGTTCATAATTATAATATATTGTTGTATAGTGAAACTCGGTATTGTGTACAACACAAGCTATCAAGGAAGTTCACTCTTGCATATAACACAACCCAAGTATATTGTTGTGTATACAGAAAGATATTCTTTGTGTATCATACAAATAAATTAAAAAGTACATTTATCATAAAATTTTTGGGTGTCACAATGTGTTAAATCCCCAATATTATATATATATATATATATATATATTATAGAATAAATCATGTAAAAAATCCCATGAGTGTAAATCCTATATAATATTAAAACAAAAAATTAGGTGAAAATATAAAAAGAGCTTTGAGAAAACATTTTTTACATTGACTTGAAATACCAACAAACATGTCAATTTCAAAAGTAACATGTAAAAAGGTGAAGTGATAGATTTTAAAAAAAATTATTTAAAAAAATACAATCAAATAATGGATCAAAGAAAATTAAATAATTTTTTCTTTAGTAAATTAGGTTACACAGATAAAACATTTGATAATAAAGGAAAATGAACCTTTTTAATACTTTGAAAATATCTTTGATGAAAACCAAATTTGTAAAAGGAGTACTAAAAATATATTTATATTAAAATTTAATTTCCCTAATAAATATAATATAATGACATATAATATAATATTATTGTCAGAGAAACCAATAATGGAAGAATTAATTTCAATATAAAACTTTATAACCTACAGAATAGAGATTTGAGTTATCAATATCCTTTACGAGCAACATAAATAAAGAATGAAATATTTAAAAAGGTTTTGATGTATTAACATTTTAAAAAATGATATAAGACCTCCTAATTCAATAAAAAGATTTATATTTCGAACTTATATTATATAATTGAAACAAAATTACCACGACTAAATGAATGAAAATTGTGTTTTCATAAACTCTTACTACTAGGGTAACAAACAAGTGAAAAAAAGTTTATAGAAAAGAATATGATTTAGATTATTATAACCAAAGAAATATTAGAAAATAATTTATATAATAATAATGGGATAGTAAATATATATAACACCATAAAAATTAAACATGGTTCATAACATATAACATGTCCCAAAGAATCTGAATAAAGGCCAATAAAACCTTATGGATTGAGTAACAATTTAATAAAACCCCTTAAAAGAGTGGGATTGTAACTGAACATATAGTATTTTTATTAAAATATATCTTATGAGATGATATATTAAATAGGTATTATATACACCATATAAATGATATTAATTTAATAATTCCAAACATGTCCCAAAGAGTATAATTTTAGATGAAATCCCTTACCTTGATCTTGATTCATTTTTAGCTTCACTAAAAATCTTGAATAATTAAATTAAGTTCATTAAATACGTAAAAAATAAACTTAATTATAACTATAAATTTTTTACTATTCATTTACAATCAATATATATTCATAAATATAAGATTGTTTTTACCAATTTTCAACATCGGGTGTAAGTATTATAATCATTTTAAAATAGTTTCATAAAAACATTGTTGGTATATATTTTATTTCCAAAGTTAATAATTATTAGTTCATATAACATACTATAATGGATTGATGATATTTTATAAATCATTAATATCATACCATGGTAGTTTTTGTTACAAACCATGAAGATGATATTGGGGATGATCATGTTTTGGTGATTCATAATGAATACAATGTGTTTTATTATGTAAGGAGATAAATGTTTATATAAGCTTAAGAGAAACAAAAAAACTTTTTAAATATTTATATTATATTTTAATAGAAAATAATTTTTCATAGTCATCCATCATATAAATTCATAGTACTATCCATGTAGCCTCTTAAATAGACCCAAACATGAACTTTCCATGATTAATGGGTGATTCTAAAGTGGTTTAATATAAATATAATTATCTGATAAGAATAATGATATTATTTGATGATTATTTGGGTGGTATATAGTAATAATAAATAATTATAAAGAGAATACAATTTATATAAATAAATTACTTATAAATAAGATATCATTTTCCTCTTAGGTCGATTATTTTAGAAGAATAAGTTAATTATAATCATTTGTAATGTTGGTATTCTCACCGATCATTGATATAAATGATCGCAAAAACTATTAGGTTTTTTAATATTTTCTATAAATTCATTTAAAAAATTATTTATTTAATAATTATATCACTTTTAAATGAGTCTTTATTGAAGTAATATTAGACTCCTTGAACAAGGACTACAATGGATCACATAGAACCACTCCATAGAAAGGTGCAGAAACTAATATTATGGTACAGTCCCCAGCAACATAATTTAGAACAAAATTTATGGATAATCCCTCCAGATCACTATGTATCCTATCCTGGTCAAATATATCCATCATGAATTATGGAAAAATAATTGGAGGTCATTCCACAAGCAGTGTTCATTTCTTATAAACTTATCTTGACCCATATTGTAATGTAATCCCTACACTATAATATTTTATTTTTAGTAGTTATTCATGCCGCATCACAGAGGTTGCACTATAATGATATCAATTTTTGAAGAACCATAAAATGGTCTTTTGATACTCCACATCGCAACATCTTTCATTACACTAGAGGTCCCTTCTCCATGAAAAAAATTCTAGACCACACTGCAAGTATCCAAGATAAGCCTTGAATTTATGATGTTCAATATTCATTGAAATTTGACTTATTTTACATTAAAACCCATGAATAAATTTTCAAGTTCATCTATGTATTTGGAAATGATAAATAGACACCTTTGGAGGCCTTTTGAATTTATGTTATTGAAAACAGTAACTTACTCTTCCAATCACGAATGTACTCTATTGATAAAAATTACTATCAAAGATCTGCCTTTGTAAATCATCTTTTCTTCCATAAACGCGTGTTCAAATTTTTTTATCTTCCATACTCTCATTATTTTTTCAATCTCATCTATTTGTTTCATAATATTCTATTATTGATTAGAATCTAAGCTTCAAAAAACCACCTCCTCCCATTTCTTTTAATTTTTGGTGCCTACTACTATTAAAGTAAAGGATCCAGGTTTTCATGACATTCATTTAAAAAGAAAAATGACTATTATATTTTTTTATAGATTATCCATTAAATAGGAAGTGTCGTTGCTATATGTTTTCTTATTATAACCAAAAAAATAATGGGATAGTTTTTTTATATTGTTTTCCAATAAATCCAAGGGACCAATACATTAAATCCATAACAGATTGATGTGGTAGATATAGGGGTACCTTCAGGTACTATTTCAAAACAACCCTTAAAAAATGTCTCCTCTCATTTACTTTCCAAATTTTCAATTATTTATCACTTTTAATAATTAATTTTTCAAACTTTGTAATCAATCAATTAATGCATAATCACACAAATGCATAATTTTTAAATATCTTCATAAAATTTCTCTTCTTTTTATTCTTCTACTTTTATTGTTATATTTAATTATATTATTTCAATTTAAAATTTTATTCCTTTATATATTATGGAAATTTTTTTAAAATTGGATTTTTTTTCTTGAATTATTTAAAGGGAAATTTATCCCCCACCACATTCCATTATACTCATATCTAACCTATATTTGGTATTAAAGGATGTCACACCCTGACTTCATACATCAATAATGATTCTAGTTTTTACCTTTATCTGATAATTTTATTTTACATAGTTGTTTCCTCGAGGTTCATGCTGCTCACGACAAGAGTTGTTTTATTTTGCTGATAAATGAAGGCTTGGATTTGAAGTGGTTGACACATGGGTATTCCTCGAATGAAGCCGCATCGCTTCACTAAATCGATATGCACCCAGAACATGCTTTATTTTATTTTAATTTTTTTGGGGCTCACTTTTGAGTTGTGGTTTGGACCAATTAAATTTTAAAGGATGTTTGGGATATTATACGGGTATGAGACCATGCGCACGACCGTGTTTGTTTCCCAACACTAATAAGAAAATGTTTTATGATTAAATTTATTATTTCACTGGCATGAAACTATTTTTCGACCACGCACACGTCAGTGCGTGGTGTTCAGAATCGACAATTAATGTAATTATTTTTCAACTGGTTTTATTACTTTAGTTTTATCATTAATATTATGATTATATAAGTTAGTGTTTTAATTGGGTTATTATTATTATTATTATTATTATTTAAATTGACACTTTATTTTGGTCATTTTTCATTATTTTGGTTTTATTATTATCATCAAGATTTGTTTTAATTAATTTAATTTGGTTTTATTCTTTTATTTTTATTTTATTTTTTTAATATTTATTTTTTTTTTCTCCTTAATTATTATTTTAGTCACTTTCCATATTATTATTATTATTATTTATTTTTATTTTATCGTTATTTTTCCCCTCTATTTCTCTCTCCCTCTTTTATTTTTCTCTCTCTTATATTTCATTCTCCCTCTCTATTGCACTCCCATATTCCCCACACAGACCCCCCCCCCCCATCTCCCCTCCTAACCTTACTCGAGCCGCATGCCAACCCCTCCCCTTTCCTTCCACCTCTGAAATGGACTCCATTGACGTGGCCTCCTCTGGTGCGACCTCCTCCGGTGTGGACCTTCCCCTCCCTTTCGCTCCTCGTCGGACCAGCTACCACAGAACCAACCACCACCAGCTCTCCGGCCACTGGCGCGACGCCCCCCCCCCCCCCCCCTTCGGACCGACCTCCTACTCCCGACCAAACCAGTGGCCCACCTCCCCGGCTGGCCTCACGCGCCACCGACGACCCACACCACCTCCTCGTTTTTCTGGTCATTGATCCCATGGATGGACCCCTTTCCAGCTACATCGGCTAGCACCCTCCCTCCTCACTGAACACCCTTGGTCGCACCCCCTTCTTCTTCTGATGAGGCTCTAGCTGGGACAACACCTTCCTACACTATATATCATGCTGAGACAGCTCTCAGCACCATGTATGTTGTTTGTGGTGCATTTGGTATGCAACAGGAGTTTCATTCCAAGTTCGCGAGGTTTCCTACAATCCGAGGTAGGTGGTTCCACGACCAATTATTATTGGATTAATTACTTTGAAAGTTTAATTTTTTAAGAGTGTTATTTAATTAATGTGTGTGGTGTGAATTTGATTTTCATTAATGTTTTTGGGGTGAAGTTGATTTTCATTGAAGTTTGACGTGCCTTGAAATTGTTTAGTAGTCTGTCGTCATAATACGTGTACTTGACGATGAAATTTCATCTCTGATTAATTGTTAGTTTTTTATAATTGTGCTATTTTTTAGGAAGTTCAAAGGGTGAAATTGGTGGTTTGGTGTAGCGTTGATATGTTTTTGGTCTTAAATGATTATTTGAGTGGGGTTTTGTTGTTTTAGTCGTGTGACATACTTTAAAAAAAATATAAAGGTTTTCTGGTGGGTTGTTTAACTGCAGAGATGGTTTTTTTCAACTGTGGGCAGCTTGTTTAATTGTGTGCATAATGCAGTTTGTGTTCTTGAGTTGACGTTGTGTGCATATAGTCATGCAAGGGGGTTGGGTTGGTCTAGTGCGTAGAGTACTATTTTTCTCTTTAAAATTTATTTATAAAAAATTGGATTTTTTTATTAAATAATTATTACGGATGAAAATTTAGTTTGGACTGCATGGTGTAAAGGTTTTCTGTGTTTAAAGTCATGCGACATATGTTGAAATTGTCTAATGAATCATTTTAATGGTTTCTTTCACTATAAATGTCTTTTCTTTGATTACGAAGTAGTTTTAATTAGTTTTGTAAGTAGTGGAGATTTAGCTTGAAATATATCTAGTGTGTGTATTCTTTTCAAAATGGTATTTCTGAGCGAGAGTACTATTGTTTGGAATGTGTGGTGTCTTGTTATATTTGGGTGCAAAAATATGACATGTGACATGAACTCGAAATTGTTTGATCACAAAGAGGGAAGCCCAGGTAGCAACAAGGGTGGACTAGACTAGTGGGCCAGTGTTCCGGAGGTGACTTGACCCAGTTTCACTGGAAGGACTGAAGATTGCAACACTAACTAAACATATGCTTTTTTGAGGGTTGTGGCCTTCTATGCCACATTTTCTGAGGTTCATGGCCCTCTAAGCCACGTTTTCTGAGGTTCGTGGCCTTCTAATCCATGTTTCACCGAGACACGAAGATCTAGGGGCCCAAGCTAGCTAACACCCACAAGGCCTCTCCCATATTAGTGCTCATTGGTTACTTTACACTCATCGATGTGATACATGGGTTATCTTAAAAAGTAAGGGTGTGTGAGTTTTAATTTAAGTTCCTTTTTAAAACTTCTTTCTTTAAACAAGTTTTCTCTAAATTTCTTCAATATTTTAGTTATTTTCTATAATTAAAATTGAAAATTTATTGTTCATTTATTAATTGCGTGTGGAACCTTTCCTCTGTGGCATCCTACTGGGATTTTAGCTCACACCCTACATACACCTTTTGGTGTATGTAGATTCTGTTTCTTTTTCTTTCCAGGTTAAGGAATCAAGCATAACATTGATGGTTTAGGTTGTCAGTGGAATCCTCATGTTTGTTTGGTGGTGGTGGCTTAGGGATGTGACTTCTCATGTCGCAAGGATGTTTTTGTTGGAGTTTTAGTTTTCCCTAAATGTAGTCTCTTTTGGGCTTTTAGTTCAAGTTTTTAACTTTAAATCTAAACCTGGTATAAAGGACTGTTTGGTTGTCAGATTTTTAGTTTCAATTTAATCATCTCACTGTTTGTTTTATATTTATTTATTTTGGGCAAATTATTCCCAAGTTTTTTTTGGTACACGGGCACTTGTGCTAGCCTGTGTGGATCAAGAACACCCTTTGGGCCTTGTCGCAGACAGGGTTGGGTGCCAGGTCGAATGGTGACCTGGCCTAGTTCGTGACAAATGAGGTATTACCTTTTTAATTGGGTTGTTTTATAATTCCTTAAAAGTTTTTATTTCCAACATATTTAACTAATTTCCCATTTAAAGATCTCTTTTTTAATTGGATTTTTCAAACACTCACGGTGGTCTCTAAGGACAATCATTTGGTTGTCCTACATTTTTTTATGGTAAAAAATATTGCTATTAGAAATATTGAATTTATAAATTTATTGGTTCTATTATCTATCCTACTTATAAATTTGTTATGCAGTTTTATACTCTTTCATCTAATAAATAATAAAAATGAACCCCTTATAAAATTTGTACTTTTTATTTAGATATAAAAAATATGAATGCATTAAATTGTGGTTTATATGTTAATTAGTTCAATATAGATTCTTCATGTAAAACTTATCTTGAATATTAAATATTATTAGAAGTAATGCATGAAGGAACAAATAAAGATAAAGATACACGACTCAACATGAATATGATAGACTTTTACAGTTTCTCTATGAAAACTAATAAATATATCACTATAATTTTACTAGATTAAATGATATTAAAAATGGTCAAATATCTCTTGGTGGTTATCATTATATAGAAACATTATTAAATAAAATCATTTGGGGTTTACCAAGGTTTTGCGATCCAAAAGTTACCACAGTCCAAGAATCTAATTATGTTAATAAAATGGTGGTTGGGAAATTCATAGGTTGTCTCTTGAAACATGAGATGACCATGAAGAGACAATAATAAAAACAGGTTAAGGAGGTCAAGAAAACTAAAAAAACAATTTTCTTAAATTAAAATAATGATGAATCATCTAATAGTGACTCTAGAATCATCAGATTTTCCAAGATGATGGGAAAGTTAAATAAAATGAAGAGATCCACATGTGATTCAAAAATAAATAATTCAATGAAACTTGTTTTGGTTAAAAGAATAAGTTACATATCAAACAATATTTTCCCTTAAACATGAAAAATAAAAAATATAAGAAGCAGGGTAAGTAATCTCTAAAGGGTTCTACATGGAGTGTTATTGAGGACTCCCTTTCTATATAAGAATCAAGTGAAGAAATTATCAAGTGTATCATGACATATTTCAATGATGGAATTTAGGTCAGTTCTAATGTTTCTCTTTCTCCCTCTCATCCCTATTATTATTCTTTTACTTCTTCTACCTCTTATTTATCTTACTCAAATATTCTCAATTCTAAAAATACAATTTATAATGTTTTTTATCATCATTTTAAATTAAAATAACGTAAAAATTAAATAAACCTTATTATTTTCAAAAAGAATATTCCTTTAAAAGAAAAATATAAAATTATTTTAAAATTATATGAAGAACCAAATATTAAAATTTTGGAAATCGAAATAAAATATCTTAAAAATAAAATATTTTATTTTACCAAAGTGGAAGAAAATTAGAATAATGATTTGGTTTCTCAAAAACCTACTAAAAATATCTATGGTTCTTTTTCAAATCAATATATTTTTCCAAACCATTTTAGAAAGTATACCATTTTTAAGGTATTTTTGTAAAAAATATTTATTTCAATAAATTTTTTCATCTATTTTATGAAATTAATTCTAAAAAATCAAGATATGGTATACCAAAAACCATTCATCTTTCTCCCCATATTTAAAATAAAAAAAATTATAAATAATAATGGATTACGGAATCATTATTAGATATCTTAGGTGGAACACATATATGGGTACCAAGATTAATAGTTTATTAATATTTTGAAGGGAAAAAATAAAAACTCGTGAAACTATATTTTACATGAATAGTGGGTTCTCAAGTCATATATGTGGTGATCCTTCTGAATTCAATCATATTAATTATATTTATGGAAGACATGTCTCCCTTAGATATGTTTCTAATTAAAAAATTACTTGTATAAGAACAATTGTTTTCCCTAAGACTACTCTTATTAAGGAAGATTTTTTATTAAAGTATTGATGCATAATTTTCTACGTATTATAAATTATGTGAAAATAGTTTTATAACTTCTTTTAAAAATTAATTTTTAAATGTTTTTTTATTCAAAAATAAATATTTCATATATCACTTCCCATTTTCAAAATGTTTTAATTATTAATTTAAAATCCATAGAAAGTAAAAATATTAAGCGTTTAAGTGAACAAGATAATAATTCTTGGATTTGGAATAGGTTCCTCAGTCATTATGATATTCATTATCTTATTAAACTCCACCAAAACCATATAGTGTAACATTTAATAAAATTTTATTTTGATGATAACTTATTTTTTGAACCTTTATAACTTAAAAAGAAACAAAAATCTTCCTTCAGACCAAAAAACTTATTTCCTATGCGAATTCCCAAAAAATAGACAAGAACTATCTTTTTTTACCAAATAACGTTTCTAGAATCATAGGTAAAAATTTCACCATTTATTTATTGAGGATTTCATGATATTTACATGGGTTTCCGTTCTATCTCATAGGAATGATCCTTGTAATGTAATTATAAACCATTCTAGGAAAGATAAAATTGTAAAACGATAAAATATCTTTTCCCTTAAATGTCATCACGATGGGGCATTGGATAAAAAATTCTCTGATGAGTTGTGAGCTTCTCAAGGTTATGATCACTCTTTTTCATCTCCTGGAAAACCTCAAAAAATGGTTTTTCAAAAGATTAAATAGGACTCGCCAAGAAATTTCTTAGACCCTCATTAATTAGCTTTCACATACTCAATACTTTTGGGTTTTGGTGGTCAATATTGCATTCTTTATCCTTACCTATGTCCTTATAGGTCCTTTTTTAGAAAAAATCCAATATATAATTTGAAAAAAAATCTAAAAGTTGGATTCATTAGAGAATTCAGTTGTAAATTTTTTGTCCCTAATACAAATGATAATTTAGTAAAGTTTGAACCCAAATAAGATGAATGAATTTTTTATGGGTACCCAAACTCAAGTAAATACTTATTTGTCTTCATTAAGAGGAAAATAAACCTAGAATGTAAATTAGCATTAAATTTGATGATAAAATTTTAAAATTACATCCACAAAGTATTGATGACATTGAACAACCTATTTTGATCCTTCCTAAACCTAAATATTCTAAAATAATTGATGATGATCCAAAATTTCCATCCTATCCTTCACCCAACTCTTCGACTCAATATAAAGACCATCATCTTGATAATGTTATCGTAGAATTAAAATACAAAATTTTTACTAGAATGAATATATTAAATGAGTTGTAACATGAAGCACTTCTCTCTAATAATTATCCTCATTCCCTTAATGATGAAATTAATGTTGATATTTGAATATGTTCTACGCAAGATGAGTTGAACCAATTTCAAAGGAACAATATTTGAACTCTCAAAGAACATCCCAATAATCATCCTATTATTGGTACCAAGTTGTTTTTTATAAACAAATGTGATGAAAAAGGAAATTCTTTCAGTAAAAATACTCGAGTTGATTCCAAATGTTATATTCAAGAAGAATGTATTGATTGTGGGGAAACTTTTTCACCAGTCACATGACTATAATACATTATAATATTATTTTAATTCATCATTAAGTTTAATTATAAACATTTTAAAATGGAATTAAATATTTATTTTCATAGTTATTTTAATTTCGAAAAAAATTTTGTGGACCAAACACCTTGTTTTGAAAATCCTGATTTTTCAAATTTCATTTTCAGGTTGACCAAATATCTATAGGGTTTAAAGAAAGTCCCACAGACTTGGAATAAGAGGTTAACCAAATTTATTTTGTCATATGATTTCAAAATGGAAAATGATAATTCCACTTTTTATCAAAACATTTTTAAATAATTTATTAATCATTAAAATTTATTTTGATGTTGTTATTTTTATATTCACTATGTATTCTCATTTAAATGATTTTTTTATTTAATAAATAAAGAGTTTGAAATGATTTTTAGAAGAGAACTTAAATTTTTTAATTGTTTTGAAATTTCCCAAAAGTATGATGGACCCTTTAAAAAAAGTAAATACAATAATGAACTTCAAAAAAATTAGAATGGATCATTCAAAGGAATTTAGAATTCCTATGAGTAAGACATGTAATATGGAATTAGATGAACCTAGTCAACTGATGGACAACAATATTTATAGAAGTATGATTATATGTCTACTTTTATTTTCAATGAATCATCTAGATATCATGTTCAGTGTATTAATTTTTTAACATTTTCAATCCAATATAAAGGAATCGAACATAAAATCCCCCAAAATAATTATTTGTTTGAAAGGAAGTAAAATCATTGGAATATTTTAAACTATAGAAACATATTTTTAACATTATTATATTTCCAATACTGATTTTGGAGGATTTCAACTAAATGGGAAAAATATTAGTGTAAATTTTCATATATTAGGAAAATCCCCCATCTTTTAGAATAGTAAAAAAGAAAAAATCTATTGGGTTTTCTATAGTTGATTTAGAATACAAAGCCACCGAGAGTTATTGTTTCCAAGTTATATGGATGAAACATACTATCTTCGATGTTCGGATAACATATTATTTCATCCCAATAAATAGTGAGATCACTAGTGTAAAAATTATTTGTAAAACTCATATCTTACACTCACACACTAAGAACACTGACTTGAGACACCATTTTCTATGAGATCACTTTACAAATGTGATATTATTCTGGAATTGTTTTGCCCAAACCTTTAAATATGTAATATATTCACTAAAAACCTTCTTATTGATCGCTTTGACTTCATAAAAGGTAATTTTGGTATGATTATCATGTGATCTGTATATCTTTAACATGAAAAGTTTGAGAAAGTTTTTCTAAAATCTATTTTTCAAAAATATACAAAATGGATTTCAAATTTAATTTTATAAAAAAATATTTTTGAAAAAAATCAGAATTTTGGAAATTAAATTGGGTATGACACACCAAGAAAAACATTCCTCTCTAGATATAAAAAAGTGGGTGTGTCTCTGGTGAAGATTGTCCTATGAATTTTTTCGGAAAGTATCTGATTGAGTTTGTTAACCCTTTCTCCATCATAAAAATGATGAGTGAGCCTTACTAGACACGTGTCTTGACACTCATGTAAAAATTTTTATTGTTTATCAATTCAAAATTTAATTATCCATAATAAAGAAATAGTTTTTCAAAATATTTATTTTCTAATTATTTTCTTTTTTTAGTCTTATTTAATGGTTAAGATCCCTTTAAAATATCTTCGTGCATTAATTGAGAGGGGAAATAATGTTTTTAATAATAAAAAGATCCTAGAAGAGAAATTTTAATTTTTAAAATCCCTTTCTGAAATTAAAAGTTTTTTTAATTTTTCAAAAAAAATTATTTATTTTAAAAAAAATGGTCTTCAATGTTTTATTTTAACTTATAAACTCTATTTTAAAAAATATTAGTTTTACAAAATATTTTAAAATTCTCAAATATTATTTTTGAAAACCTTATTTTTATCTCTCCAAAAATATCACTAACGATGATAAATAAGGATTACATTTTTATTTATATATTATCTAACCCAAAGTATGGATTCTTTTTTATAATCTCAAAGTGGGGGAAGTTTTAGTCATTCTCTAAAAGAGGGATTTTTATTGTCTATTTATAATTTCATTTAAAAGATAAGAAAAATCTATATATTGTGGTAAATATTTATTTTTAGGATCTTGTTTCATTTAATTATTATTCCTATGTTTCTAATCGTCAAGAAGGAGGATATTATTGTACTTATCAACAATATTTTATTTTAATCATCAAAATGCACTCTTAAAATGTAAAATATTTTATCTTAATTCATTAACGACTAGCTTTATGTCACCATGATATAAGTATTTAATGACTACTCCTTTAAGTAATATTAGACTCCTTAAACTAGTATTATAGAAAAATAAATTGAAACACACTTCAAAAATCCATATGAACTAAGATTACAGCACAAACCTCATCACCACATTATAGAACAATGAATATTATGAATCTCTTATGATAACATCGCATCTTATCCTGGTTAAATGTCTTTATCGATAATTATAGCCAAATATCCTCAATCCATGACGTATTGAATATTTAGTTCTTATAAGAAAATATATATCCATACTGAAAGACAATCCCAACACTGTAATTTTTTTCATGTATGAGTCATTCTTGTCATAATCCAGAGGCTACACCTCAGAGGACATGATTTTATAAGGATAATAAAAATGTTCCTATGAGACTCTGTGACACAACATCCTTCCTTAAAACGTTAATCCTTTCTCCATGGTGATAGTGTTTGACTATGTCGCAAGCACCCATTCCAAACACTGAATTTATAATGGTAAAAATTCATTTAACATGGAAGTATTAAACATTAAAATCCTTTAAGGATTTTAGAATTTTAACAAATTATTTAGAACCTATAAATAGATACCTTTATATTCATTTCCAATCTATAACATCAAAAACAATAACTTTTCTCATCCAATCACCACCATGCTTCATTATTTAAAATTTATCAGAAAGATCTCTCTTTTTAAAACATATTTCCTTTTTTCAAAGAGTGAGAGAAAAATATTATATATTTCTCTCTCTCATTATTTTCTCATTCTATCATAGCATTTCATCATATTCTTCAATGCATTAGAGACTAATCAACAAATACCATTTTTCCCACATTATTTTAATTTTTGGTGCATAATTCCACTAAAGATATGAACCATGATTTTTTTGAAGTTTCAATTAAAAAGGTAAGGGAAAATTATTTTTAGGTTCCCATATTCCAAATTAAATAAGTAAGTCTTTTTAATCTGGTTTATTTTAATAACCTAAAAATTAAGGAAGGTATCTTTTATCTAAGCCTCTAATAAATACATCGGACTAGTATATTAAATACTCAAATGATTTAGGAGGTAGTTTTATGGGTGACTACAAGTAATATTGATGAACATTCTTACCAATTATATTTTCTTATTTAAATTCCATATTTTCAATTATTTATCACTTCCAATTATTCATTTATTAAATTGTTTAATGCATCAATTAACACTTAATATTTTAAATGTTAATTTCAAATCCCTTAATATAATTGTTCCTCACATTATTATTACAATTTTATTATTTAATTTAATTATATCACTGAACATTTAACAATGTTTATTTTATATTTTATATATAATTTATTAAAATTGGAATGTATTACATTAATTTTTTAATGGGAAATTCACCCCCCCCCCCCATTCCATTTTACTCATCTATAACCTACATGTTGATCATATCATCAATAGGTTACAAAATATTCTATATAATAACCTTAATGATATTATAAGAATCATATATATCCATTAATCCCATTATAATAACCATTCATTTAAGGAAAAGATGAAATGAAAAGTGTAAATTAATCCTTCCAAGGAGGTGGTAGTACACACGTTCGCACGGTTGACAATTTATTTTTCCATTTTATGAGAGAAAGGATTAGTATGGTTTAATGTCTTATAGTCATAAACATGATATAAATATAATAATTATATATTAAATTCCCATTTTAAACTATCCTTGTATGGTAGTTAAGGAAAACAAAACATGTTTCATTGTGGAGTCAGTAGTCCACACAACGTATAAATTATAATTTTACTTTTCTTAATAGAAATGTGAAAAGGTGAGTAATGATTATTTCCTCAAAATAGTAAAATTCAGTAAATAATTGAAACTACTTTCATTAAATATGTATTTTAATTTTATAATTTGAAATGAAGAATTGAATAGAAAGAAGTTAAGTAAAGATATTTACTCATGTTGAATAATTAGATGTTTCCTTGGAAGATCCCACTGAAATTGATGGAATACGCTAATATCTTCCGATAATAATACCAATAGAGTAAAATATTACATTATGGGAAGTATAAGGGGAGGTTTTTAGGATGAAACCTAATTTTTAGGAGGGACTTTAAGGGGTGGTGAGAGGAACCTTTTATATGTAGCGAGAACGGAATTTTTGTGAAGATTTCAACTTAATGTTAATGGATCACATGTTAATCATTCCAATTAGAACAAAAAATATAAAATAATAGAGTGGGGAAGATATAAGGTATATGAAAACCTCATTAACATAATTGTAGACATGTTTTCATCATTTTTTAATCCTTTTTCCCCTAGAATTATTACATTTATCATTTTATCTTTTACAGTGAAAACTAGTTTTTACCGATGTTAACTTAATATTTATTCCTAAAAATAACGTGGTAACTATTAGATAATTTAAACCCACTAATTATATATTTTAAATATATTTAATTTTACTCAATTTATACACGTTATAATATATAATTTTAAAATCAATATGTATAATTTATTAAAAACAATATTTTAGAAAATACTACTTGTATTCTAAAAAATAAAATTAGGGTTTCCAAATTAAAATCAACAATTTTAAAATTATGAATTATCTTATAAATTAAATACTTTTCTTATAATTTTTTTAAGGAATTTTCAATTCATACTTATATACTAACATTTTCATAGAACTAAAATTATTTGTAAAACTGGTATTTTTACCTAATAATAATTATTTGTAAAAAAACCCAAAAAAACAATATTCAGATTGTGTTATTTTTTTAATGGAAAAATAAGGTTCAATTTTTCAAATTTATTTTCTAAAATTTTATAATTAAATATTTTAATAAAATCCAGAAATATATTGGAAAACTGTTCGTATTGGAAATTTTCTTTTTAAAATGTTAATTATTCTTTATTCTTATTTCCCACCAATTACTAATTAATTTATTGGTAATATATTATTCATACTACCATTATATTTTATTATTATATTGTTATATTATATTTAGTTTCATGAAATAAAATGACAATCTTAGAAAAATGTATGTTTAATCATAATATTATTTTCTTAGTTGTTTTAGTTATATTAATTTAATTTCATTCATATGTAATGTACCAATTATTTTTTTATCTATAAATATTTTATTAATCTATTACTATAATTTATTTTTCTTAGTTCAATGGAAAGGTTTTAATGGTACTACTTAATAATATTAATTTTATTAAAATATATCACAATTTCATTTTAGTTTAGTGTTGCATGTGGAGAAAAATATCAACCACATTGACTTATTTAAAGGTAATCATATATTAAAAATTCATGCACCTAAAATAAATTTTGTCCTCACAATTTGACTCATAATATCATAGTAATTTTTATAGGGAACCCATAATTAACTATACACCACTAGATGATCATGGGTTTATTTAAGATGTGTAATTTGATTTATCAATATGAAGATAAAAAATATTATAAGCTATTTCTAAAGAGATACAACCCATTCCTAATTTCATAGAGAATTCTACTAAGGGAGGAAGATCTAGATCCATAAGTAATATCTTCCAACAAACCTTAAAAATAATTTACTTCACAATCATACCACTAGGGATTTTTATTTATAACTTAATATCCAATATGTGGTAAAACATAAATGAAAAATAACATTAGAATATCATGAGTAAAAAATATCTATCTAAAAGGTTAGTAGTAGTTTCATAGGCTTGTCCTTTTTCACATGTTGTTTTGTGACTATTTGCCTCATTGTCCCTTAGATTGGGACATTGAGTTGCATAATGGCCAACTCTCTTGAAATTAAAGATAAAAAAATATATCTTTTCTATTTCCCTTAAAATTTTGATTCTAATGACCTTCATTTCCACACTTATATCATTTACTTATCCTTTTAAGACCATTTTCCTCATCCTTGTTCCCATATTTTTGACATGTAGAAAATTGAATCTTGTTTCCTTCATCATATTTGTCACCTAAATTTCAATGAGACTCCATCATTATAATTTTATGTTTTTTTGGGGTTTCAACTATGTTCACATTGTTAATCAGGATTCTTGATAGCCATTTTGGCATAATCATATGATTTATCACTCCAAACCTTATCATGTTAGGTATTTTTCAGTGAAAGTTACCATATTATAAATGGAATCCATAGTAAACTTGGTTCATTAATTGATCATGCATTACAAAAACCAAAAGAGTTAATATGATTAAGGATCATTATAATATATTTTTCATAAGTAACTATAAGAAAATTTATCCTCGGGATGTCTCACCTTATATAACTATTGTGTTTTCCTATATATATTATAAATCAACTTGAATATGACTCATTTAAAACTATACCTCTTTCAATTTAACCTATATAATTCTTGGTTCAACCAAGGTTACATTGTGTTGGGTTCTCTCACAATTCATATCCAAGTTCTCAAAATATATATCCTAAATTTTCATGAGCTTTCCCAAAAATCCTTGAAATATATTCTCAAAAAATAAGAATCATTCATTATTCTATAAATCACATACCAATTAATATTGAACTTAAGTTTGAAATCACTACATTTCAATCTATGTTATATATGGTCACATTCCTATTAGGATATATAAATTGAACATATTAATATACCCCATAACAAATCACAATGATAATGTGAGGCAACCAAATCATATCTCTTAGGAGTGTTAGGCCAACTGTGTAACATCCCTAGCTTAGATGCCAGTGAACCAATGCCCTGACCTAGGTTTCCACATGACCTCAGGTGTGACTCCCCATGTGCTAGAGGCTTCCGACAAATAGAAATGGTCTAATAGATTACATGGGAAGTCTATTCCATACTTTTATTGTAAATTCTAGTAGATAGAAATAATAAATAACATATAAAAAATAAATAATATAAAATAAATATGCATTACCATCCATTTTTGAAAACAAGGTACAAACCCACAACCAACAATAAAAATTCTATATTATATCATACAGTTCTAATGGTATGAAATCCACAATATAAATAAAAAAAGAAGAATCCAAAAAATGTGTCATAAATCCAAGTTTGTATCCATCATCCATGCACATAACGTGCCCAAATAAACCCTCTATAATAAGGCCTTTTCTCTTTTCCTGACTTCCAAACAGAAAATCTACTTGAGTACCCATCGGCGGAAAGAGCATGGTTTAAGTACTACTTAGTAGGAGACCACAAATGGTGTCTACAAAATATCTAATCCATAGATAGTGTATAAAACTACTAAAAGAAAAAACATGGTAAATGACGGGTAATTGGGTTCCATTAGTTAACATGTTCACTAAATCCATTTTCATCATCTATTCCATGGGTTATAGATTTTAATCAATTTCACTTTAGCCAGTTTCAGTCAACTACTATACATAAGGGGTAAGTTAAACTACCTATCTCACAAGGGTAAACTTTTCATAAGGGGATAATTTATCAAACTTACCTTGGATCTTTGGTCTATGTAGTCTTACTAAATGAAATTTTTGTGGTATAGAGCCTCAGTCCAATCATCCTAACCCATGAATTAAAGGGGTTGGGGTTGGGATCCTTAGTCTAACTCGGCCCATGGTCATAGTTCCTCAATTCCAATACCCCACACAACATCAATCCATGTGCACAATATTATATAATCATTTAACACATATACCATTTCAAAAACCACACTCATTTAACACACATAACATTCACAATTCATGGTTAATTCAACACATAAATTATTATCATGCCTTAACCCATTTACACATTTTCATTCACATTCCTCATCCCAAATAACCCATTTATAATTCAAAATCAATTTCCTATCAAAAAACAAACTATTTTTAAACCACTACTAAATTAACTTTTTAACAGTATACAAAAAACTCCTTATGTGAATTTAATAACTAAGCACCATTATCATTACTTTTGTTTCATAACCTAAGATAACATGTCAACACATTTATTCAGGACTCTAAGTCATAAAAATCCAATTCAACACTTAACATTTTAATTTTTAGGTTTAAGGAGTAGCACACCCCATGGGTGGCCCCTAACCGGGTCAAATCATCCTCAACACATCCCATATGGATCAGTAGGGGTTAAATTCATAATTTAGCCATCCAATTTACCAAATATAACCAAGGTTTTCAAATAAACAAAGAAAGGCACCATAGCACAACCACAAACACATAAACAAAACATCATGACTATATGATATAACTTGTATACCACCTCCATTGATTTTGAAGATGAATGCTCACTTAACCCTATCATTTATGTCAGATCTGAAAACCACTTGAAACATCAACCCATAGCTTTTATTTGCAACCAATGGTGCTCAAAATGGAATATAAATGAGTTAGATCGGTCCTTGGGAAGGTTAGGGTGTTTTGGATCATTACTAGGGTTGAAGGAGGAAGAAGATAAGTAAATAATATATTAGAACACATAATTCCCAAGAAGAAAAAATGATAAAATTCCACTTTTAAAGAGGCACACAGTTTGGACACATGGTTGGTCGAACCATACACCAAATGTGCACCATCTGTTGTCAAATAGGGGTCCAATCTACATGGTTATTTAGAGATCCCACATGGTTTGAAAAACCATGAGATGATCATGCAGGATAGATTTGTCCAAGACTACAGGGTTTTTCATTCCCCCTGTCACTATTTTCTTCAGACTGTCCACCCCTACTCTAGGAAAGAACAGTTAGGGCGCATGATTACACAAACCCGTGAACCATCCATGAAGCATGTACTGGATGGCCCTGTTCTCCCTTATTTCATGTCTCAAACCCCCAAAACACTCATAAGCCTCCACATAGACTTGGAAAATATTTCATTGGACATCTCATGGGTATTGAAACCAAAAATTTAAATAAGAACACATCTTAAATATGTTCTGGATCTTACAACATCCCCGCCATAGAATGGATCTTCCCCAAGATGCACTCCCAAGAATCATTAAGCTTCCATGGTAAAAATATTGTTCCTCTAGGTTGGCATATCCATCACTCTCACATAAGTTTCTTCTTGAACATTACCATAATGACACCAAACTCGAACCAAAGGCATAGTATTACCTTGAAATACTTTCTCACTATGATCTGTAATATGAACTAGATTATCCTAAACGGATTAATCATTCTTTAGACCAACATCAACCACCAGGACCTCATAATGAATCTAAGGTAACACTTCCTAAATAGCGACACAAGGAAACATCATGCATAGTATCATACCATTGTAGAAGAGACAATCTTCACTCTACTGGACAAATCATCTCTACATATCATGTCTCAAATCACTTGGATCCACCTTACCCACCCTCCCACAATTTAATGTTCCAAAATTCCTCAAACTTTGTGTTACCAATGGTTAATTTGATTATATAACCACATTTCTCAAACTACATCGGTCCACAAATCAAGGTCCAGCTGCCTCGATCAAAATCGGAACACCCAAATTGAAATTCAAGTACAACCTTCAACCCAATGCACTCAACCAGTAGCAACCCAACATAACACTTGTTAATAAAACTAAAACACCCATAGGGAACTTACCCAGGCCCAGCCAACCCAAATCACTAATCACATCATCAAAATCAGTGACTTTACCACTACTTTGGTCCCCCACAATATGTTTAAGCTCACCACTAATAAATTCTAGTGTTGGGATATTCCACCAAAAAATGACCTTCAAGACCTCATCTTAACTCTCACAACATATCCAATTTGTTTCCTAACTCACCAATCCCAAACATCTTAGAGGACTACATCTAACATTGGAGTCCAACATTTATATCCAAAACTACATCGAATGGGAAAGCATCATCCACCCATTATAGTCCAAGAATAACATGACCTATCTGAATTTTTCGTTAATTTCCAAAATTTTATTTCCATAAAACATCAAAATGGTGGTGTTTTATAACATACCACATTCATTTTGTTAACCATAACATGTTACACCATCCCTATATATCATGTCCCAAGAACCCTTCTTACTCAGTTGAAACTCTACCCATTTACCTACCCAAGGATCCTTCTCACCTAATTCATACCACCATCATATAATGCACCTACTTGAGTCATTTTTTGATATCCAGTAAACTCTACCCTTACAAAACTCGCTTCTTTGAAAGTCTTTTTTGTGCTCCACCAGACCCCTTAACATTAAAAACACAAGCACCTATATCGTCTCTACATCGACCAAAGTCGATTAGGCTCTTCATCAAAACCCATTTCTATTCGGGAAACAAAAATATCATTCCAAAACATCCACTGAAGGAGGTTTAAAAACCACAAAATTTATAACTCTTTCTAACTGAGTTGAGAAATCCCCAATTGAATCATCATGGAATTCCCGGATTCACTATATGAAAGAAACTACATCACATTACCAAAATTCCTTCACATTTAAGGACATTCCAAGGTCACACAAGGACACATACATGGGTCCATGATCGAAATCTAATGAGGATCAAGCACCAAACCTCATTCATAAACCCATGTCATTCCCTATCACACCCATCAGCAACTCATTACACTTTCATATTGAATTTCTTTTAGAATCATCCTAAGACAAAGGAAAATACTTGGCTTGATCAACTGCCACAACCAAATCCCACCCAAACTTTCTTAAGGGATCTTAACACATCCATCACAGGTTTCTTATTGGAAACTTGATTCTACCACATCCAATCCATGATTAGCCCCACACATCAGTGACTGATATACTTATCCGAACTTTAAGAGTTTCATTATCAGCAATTTCCTCATCAAATTTCAACCACTAGGGCTCATGCTTCGATCAGAATCTTAACCCCAAATCTTGGACTTCGTCATCCAATATCCACTAGATAAATAAATCAGAACCAAATGAAACTTATTCACATCTTCCAGGAACAAAACTCAAGGAATACGTCAAAATCTGATCCATCCCACGGACCTCAGCCGAACCCTTCGATGGTGTACTTCCCACCATCCAGCTCCACATACAACACTCTGTGAGCTTAACCTCTAAGAGGCCCTATGTACAACAAAAACACATTCAGGTACCTAGGAATAAATATAGGTCTCTCTTAGTTTATCCAAGATTATTGTGATGATATTAGGCATGATCATCACTAACTAAGTTAACATTAATAACTCATTGAAAAATTCCATCACAAATTATACATCACTGATTTCGCCTCTACTATGGGTAAAACTCAACCTGTGAAAGTTCTTGGGATTACCTTCCCTTTACCATCTCATTAACACTCGACCAGCACAAAAAAAATCAAGAGAATCAGGCCAAAAAAACTCACCACTATGTCAGGACTTTCTACTAAGAATCCATAAACCAATGTGTCATGTGGAACTATTGTCATCAGACCTATCAAGTTATTCCTACAAGAACCTAGATTTTATATTGTGAAACAATACCTTATGAAATACTTTCAGGTTTTTTGGGTGTTATTATATTTTTTTACAAATATAGATGACCGTGAATGAGTATGATTTGTGTCTACCGAAACATGTTTTTAAGGTGGTACAGTTTCCCAGTATTTTCCAAATTTTTGGGCCTCAAAATACAAGGTTTTTTTAAAAAAGGAATATTTTCCATGTATGAGTAAACAGTACACAAGACAAAAATCATAGATCATGGACCATTAAGGGAGGTACGTGGAACAAAAATGAATATTTTAAAAAAGGGGAGTTCTAAAAAGTAGTGCTATACAGACCACAAAGTGTGGTACGCAGTCAGCCTAGGGAAAATGGTTTGCGAGGATTTTTTGGTTTGTGGGAGGAAAATAGTTCACATGAGCCTTACGGTGCATAGGATGGATCATATTTAGTTTAAATGAGGTGGTGATTTGAGAAGCTATGAACAGTTTCATTCATGGAAGATATTGGATGTCGGGATGGATGAGAGGTGGTATGTATACCATAGAGGGAAAAACAGTTCATGGGAGCGGTGGAGGCTTTACCACATCAAGTTTTTTAGTGAAATAGATTTGTGAGATTTTCAGATATAATTAATAATATAAGGACCTATAATCCCATCATATATTAGAGTCTTTTTCATTAGAAAACATCTTCACTCTGGGAAGAAATTCAGCTAAGTCCGAAAGGGTTCACAGGGTGGTCCATGAAGGAGAAGAGGTTCACAAGGGACGATTCCACAAAGTGAAGTGGTTCATGGGAATAGTATGAGAAAGGGTTTTGTAGGGAACTATATAATGAAAAGAATAATTTTCCACAGAGTATAGAAAATCCATATTGGAATATCTAGTCCATGGAAGTAGAAGAGTTTGTGGAAGGAGATATCGTCTGTTGAAATGGAGGTCATTCGTGGAGGAAGAGGTAATACATGAAGCGATTACACCACATGGTGCATTATAGTTTGTAGAGGACTCAAGGTAGTCCACGAAATACTCCAATTAGTCTATAGAGGATTAAATGTTTTTTTAAGAGACTAAAACTATTTAAGAAATCTATTTCCTCAAACAAATAGTACACGAAAAAGTGGAATTCATCTACGGGTGAAAACGGGACGTCAACAGAGCATCCATCTATAGTTGAGGATACATGATTTCATGAAAAATAAGGGACCTACAAGTCCATAAACAATGAGTGGATCTCTTCCAAGAGTAGTGATAAATGGAAGAGGAAGATGATGATACTTTCCATCGACAGTGATCCATTGAAAGAGACATAGGGAGGGACTAATGGGAACGTAGTGAGCTAACCCTAATCCTTATAAAGGAAGTGAGCCTTGGTATTGATGATATCTAGTATGAACCACCATTCTTGGAAGTATTACTTAGTGGATTTGGTAAAATAGGCACATTGTCATTGTATGCTCCTTAGATGCAGCCTAGTGAGGGTGAACCAAGTAAAAAATGTATGTGTCTCATGCATGATTTAATTGCCGCTCATATATTGTTACAAAAAAGAGAGAAGAGTTTTTTCTTTAATGATGAAAAAAGACCTAAAGGGGTAGTAGGTTGAATCTTTCATACCCTGATTCACCACCCCCCCCCCTTTTAGGGTATTTAACATTTTTGGGGTAATAGTTTCACAATAGAAATAAAAAAATCCACCACAACAATCAAAACCAACAGGTTTTTTCTAAACCATGCTTCCGACTTTGGTTTCACTAAAAATGATAGGTGCTTGTCCGAATCCACCTATTCAACCATTCCAAACAACATCACTCCTTGCCAAAATATTACCATATCTAGACCTCATCATATCCATCAAGGTCTCACACTTTCTTGTGACCACACAATAAACATGACCCCAGACTTCACAATTCATACATCACTATACCCAAACATCCATCTACAAAACTAACCATGCCTTATGGTCTGTCAACCTCATTGGATTTGATTATTTCTCAACATTAATATCCAAAAACCCAACCGTTCACACAGTAAGCCCAACCACGTGACCATACCTCACCCTGGGTATTAATCCCATATCAAAAAATTCCATCCATGCATCTTTTATCCTTTTAGAATCCACTGAATTCCAACTAATTCCCACATAAAATTTTATCAACCTCTATTTTAGGTACTGTAATGATCTTTTCCCAAGAAAAAATCATATAACCAACCTTACAACCAACCATAAACATTTAATTTATTAATTAAGAAGAAAATTTCCGCATAATCATGCTAATTTTTTTAAACACAATGGATCCCATTGTGCATATATTCTACCAAGCACCCACCCATGCTCTATGTCCTAAGGAAACTGAAACACTAGGAAAACCTCTCTCAAGGTTACCAATGGTTCTTAAAAACCACCTATGCATTACCACAACTCAAGTTGAATCTTAAAAACCATTGACTTTACAACTTCTCCCACTAAGCCAAACCCATTCTAGTAATCACTTCTCGTCCACTACTTTCATAGTTCAAGGCGTCCACCTGTTCTATATACACCCAAAAGCACTAGCACCCCTACTGACACCTCTCATGGGTTATCCTCAAAATGTCACACAAAAACAATTCTATAAGAATGATTCACATATATCAATAATCATTAGATCTCCCTCTAAACTGTACATTTCAAACATCAATAAGCCAGTTCCCACAATGGAATGCCTACCACCATAATGAAACACACTACATCTAACAGGAAATGTGACCAGTTACTCTCTGTTCCACACAAGTAACAACACTGCTACCACTAACGACACCACAACCTAAGAATCCCACTCTTCAGGTCCAACATACTACTTATTCAATTAAAACCCACATGGTTAACACATTCATATTATAATTTAATGCCTTAAAAACATAGGGCCGCATACCAATAGAGAGTATAATAAGGAACACCCATTTATCCTACATGTAAAAACTACACAAGGTCTCTAAATTAAGGTATTCTCACTACTCAAACATCCCATACATAGGGTCTGATCACAATAATAGGGATATCCACTTATCTTGTCCCTTCATGTTCTATCTAGCCACATGTTCGGCACTCAGTTCTACCCTCTAAAAAAATATAGAAGGGAACTTCAATTGAAACTCCCAATTCAAATTAAACAGATTCCATGAAACCCACCCTAGGCACCTCTCCATTATCTACATAAAATAAGAAAAGTTCTCATAGTATTTCTCCCCCCCTCTATTACCCTAAAAAACAGGCTTTCATTCTACACTATAGGATGATCATTTATAGAGATATACCCATGTCACCCAACTTGTGAAAAAAATTGTCTTTAAATCTCCCTATATTTTTAATCACACATCTCATAACACTTAACATAAATAATTCATATTTTTCCAAAAATAAAGCTCTCTACTAGCCATAAAAACTCATCATGTACACTATATTACAACAGATATAACCATGTCTCTATCATTACCCTTATCCATCCCTACAACGGGACATGGTAAACATGGGGTAAAATCACTCACACAACCACATTCCTTTTCATTTTACACCCATTTTACCATTTTCACTTCCACAACATAAATATTTATCTTTTAAGAACATTTCTATATTTCCAACATTTCATAAAAATATTTGAAAACATTAATTAACCTTCATTAGGCACTATTAATTAACCATTATATTATAGTTTTTCCACTTGTTCATATAATATTTATTTGACACCCCTTTCACTCAATTTTCAATGGAGAAGATAAGACTATATCCCTCATGTCCCACACCTCTTTCTTGTGTGTTCCTACCATGATGCATGACACCTATATCCCTAGGTGTCTAAAATTATGAATGAGTTCACAAAGTCATGTCATTTCAACCACATGAAAAATATCATAAAATAGTCACATAACACAAAATGTGCATCACCCAATGGTGAAATATCATTCAACTATAACAACACACATCAAGAACAAAAATATTACCCTGGTCACTTAGGTTATCCCCTATAGATGCGTCAGCTACTCCCAAGAAAGAGCTCATTATGAAGACCCCGACACATCCCAATACACCATCTACCATCCTCAAATAGTAAGAACATAGAAAATAACTTCTCTAATAAAACTTTGTGAAATCCCCAACCCGGATTCCACTAAAATTGGGCCTCAAGCTGGGTCACCACATGACCTCATGTGTGCCTCCCCATACACTAGAGGCTCCTAACTATCATCAAGGAGATAACAGATCACATGGGGAGAATATACTCTCTATACCATAGTAATCCAAAATAGATAAAAATAATAAATAATGAAATTAGAATAAAAAATAAACAATAAACATGCATTACCAACCAATTCCAAAAATTGGGTACAAACCTACAACAAATAGTAAATATGATAAGTCATGTCATATAGTTCTATGTGACGAAAACCCCAAAATAAATAAAAATAGATGAATACCCAAAATGGGTCCTGAATCTATGTTCAGGTCTCTTATTCATTCACATCGCATTCCCAAATCAACCCTATTATATAGGGTCTTTTCCATTTTCATGACATACAACCATGAAATCTGCTCGGGTAACCATCAGCAGCCTGAGCATGATGAGAGTACAACTCAGCATACCACCACCAATAGTGTCTAACAAATATCTATTCCAAATAGATAGTGTATGAATGTAATAAAATAAAATAAAAAGTTAAAATGAAGGGTACCTAGGTTCCATTAGTTAACAAGTTTAATGAATCCATTTTCATCATTTATTTCATGGGTTAGACTTTTTCATAAATTTTACTTCATCCAATGCTTGTCAACTAATATGTATAATGGAAAAATTAAATATCCTTATCTCACTGGGGTAAACATTTCACAATCAAATTCATCACACTTACCTTGGAGCCTCAATCCAGGTAGTCTCATCAAATGCAACTGTTAGGGGCATTAAGGATTAGTCCAACCTCTATAACCCATACATTAGAAGGGTTGGGGATTAGAGCCTCAATTAAACCCAACCCATGAGTTTAGATCCTAAATTATAATACCCTACACAACATCAATCCATGTACACATGCCTCTTTAATCATTTACCACATATACCCATTCACAAACCACACTCATTTAACACACATAACATTCACAATTCATGGTTAATTCTAAATAAAAATTATCTCCATGCCTTAACCCATTTATGCATTCTCATTTACATGACTTTTACCAATAAACCCATTTATCATTCATATTCCTTGTCTAATCCAAAAAAAATACTCTTTTTAATCCGTTACTCAATTATCTCATTAACATTATACCAAAAAACCCCTTATACCAAGTTATCAACTAAACACCTTTACCATTATTTCCATTTCATAACCCAATATAACATGTCAACACATTTATTATTGGATATACATCATAAAAATCCAATTATGCACTTAACATTTTAATTTCCATGTTCAAGGAGTGTCACACCCCAAGGGTGGCCCTTAACCCAGTCAGATCATCCTCAATGAATCCCATAAGGATCATGAGGTGTTCAATTCATTATTTAGATGACCAATTTACCAAATCTAACCATGTGAATATAATGCACAATAAAAACTAGGCACAATAGCAAAACCATAAACACATAAACCAATCATCAAGACTATATGATATAACATATAGACCAGCTGCCTCAATTCTGAAGATTAATTCTCTCTTAACCCTATCCATTGAGTTGGATCCAAACACTACTAGAATACCCCACCCAAAGATTCAATTCAAAACCAATGGTACTCTAAATGGATTATAAATGAGGTAGATAGGTCATTGGGAAGATTAGATCATTTTGGATCATCATGTAAGAGCCCGAGTTTTCATATGAGGTAAATATTCCTTATTTTTCAATTTTAATGTTTAAATATGGCCTAATGTGAATTTCCATTGAGTAAATGGAGGTATTGAGGGTGTCTGGGACTTGTACAAAGCTCAAAGACCATGTTTTGGGGTGCTTAAATTTGGTTCATGGTTTGAAAAAACCATGTGAGGCTTGATAGAGAGCATAGAATGGCCGCATGGCAAGGAAAAACCATTTAGAATAGACCGCATGGGCATGCATCCATGTATGTATCTTTTATAGAGGCTTTTTTCATGGTTTCCACTCCATTAGTCAAACCATGCGAGTAAACTGTGTGGTTTTGTGCATAGATATCCAAATTGTGTGCCTAAACTGTAAATCCCCGTAATGTTTGGAAAATATAATAATTTTAAATTAAATTAAATTATTTTATAAACCTAAATTAGGTTTTCATTGAATAAAGTGAAAAATATCTCTTTTGAGAGCTCCCTTCATCAAAAATAGTTGGATTTAAGGTGGTATCTCTATCTCATTTTGGATTCAATTCTGGAAAGTATCATAGGATCTTTATCGGTAATACCTCGATTCTTTTTTAGTCATTCTTCATTCTTCTAGATATCGACTATTCTGTTTAAGTGCAAGATAATATTCCCTAATTTTATTTTCTTCATTCATTATTCATTTTTCTCTCAATCTGACTGAAATCAGGATTTTATACTAGAGGAACACTCCACTAAAAAGCTAAGGTAGGTGGTAGATATTTTTTTCTTGAGTTTTAGTTCATTATTAGGATACTAGTCATGGTTTTTCCTATCAAAATTTTGATTGTGGCTCTGAAATTAAATTGATTAATTTAATTTATGTTTTTGGACCTATTTGGGTGCCCTTAGGTTCATTTTTATTTGTTTGGTGGTTATTTCCCTAACGAAAGGTCACCTATGGGGAATTCCTTATATATGCCTTGGAATTACCCTAGTTTGAAACACCCAATGGGTGTGTTTCAATGACTTTTTAGTTCGAGGAAGATTATTTATGGTTAAAGGGAATTTGTTTTCATACTTGGGAAATTTACTACCTCCTTTCCATGTCGAGCATAATGTTAATTCATTAAACTTTTAAATTGTTAAATTGATCAAATGGTTATATTTCTTCTTGATTACAAGAGTGAGTATACTCAGTATAGATCGGATTTTAATGTGAAATTTTTAAATGAGTGGGTATAATCATTTTTTTCTTTTTAACCTAAATTAATATATATATATATATATATATATGAGTTGGTATACTCACAATGTGTAATTAAATGTGATGTGGCTTCATGAGTGGTTATTCTCTTGGTATTGAATGATAAATGATTTTTTAGATACCTTTGATGTTAATACATAGATCTTGATGTGGTAGTAAATTCCTTAGAGAGGGGGTTCTACTTGGTTCTTGATTCCATGGGATGCCTTGGGCCATGCTACCCCTTGGATATTTCTTCCTCGGACCCGCGTAGGGCATGTCCGGTATGACATGCTCCAAGGAATCCAACCAGTGCCTAACAAAGTTTCCATTGAGATGATCTCAGGACTCAAATATGACACATTGGGTACCCAAAGAGACTATTTGGATATAGGTAAAGATAGAGGAAAGCACCCATAGTTTGAGAGCTAATTTTTTGTCATGATTATGAGTAGGGGAGCATGAGACCAAGATGAGGCTCATGATGCAATTCAAATATAACACTTTTTGGTCTCTTGGTGTTTTGGATACATGTGTTTTATTGTTATTAATTGGGATTTTTTGGATTAATTACTACATATTTGACATGTATCATCATCATCAGTGTTTATATATGAGATTTATTCTATATATTTTTTTATATTCATGCCTCTTTCATTTATAAGTTGTATGCATGTGGTCTCTACATCTGCTATTGGTTTTTTATTGATATTTCTCTGTGTATAATATATTGATTAGAAAATAGTCTTCCATTGACACACATATGCCCTCACTTCTAGTCTTTAGCCTCTAGCATTTAGGAATATGATCTTGAATCCTTATGGCTAAATGGCATTAGGGAACTATTGAGTGGAATACAGGTTCAAGATGTTAGAAAGTGGTATCAGGGTATTTATGTTCTTTTTTTCATTACTATTCAGTGGAAGTAGATTGGGATAGGAAGGAATATAAGTTTGTAAATGATTTGTTCCTAGGAGTAGCTACCCTATGTAGAGGTAAAATCCAAATTTCCTAAAATGGAATTTTTATTTCTTGGATTTTTTCTATTGTGGTTGATTTGATTCCACCATTAGGTGACACACTTGCATTGTGATGTTATTATTTCCATGAATATGGGTTATCTTTTATTTCAACTTAATGATATGAGGGTATTATATCTAATTAATCATATAATAAATTGATAGAAATCACATGCCATGAATTATGTCATGCCATTTTGGATGAATTACTTATTACATGCTATTGTGATAGTTACCATGATATATTTACCAACTGTTGTGATAGATTTTGTGTAGTGGATAAAGGAGGTTCCAGGATATTTCAATTCATAAAGAGTATGGGTACTTATGTACTAGAAAGTGACACACCTTTTGACTCGATTATGAAAAATTAACTTGTTGTGAGTTGAATGATATGACACCATATTTTGGCTCTGAGATATTATGGGCCCTCGAGGATTATAACTTGGTGAACCATTGATTAAACCACTTGAAAAAATGAATATTAATTTAAAATTAATTGGAAACATGAAAAATATAACTGACCTAGACCCTTATTTTTACTGGGAAAGAGGTAGTGTCTTTAGGGACTTATTTTAGTTGTTCCTTATACAGTCCATGTTTTAGGATTAAGTTGTGGTCTTGACTTTCTATAGGTGGGTTTTAACATGTCCTACTCTTTTTATATGTGAACTTTGATGTGGTTATTTTTTTAGGCATGTGAATGGATTTAAAATACACAACGGCCCAGGTAGGTCATTTGGGGTATATTCCTTATGAGATGACATGTTATTGGTGTTTATAACCTTGATAATTAAAAACATCTATTGGTTTACTTTTTGAAGGAACCAGGATAGATTAATAGACCCTCTTAGGTCACCTAATATGTTATAACATAAAAAGGAATTTTATTGATAAATTTTATTAGTTATGACAGGATGTCAATAAATTCTTAATGCCTAAAATTAATTTTTATAAGACATTCCTTTTATTCCTTGATGTGTTACCTAAATCAGGTACCAAGTGCTTTTGTTTGGAATTGGTGCTCAATGTTCTAGTTGAATCTATTAAATGATTAAATGTTGAATGTGAATAAGTATAATGCCTTAAAAAATAGAACTTATAAGTGGTTCCATTGTTTTTAAAGTATTTTGAGTTTACCTAGAAGAAAAACATGAGTGTTTTTGTAGGAATTCACCTTTTTAGAAATAGATTAAATGATATTCTCTTAATCATGGTGACTTTTTTTTGGTGTGATGTAGTGATTAGGTTGATGCTTTATGTTTTCTAAGTGGATATTCCATGGTAGGTAGAGCCATTAAGGCTTAAATTCATTTATAAATGTTGTTTCTTTCTAATGATTGGTGTTATTTAGATGTCATTTTTCCTTTTAGTAATATTACCTTCCAATGAAACCCTTTTTTGGATGGGTGGTCATGGTGTCTCTGATCGTTGTTACGGGTACGAGCATTGAGTATTTCTTGCCTTTAGTAGGTTTGACATGCCGAGTGTATGATCAACTATTTCACGGGTCTTAGGACACTTTCTTCTTCTTCAATAATGTGAGACTCGGTAAATTATTATCCTTTTTAAAGCTCATATGGGGAAATATGACTCTAGGTTAAATATCTTGTATGGACCACCTATTACTCTGATGAAATGGGTGGATATCCTATGGGTAGTATAAAGATGTTGTCTTTATTTTAGAGCCTCAAGGTCGTATGTGTTCACATACATGGTACCTGTTGAGTTGTTAAATTAGAGGAATAACTTGTTAGGTTTTGTGAAATTGTTGATCCTTAGGATGTTGAGTACATTATCGAGTCATCTTTATAATCATGTGACTAGAGCGTTAAAGGAATCAAGTTCATCCCAATTTCTGTGATGACATTCAAGAGACTTGGGTGTTTTGATACACCAGTCAGTTTGGTTTTGGATTTAATAAAAAAATATTTAACATATATAATCATGACTCTAAGGAGTATCACACATTAATTAATGTGGTTTTGATCTATCAAGCTTATGAGAATCTATTTTTTCTCTTCTTTAAATGGATAGGACACTCTTGAGTTCGGCGTGTCACGTTGGTTCTAGTAAATGTGTTCCCTTACAAGTAAAAGGATCACATCCTAAGAGAACCATTGGGAAATGGTTGGTTTTTAATTAATTACCTTGAGGCTTGAATGTTGGAATTATGTTAATGTTTTCTCAGTAGTACAAATTTTCAATGGTTACTTGTGTATGTAACCTTGAGTAACACCACTCTTCTTGTATGGACTTTGGCGGTTTAGCTTCAGTGATCACAGGATTCCTCGGGTAGTAAAGAAGGATTGTGATTAGTTTATAATAGTGTGTTGGTAGGTGAAGTTGAGCTTCTTTTAAGGGAAGTTGACCAGTGGGGGTTCAACTGATCATATTGAAAATATTTAAATCTTTACAGTGTATTCATGTTAAAGAGACAATCAAGTCCCCTATCTTGATCTCTTCCTTTATGCACTAACTGAGCATCGGTCTTACGTAGTTCTAAAGTTTAAAATTCATAGGGTTGTTTTGAGATATCTCTATGAGTTGAGAGATAGATGCATGGTTTTTGCTGAATCTTAGTTATTCTAGAGTGATACATGGCTTCTCATTTAAGAACACCTTGGATGGACTCTTTGACCCCAGTAACTTTCTTCTAATGTGACCACTAGATGAATACTACTCTTGGCTCTGTAAAAGTTCATATGTGGGGATCTTAGTTTGTAGAAATGTATCACTTCTAACATGGGGTATGTAATACCAATGGATAGTTCCTTAGACTCTTTTTTAATGAATTTGAGGTTACCCCATACTGTTATCAGACAAAGATGTGATTTTAAATATGGGTGAAGATTCCAGTGGGATGGATCTAGGTTACACCATTGTTCGTGCTGAGGGAAAGACATTTTAAATGGCCAGATGATGTTTGAACAAGGAACATCACCAGATTTCAGTTATGGTATTTGATTTATGTGGTTAGGGAAAAGTGAAAGATACCTTGGAGGAAGGCATTGTATTTCTATTTGGTATGTGTTGGCTATCAAAGCTGGGAAACTTTGATAATGGTTAATCTAACATGGTCGACTATTATCCTTCTTGTTTAATATATATGGTATGTGAAGGACCATTTTTGCAACATTTTCATGTGAATTCAAGTGTAGTTTGTGTTTTTTTAGGCTTTCTTAGAAAGTCAACTTGACTGTGTTAAGGTTATCGGTGGGTAATCAACCATTTAATCATTTTAAAAATCACACGAGAAGCATCATGAAAATTATTGAAGGCGTTATTTGTAAGGAAATTTCAATGGTGGATATACGATGGTTCAAAATTAGCCCATTGTATGATAAAAACCCTGGTGGGGAGAACCATCAGTAAAATTTTTAAAGAGGCTATGACGTGATCAATTATCTAGATAAATAGGCTCACTAGTACTGGTGGCTAGGTATGAAGCAAGAGGTAGCTTGTTTAGTTATATGGTGTTTCACCTGTTAGTGCGTGAAGGTAGAACATCTGTAACCAGCCTGAATTTTATATTAGTTACCTATTCCCCTGTAGAAATGGGATGATGTTGCAATGGACAACATGAAAAATTTAACAAGGTCACCTTGAGGTAATTATGTTTTATGGGTTGTTTTAGATTGGCCCAAAAATGTTTCTCATTTATTTTGGATCAAGGATACCTTCGTAGAGGATGAGCTTGGGAGGTTGTATATCCTTGAGATAGTAAGACTCCATGTGGTCTTGTGCATTATCATTTATCATATATATTCTCCATTTATGTCTAATTTCTAGTAGAGTTCCCAATGTTTTTTGGGTACATAGGTGCTTTCGAGCATAGAATACCACCCTAAGACTTATGGATTATTGTAGAGTATGATATAGGTATTTGAGGACATGTTGAGAGCATGCGTCTTGGATTTTGGGGGATGTTAGGAGAATCATATACCCCTAGTAATATGCTACTACAATAACTGTTATTATGAAATGATAAATATCGACCTTATGAAAATTTTTATAGTAGGAAATGTTGATCACCCTTGTACTGGTTAGAGTAAGGTGATGAAACTTTACTGGGACCACATCTCAATCAGGAGACTTCTGATAAGGTCTATTTGATTAATAAGTGTATGGGTGCTACACATGTTGAGAGCATGCATCTTGGATTTTGGGGGATGTTAGGAGAATCATATACCCCTAGTAATATTCTACTACAATAACTGTTATTATGAAATGATAAATATGGAACCTTATGAAAATTTTTATAGTAGGAAATGTTGATCACCCTTGTACTGGTTAGAGTAAGGTGATGAAACTTTACTAGGACCACATCTCAATCAGGAGACTTCTAATAAGGTCTATTTGATTAAGAAGTGTATGGCTGCTACACAGTCTCAATAAAAGTCTTATTCCAATCACCACATACAACCTCTAGAGTTTTTTGTTAGGTATTGATTCTTTATACATGTTCCACCGAGGCTAGTTGATAGATGGATTAAGTGACAAGGTAAGCGTTGACCATGATATGTTTGGTCGTTTGGGATTCTAGAGAGAGTTGGTTCGGTAGCCTATTGATTGTAGTTACCTCAGAGGTACTGAGCCATTCAAGAAATATTCTACATATCTTAACTACGCCACTGTCATTCAGACCCATATAATAATTTTCATCCCACATATGTTTAGCTACTGGTTGATGAATCCTTTGAAAATAATTTGATTCGTATAATTGAAATGATCATGAAGGTTCTCTAAGTCTGGCTAGTTCCTATAGTACGGTTGATATGGTAGAATAACTATTTATAGGATAAGAATTGGGATAGGGAGGCCGATATATGAGCTAAGTGAGTATAGTTGTTCTCATATGAATCTTTACCACCCTTTATAGGGAAATTTGGGATGAATTTATTTAAGGGGGTATTGTAAGAACCTGGGATTTTGTATAATGTAAGCATCCCTTTTTTTAGTTTTAATGGGTAAATATGGCATAATGTGAATCCATTTGAAGTCATGGTGGTATAGAGGGTGACTTTGGATTGTTTAGATCTCGGATTTAAAGGTTTGAGGTGATTTAAGTGTGGCGCATGGTTAGTGAAAACTGTTTGGGTAAGGTTTCACAATTTGAGAAAACTGTTTGATGTTGGATAGAGAGAAGGTAATGGCTATATGGTTATGAAAAACCATACAGAATGGTCTGCACAACTGTGAATCCATGTATATGGATTTTATAGAGGATTTTTTCATGGTTTCATCACAGTTAGTTAAACAGCATGAGGAAATAGTGACGGAACCCCTTCTTTTATAGTAGACCATGGTGTTTCACATGTGGTTTGATAAAACATGCACCTAAACCGTCAAACCCCTTAATGTTTCGAAAGATTAATAATTTTAAATTAAATTAACTTATTCTATATACTTAAGTAGGGTTTTCATTAAATTCATAACAAATGTCTCATTTGAGATATCCCTTAATCAAAATTCCTTGAATTTGAGGTGGTTTATCCATCTAATATCTTATTTAAGCATGGAATATCTCCTTGGATCTGCATCAGTAGGACCTCGATTATTTTTTATCTATTATCTATTCATTAGGATATTGGTTGTTCTATTTAAGTGAAAGATGATATGCTCTAATTTATTATTCATCATTCATTGATTATTTTTCTCCTCATATGATTCAAATCAAGAATTGATACAATATGAGAACTCCACTACAATGCTAGGGTAGGTGTTATATACTTTTTTCTTGAGTTTTAATGATTTATTAGGCTACCTATCATGGTATCTCCCGTATTACATTCTAGAGTGGCCCCAAAATTTAATTTATTAATTAAATTAAATGGTTTTGGATCTTCTAGGGTTTCCTTTAGGTTCATTTGTTTTGGTTTTCTAGTTGTCTTCATAAGAAAAGGCTACACATGGGGTGTTCCTTGTATATTCCTTAGAATTACCCATTCCCGAACCACCCAAGGGGTGTGTTTCAATGATTTCTTAGTTAGCGGAATCTTTTTGTGATTTAATTTAATTACATTGAGATGTATTCCCCCCATTAAAATTTAAACATAATGTTAATCCATTAAACTTTTTAATTGTTGAATTGATCAAATATTTATATTTGGTCATGATTACATGAGTGGGTATAATCATTGTTGATCATATTTAAATGTGATATGGTTAAATGAGTGTGTATACTCATTTTTATCTTCTAAACATGAATTTTTATATGTGAGTGGGTATACTCATATGGTGTAATTGAATGTGATATAGATTTTGGGTTGGGTATACTCATGGTATGGGATAATGGATGATTGATTAGATGCATTAGATCTAAATCCTTGGATCTTGATGGGGTAGTGGATGCATTGGAGAGGGTATCATCTGTGGGTATTGATTTCATGGGATATCTTGGGTATTGCTACCAGTTAGATCAGGCTTTATTTGACTCTCATGGGACATGTCCGATATGACATGCTCCTAGGACTCCAACCAGTGCCTAACCAAGTTTCCATCGAGATGCTCCTGAGACTCGATGAGGATTCCTTGGTCTTCTATATATTGGATCTGATTCGTCATGTTTTGAAACCTTTATTATTATGGAATATCCATTGAGATGTGATACATTTGATTATACATCTTGGTTGTTGATGTTATGGATCTCCAGGTTTTACGGAAGGCCATGGGTTACCTGAATGGTTGGGAAGTACTGCAATGTTGTGTTCTTTATATCTTCCTTTTTAATAGTTAAATTTTTATACACTACAACAAATACCCCTTTTATAAGTGCTAAAAATAGACTTTAACAGCGCTAAAAAAGCGTTGTCAAAGCCGGCGAAGATAAAGGGGGGGTCCCCTTTATCAGCGCTCTAAAAGGCGCTGATAAAGCCCCCTTTTATCAGCGCTAAAAAAAGCGCTGATAAAAGGGTCCTTTATGAGCGCTTTCTTTTTAACGTTGAAAAAAGACCCCTTTTATCAGAACTTTTTGTTAGCACTGATAAAAGTAAAAAAATTTAAAAAATTTAAAAAAAATCCTGCTAATCGGGGGGGCTTTTATAGCGCTCGAACCCCCTTTTTACAGCGCTTTCCAGCCCCTCCAGTGCCCACACAGACCCCCTTCACCCTTTATTAGCTCTATCCCCCCCCCCCAAATCCAGCCCCATGCGCGTGCCCTTTCCTCCACTAGGTTTTGAACCCAAGACCCCCCCCCCCCATGCGTGCCTAAGCCCTTACCGCTCCTCTATTTTGATTTGTTTTCCATTTCATGATATCTCTATTTATATATCTATTTAGTTATATTTACTCGTATAGTAATATATATTTATATTAATATAGTTATATAGTTATATTAGTATATATATATAGTTATATTAATATATATATTTATAGTGATATTAATATATATATTTATAGTTATATGATATATATATGTAGTTATATTAATATATATATATATATAGTTAGATTAATATATAGGTATATAAATATTCCTATATTTTTATTTTAAATAAAATGGGTCTTTGTTATTATTTAGATAAAGCTAATATATTTTATATGTAAATATATTTTATTATTTATATTTATAATTAAATTTTTATGTGTGAATATATAAAAAATAGGTATATATTGTTATATATTTGATTATAAATAGCAGTGTATTATAAAAAACAATAAAATTTAAATTACATAATATCAATATGAATGTAATACCTTGGAATAAATTCAGTCCCCACCAAAAAAATCCAATAATACCCCCTTAGACGAGGCTGGAAATCCACAAAATGTTAAAGAATCGGGGTATCCTGACTAAAAACTCAGTTTTGAAGGCCTTATGGACCTTTTTGGCCTTGAAATATTTGACAGAGGATTTTATTGGGTCACTAGCGCATAGAAATCATCACAGACTTCGATTTGATATACTGTAGAGATCAAACGGACACCGGGATCAAAAGTTATGGCCATTTGAAGTTCGAGTTGCGTTTTCAACATATTTTGGATCTTTTTTTAAGTTTTTTATTTTTTTTGTCCTCAAATTGTTATTAAATGACTATAACTCCATAATAATTAGAAAATCATTAATTAAAAATATTTTTTAACTTTTTTATATGCCCTTTTCACTAAATATCTTATATATTAAGTATATTAAGTGTAAATGTATATTTATACTTATCTAAAATATATTTAAAAATTATATATTATATTTATATCAATATAACTATATCTATATATTTAAATATTAATATATATTTATTTAATGATTTTTTTTATATGTAGACCCTTTATCATCACTTTTAAATAAATTGCTGATAAAGACCCCCTTTATCAGCGCTACTAAAAAAGCGCTAATAATAGAGTACGCTTTAACAGCGCTAAAAAAGCACTATTAAAGGGGGTACCTTTATCAGTTCTAAAAAAAGCGCTGATAAAGGGGTACTTTTATCAGCGATTTTTTTAGCACTGATAAAAGTACCCCCCCCCCCCCTTTATCATCGCTTTTTTGTTAGCGTTGATAAAGGTTGGTGTTGGCCTTGCCCAGTTTTGTGGTAGTGATAGAAGATAAAACATGTTTTTAGTGAGTCATTTTTGTCTATACGATCTCATTGTCATGATTATATGTGTTTTGTAAACTTTACTACTTAAACTTATATCTACATACCTATTTTACTAGAACCATGCATATCATTTATTGCATAAATGGAAATGTATAGATCATTGTGTGGTTTCACACTAGGCTTCTACCTCACACCCTATTTGGTCCACCATTGGGTACCCAAATGAACTATTTGGATTTAGGAAGGGATAGGGGAATGAACCCACTGTTTGAGAGTTGATTTTCTACCATGATTAGGAGCAGGGGTTCATGGGACTAAGATGAGGCTCGTGATGCTATTCAAAGATAATATTTTTTGGTCTTTTGGTGTTTTGGATACATATATTTTGTTATTCTTATTTGTACATGTTTGTACATCTTTACAAGACATATGACATGTATCATCATCATCATTTTTATATATGATATTTCCCCTGTCTTTACTTATATTCACATCTTCTTCATTTATTAGTTGTCTTCTTATGGTATCTTCTTCCACTATTGGTTTGTTATGGATATTCCATTGTGTATACTTTGGTGATGAGGGAATAGTATCCTGACTAACACACCTAGGCCCTCACTAATAGTCAAAACCCTCTTGAATTGGAAAAATATATTTGAGACCTTGTGGAAAAACGAGATTGGGGTACTATTGAGTGGAATTTGAGTCTAGGAATTTACAAGGTTATTTGAGAGAATTTATTTTCTATTTTTCTTTACTATTTAGAGACAACATATAGGGATAACAAGGAATATGAGTTTGGTAATGAGATAGTCCTAGTATTTTCTACCCCATGTACTGAGAAAATTAAAATTTCCTTGAATGAAATTGTTATTTACTTGATTTTGGCTATTATAGTTGATTTGATTCCACCATTGGGTGATGCACTTGCATTGTGATGTTATTATTACTATGAAAATGGGTTATATTTTGTTGAAATCAAATGATATGAGGGTATTCCATCTCATTTATCATAAAGTCACTTGTTAGAATCACATTCCATGAATTATGTCATGCCATTTAGGATGCACTACTTGTTGCATGTTGATGTGATTGTTACACTGATAGATTAACCTACTATTGTGGTAGATTTTGTGAAGTGGATAGAGGAAGTTGTTCCATATTCTAGTTCATATAGAGTATGGGACCTTATGAACTAGAAAGTGATGCACATTTAGACTCAATTATGCAAAGTGAACTTGTTGTGATATGAATGATATGGACATCGAATTTTGGATCATGAGGTGTTATATTTCCTCAAGGATTGGAACGTGGTGAACCATTGGTTAAACCACTTAAACAAATGAATGTTAAAATAAAATGAAGTGGAAACTTAAAATAGACACCTGACCTACACCCCAATTTTGAGTGGCCAAGAGATGGTGCCTATAGGGACTTCTTTTAGTTGTTCCCTAAATTGTCTTGGCTTTAAGAGAAGGTTGTGGTATTGACATGTTGTAGGAGGTTTTTGACCTATCCTACGCTTTTGAGCTGCAAAATTTGATGTTGTTCATTTCTATGGCATGCGGAGGGATTCAAAATTCACAATTGGCCTAGGTAGGTTAGTTGGGGAAGGTTCCTTTTGAGACGACATGTTATGGGTGTTTAAAATCTCAATAATTAAAAAACTAATCTAGGGTTTTTTTGAAGGCTCTAGGTTGGTTTAATGGACCCTCATAGGTAACCAAATCTGGTATAACTTAAAAAGTAAATTAATTGATAAATTTTCTAATTTATGATTGGATTTCAATAAATTCTTAATGTTTAAAAGTAATTTTTATAAGACATTGTGTTTACTCCTTGAAGTGTTAGTTAAATCGTGTACCAACTGCTTATTTTAGAATTGGTTCTTGAGGATCTATTTTAAGAACTGTTATGATTAAATTTTGAATCTCAATACGTGTAATGACCTTAAAAAAATGGAACCTTAGTGTTTTCCTTGGTTTAAATGTCTTTTGAGTTTCCTTGGAACAGAAATTTGAGTGTTTCTCTTAGTTCTTCTCAATTTTAGAAATGGATAAAATGATAGGATCTTGATCTTGGTGACTTATATTATGTTTGAACTAGTGAGTGGGTTGATTCTTTATGTTTCATAAGTGGATAACCCATTGTAGTTATCACCCTTAAAGATTAAATTCCTAGCTAAAGGGTTTCTTTTTATGACGTTTGGTGTCATTCAAACGACGTTGTCACTAATAGGACTCCATCCTTCATATGAAACCCTTGTTTAGTGGGTTGTTCATGGTATATTAGAACCTTGTTATGATTGTGAGCATAAATTACTACACATCTTCAAAAGTTTAGACATTTTGAGGCCATGGTCGGGTGTTTTACAGGTCTTGTGACTCTTTGTTCATCCTCTGTAATGGGCCACATTATATATCTTCATCTAGGTTAAAGTTCATAAGAATAAATAATACTCTGGGTTAAATCCCTTATACGGACCCCCAGATACTCAAATACATAGGGAGGATAGCCTCTGGATAGTATCGTGGTGTCGTCTTGCTTCTAGAACATGATGGTATAATGTGTTCCCTTACGATGTACCCTTTGAGTTGTTAAATGATATAACAAACAGATTGGGTTTGGTGAAATCATTGATACTTGTGTTTTTTAGTATATTATTGGGTCATCTTCAGAGTATAGTGTATTGGGAATTAAAGTAATAATGTTTTCCCCAGTGGACGGGATGTCTTTAAAGAGACTCGGGTGTTTCGACACATCAGTCAGTTTTTTTTTGCTTTTATGAAAAATGCTTTAATGTATGTAAGCATGACTCGAAAGAGTTTTAGGCATATAGTTAATGTGATTTTGGTCTAGTGTGCTTATGATAACCTGATATATCTCTTTTTTAGATGACTATTACACTCTTGAAGTGGGCACATCGCATCAATTCTGTTAAATATGCTCCATTCCATGTATAAACAGAACATTAGAAGAGGATCATTAAGAAATGGTTGGTTTTTCTTGAATTCCCTTTAGGAATAAAAGTTGGAATTATTTCAGTTCATGATCAGCTGCATAATTTTGAAATTATTTTCTATTTATGTAACCTTGTGGAACACCAATGGTCTTGGATGGACTTTAGTGGTTTAGCTGGAGTGATCATGGGATGCCTCTAGTAGTGATGGTTTATGATCAGTTTGTAATAGTGCTCTGACAGGGGAACCTAAGATTATTTTAAGGGGAATAAACCAGTGGTGGTTTGATTGATCTTCTTGAAAATCTTGATATCTTCTTAGTGTTTTCATCTTAAAGAGATGAGAATGTACCATATCATGATGTCATCCTTTATTTACTAAGAGACCATCGGTATTACACCATGTTAATGATAAATTTCGTTTGTTTGGTTTGTGATCTCTCTAAGAGTTGAGCACTAAATTTTATTTTTTATAAGTCTTGGTTTATCCTAAGTTATGCATGGTATCTTATGTAAAAACACCTTTTAAAGAATCTTGGACACCAGTAGATTTCTTCTTACATGACCACCAGGAAAATGACACTCTGCGATTAGTCAATGTTCTTACGTTGGTGTCTTGGATTGTACCATTGTCTCACTTATAACATGGGTATAGAATACTAGTGGATAGTTCCTTAGAATCCTTTTTAAGTAATTTTAGGTTACCTAGTCTTGTTTTCAGGCTTGATAGTGATGTTAAAAGGGGGTGGGAATTTCAATGGGTCGATCTGGATTACACCTGTGTTCAAGGAAAGGCACAATAGTTTAAATGGTTCGATAATGGTAGACCAATAAACATCACTAAAATTCAATTATGGGATTTAGTGGACATTGTTGGGGAAAATTTCATGATTCCTTGGAGGAATGGAATTGCAATTCAGTTCGTGATGTGTCATCCTTCTAAGCCAATAATCTTTGAGAATGGTAAGTCGTAGGTGGTTTGACTGTTATTTATCATTTTCAATGTACATGGTAGGTGAATGACTATTTTTGGGAACATTTTCAGGTGGAGTTTAGTGTATTTTGTTTTGGTTGATTATTTTCATGGAATGTTGGATTGAATTGGCTAAAGGTGTTGGTCATTAATAAACCATTTCATTGTTTTTAAAATCATGTTATAAGCATCATTAGAATGATTAGAGGCATTCATTGTATGGTAATTCTAACATTGGAGGTACTTTGGTTCAAAATTGGCCCGATTTTGTGACAAAATCCATGGTTGGGAGCACCATTGGCTAGATATTTAAAGAGACTACAATGTGATTCTGTCTCTTGAAAAAAAACTCGTCAGTACTAGTGGCCATGTATAAAGTGGGAGATAGCGGGTTTTCTTACAAGGAGTTCCACCTATCAGTAGGTGAAAAAAGATCATTAGTGACCGGATAGACTTTTATAGTAGTCACATATTCCCAAGTGGTAAGAGGATTATGTTGCAATGGACTTCATGACTTGTTTACTAAGGTCACCTCGAGGTAATGATGTTGTATTACTTGTTGCTGACAGGCCCACGAATGTTTCCCTTTTCTTTCTAATCAATGAGACCTTCAGTGTTGACGAAGTTTATGGGTTATATATCTATAAGATCATATGACTCTATGGGGTCTTGTGAATTATCATTTTTTTATAGGGACTCTCAGTTTACATATAATTTCTGGAAGAGTTTTCATAGGTAACTAGGTACATAGATGATTCTGAGCAGAGCATACCACTTTTAGACTGATGGCCAATTTGAGCGTATGATACATGCACTTGAGGACATTCCGTAAGCATGTATCTTAGATTTTGGGGGATCATCAGAGAAGAATATACCCCTAGTTGAGTTCTCCTAAAATAATAGTTATTAGGTGAAAATGCATATGGCACCTTATGAGGAAATGTACGGTAGGCCATGCTGGTCAGCCCAGTGATGGTTTGTGGTAGGTGGGGTTGCATTTCTAGGATCACATATTGTGAAGGAGAATTATGAGATGGTTCAATTGATTCATAAGTGGATGGATAATCTTCAGTCTTGAAACAAGTCTTACACTAATTTTCACAAATGACCTCTAGAGTTCGGGGTTGGGGATTAGGTATTCCTTCATGTTTCACTAGGGCAAGGACATGGATGGATCATGAGTTAGGGTAACCATTCATTATGATTTTTCATGTCATTCATGATTATTGAGAGAGTCTGGTTGGTAAACTATTGGTTATAGTTGACTCAAAGGTACCAATACATCCATTAAATCTTCCATGTATCTCAGTATCACTACAATCATTCAGACCCATCTCATTATTTTCAACCTGAGGAGGTCGAGCAATAGGTTGATACATCCTTTGAGGATCATCTTCTACGTATAGTAGATAGAAATAGGATCTTTTTAGAGCTCCCTTAATTGAGTAACCTTTAATTTGACATAGTTTCTCTGTCTAATCTTTGATTGAAGCATGAAACGTCTCTTTAGATCTACATCGGTAAGACCTCGATTCATTTTTTAGCCATTCTATATTCTTCTGAATAGTGATTTCTCTATTTAGGTGAAAGATGATATGCTTTAATTTATGGTTCTTCATCTATTCTCCATAGTTCTTACAACCTATGTCAAATTAAAAGTAAATACTAGATGGTCACTCCACTACCAATATAAGGTATGTGTTATGTGCTTTATTCTGTAGTTTTTTGTGATTTAGTAGGCTACCTGTCATGGTGCCGCTTACCAAAATTTTGTTCACAACCCTAAAATTAAATTGACTAATTGAATTAAATGGTTTTGGACTGGTTTGGGTTTCCCTTAGGTTCATTTATATTTTTTTTTTGTTTCCCAAACCAATGGTCACCCATGGAGTGTGCCATGTAAATTCCATGGAATTAACCATTCTTGAAGCACCCTGGGGGTGTGTTTCAATGCTTTACAAGTTAGAGGATCCTTATTTATGGTTTAATGGAATTTTTTTTCTTTATTAGGATATGTCCTACCTCCTTTCCATATTGAACATAATGTTATGTCATTAAACTGTTTAATTATTAAATTGATAGAATGGCTATATTTTGTCTTCATTACATGAGTGGGAATACTCATTATTTTCTTTTGAACATGAATTTCTATATGTGAGTTGGTATACTCACAAGGTGTAATTGAATGTGATATGGATTAATGAGTGGTTATAATAATTTTATGAGATGATGAATGATTATTTATATGCCTTGGATGTTAATCCTTTGATCTTGATGTGGTGGTGGATTCCTTGGAGAGGGTATTCCCCTTGGGTCTTGATTCTGTGGGTTTTCTCAGGCCTTGCTATCCCTTGGATCCATTTTTCCTGGACTTTCATAGGTCTTGTATGGTATGACATGATCCTAGGACTCCAACCGGCACCTAAATAGGTTTCCATAGAGATTCTCATATGAATTGATGAGGATGTATTGGTTTTTTATAACTTAGATCCAGCCCTTCGTGGTCTAACAAATTGATTATTATGGTGCGATCTTGGATTTATGCTAAATTTGATTATATGGATTGGCAGTGGATGTTTTGGAAATTCGGGTAGTATGGAAAGGTTGTTGTTGAAATGATAGGTTGGGATGTATGATGATTTTGTATTACTTATATCTTCTTTGTTTGTATTTACCTTGTTATAGGAGATGAATATTTTTAGGGAGCTATGTTTGGATATACGATCTCATTGGTTTGATTATATGTACCATGGAAACTCTTCTACTTACCCTTATATCTTCTTGTTAGTTTTACTAGAACAATACATAGACTTTATTATATAGATTGAAATGTATATATATTTAGGTGGTTACCTAATGGGATTGTATCTCACACCATATTTGAGGCATCGTTGGATGCCTGAGCAGCATATTTGTAGGTAAGAAGGGATAAGGAAAGTTCCCATAGTTCGAGATTTGATTTTGTGTCATACATAGGATAAGGGTATTGCGAGACCGAGATGAGGCTCATAATGCTATTCAGAGATAATGATTTTTGGTATTTTGGTTTATTGGATACATGTATTGTATTTTCCACTTCGAATCTATTTTGGTTTCCTTACTAGACATATGACATGTATCAACGTCATTAGTTTTTATATATGAGATTGAATCTATATTTTTTTTATCTTGTATTATTCATTTATAAGTTGTCTTCTTATTATATCTACTTCCACTATTGGTTTGGTATTGATATTACACTATGTATACATTGGGGATGAGGGGATATTATCTCCACTAACACACTTAGGTCCTCGATACTAGTTAGAAACATCTGGCATTTGGGGAGATATACTTGAGGTCTTGTGACAAACCCAGATTAGGGCACTATTGAGTGGCATCTAGGTCCAGGATGTTACAAAGTGGTATGAGAGGATTTATTTTCTGATTTACTTTACTATTTAGAGACAATAGAGAGGTATATAAAGGAGTAAGAGTTTGGTATTATGTTATGACCCATAGTAGCAACCCCACATACAAGGAAAATACAAATTACATTAGATGAAATTTCAATTTCCTATATTTTAGATATTATAGTTGATTTGATTCCACCATTGGGTTATGAACTTGAATTGTGGTATTATTATTGTTATGATTATGGGTTATATTTTATTGTGACCTGATGAAATTAGGGTATTCCATCTCATTCATCATATAGAAACTTATTATAAATCACATTCCATACAATATGTCATTCCATTTATGATGGATTTCATGTTTCATGTTAGTTTGATAGTTACCATGATATATGTACTTACTATTGTGATATATTTTGTTCATTAGATAGTGGAAGTGATTCCTATTTTTATTTCATATGAATTATGGACCCTTATGGACTATAAATTGATGCACTGTTTGAATCAATTATGAAAGGTGAAATTTTTTGTGTTATGAATGATATTCACACCAGATTTTGGTTCATGAGGTGTTATGGGACCTTAAGGATTGGATCTTGAGGTACCCTTGGTTAAACCTCTTGAAAAAGTGAATGTTAAATGAAAATGAATTTGGAAATTGAAACTACTACCCGACCTAGACATAAATTTTGAGTGGGAAAGAGGTTTTTTCTTTAGGGACTTATTTCATCTATTTCTTACAAAGTCCTAGTTTTAAGAGCTGTCTATGGTATTGACTTGTTATATGAGGGTTTTGACCTCTCCTATGATTTTCATTCGTGAACTTTTTTGTTGTTATTTTTTAGGCATGCAAATGGATTAAAAAATTACAACTAGATTATGTAAGTTAGTTAGGTAATTTTATTTCTGAGATGAAATGTTATGGGTTCTTATAACCTTCATAATTAAACAAATTCTATTGGGTTTCTTTTCAAAGTACCCATATTGGTTTAATGGACCCTTATAGGTTACAAGATCTATTATAACTTAAAAATTAATTTAATTGATAAATCTCTTATTTGTAAAAGGATATTAAATAATTAATGTTTAAAAATAAGTTTTATAAGTCTTTTATGTTATTCCTTGGAGAGTTAATTAAATTGGGTACCAAGTTCTTTTATTTAGTATAGGTGCTTGAGGTCCTTTTTGAATCTCTTTAATAATCAAATCATGAATGTGAATAACTGTAATGACCTTAAAAAAATGGAACATGTATGTGGTTTCCTTGGTTTAAATATCTTTCGATTTTCCTTCGAATGGAAATATGAGTGTTTTCTCAAATGCCTTATTCTTATTAGAAATGGAATAATTGATAGGATCTTGAGCTTGGTGACTTCTTGTTAACCTAACCTAGTGATTGGGTTGATTCTTTATGTTTCTTAAGGGGATATCCCATGGTTGGTATCACCCTTAATGCATAAATTCCTTCCTAAATGTTGTTTGTTTTTACCATTTGGTGTCGTTTGGATGTTGTTGCCTCTAGTCGGATTCCTACCTTCTTATAACACCCTTATTAGGATGGACTGATCTTTTACCCTTGTCATAGGCTTGATCATTGAGTATTTATCATCTTAGGTAGGTTAGACCCTTCACGATCAAGGTTGGAAATTTTTTAGGTCTCGTGACTCATTCTTATTCCTTATTAATGGGTGAATTTTTATATAGTCTTCCAGGTTAAAGGTCCTATGGGGAAATATGACTCTGGGTTAAATCTTTTATATGGACCACCTGATACTCGGATACATAGGGAAGATATATTATGGATAGTATTTAGTTTTTTTCTTACTTCTAGGACCTTAGAGTAATATGATCTCATATACATGGTACCTATCAATTTGTTGAATGATATAACAAACTTGTTGGGTTCGGTGAAATCATTGAGACTTGTGCTATTGAGTATGTTTTCAGGTCATCTCCATAGTAGAGTGACTTAAATGTCAAAAGAATCAATTTGGTCCCAATGTTCATGACGACTTTCCAGATATTCGTGTGTTTTTACGTGTCGATCAGTATGGTTTTGGCTTTTATGAAAAAATATTTAGCATATGTACGCAAGACTCAAAGGAGTATGAAATGTGTAGTTAACACGAGTTTGATCTAGTGTTCTTATGAGAGGGTATTATATCTCTTATTTCAAAGACTAGGACACTCTTGAGGTGGGAGAGTCATGTTAGTTCTAGAAAATATTTTCCCTTCCAATTAGAAATAGAAAATACTTAGAGGACCATTGGGAAATGGTTGGATTTTCTGGAATTCCCTTGAGGGTTGCAAGTTGGAATCATGTTATTGCTTGCTCAGTAGAATAACTTTGAAAAGGTTGGTTGAGTATGAAACCTTGAGAAACACCACTACTCCTAGATCAACATCTGTTTTTTAGCTTGATCGATCATGAGATGCCACCGGTAGTGAAGGGTTATTATCAGTTTGTAATGGTGCATCGGTAGGTGATGTCCAGATTCTTTCAAGAGAACCCAACTAGTTGTGGTTCGACTAGTCTTATTAAAAATATTTAAATATTTTTAGTGTATTTATCTTAAAGAGGTGAACATGCCCCCTATCTTGTTGGCATCCTTTATTCACTAAGAGAGCATCAGTCTTACACTACGCTAAAATTTAAAAGTCATTAGTCTAGTTTTTGATATTCCTAAGAGTTATGAGAGAGATGTGTTGTTATTTATGAGTTCTGGTTAGTCCAGAGTGATACAGAGGTTTCAAGTATGAAACCTGTGGATAGACACCTAGACACCAGATGCTTTCTTATAACATGACTTCAAGGTGAATGCTACTCTCGGATCAATAAATGTACTCACATGGTCGTCCTAGCTTGTACCAATATCTCACTTATAACATTGGGTATGGACTACCAAGGGATAGTTCCTTAGACTCTTTTATAATAAATTTAAGGTTACCCATTCTTGTTGTTGGTATCTATAGTGATGTTAAAAAAGGGGTAATGAATTTAGTAGGATGGATCTAGATCACATATTTGTTTGTGACAAGGCACAACATTTTAAATGGTCATATGATGGTTGAACGAGGAACTTCATGGGAATTGAGTTATAGGATTTAGTGGATGTGGTTGGGGAAAAGTACAAGATGCCTTGGAGGAAGGTATTGCAGTTTATTTTGTGATTTGTGGGTCATCTAATTCATACATCTTCAAGAATGTTCATCCATATGTGGTTAGACTATTATCCTTCTTGTTTAATTTATACGGTAGGTGAAGAACCATTTTTTGGGCACATATTCAGGTATAGGTGATTGTAGTTAGTGTCAGCTATGGATTTTCATGGAATGATAGATTGGCATGGCTAATGTTCATAGTGGGTAATTGACCATTTAGTCGTTTGTAAAATCACACAAGAAGTTTCGTTAGAATTATTAGAGGAATTATATGTAAGGAAATTATAAAATTGGAGGTATCATGATTGAAAATTTTCCCCTTTTGTGATAGTATCCACGGTGGGTGCACTATTAGCTAGATTTTTAAAGATACTATGATGTGATCGTGTCTCTACATAAATTATCTTTCCAATACCAGTGTCCAGATATGAAGTAGGATATTGCTAGTTTTTTTAAGATTCATTCCACCTATTAGTAGGAGAAGGGAAAAAATCGATGACCAGATGGACTTTTACAGTAGTTACCTATTCATATGTAGAAATGCAATGATGTTTTCATAAAAATCATGATCTTTTTACTCATGTAACCTCAAGGTAACGGTGTTGTGTGAGTTTTTTTGTTAGGCCCATGAAGAACAATCTTTTCTAGTCGATCATGGAGACCTTTAGTGTGGATGAGATTAGAAGGTTTTATATCCATGAGATAGTTTGACTAAACAGACTCCCACACACTATGATTTATGATAGGGATGCCCAGTTTACATCTCATTTCTAGAAATTGTTTTAGAGGGTTCTAGGTACATAGGTTCTTCTGATCACAACATATCACCCTCAGACTAATCGCTAGTCATAGCGTATGATACAAGTTCTTGAGGACAAGTTTCAAGCATGCATCCTATATTTTAGGGGCTCTAAGGAGAAACATATATCCCTTATTGAGTTCACCTACAATAATAGTTATCATGAAATGATACAGATGTAACCTTATGTGTCTTTGTACATTAGTCCATTCCAATTTCCCCTGTGATGGTTAGAGGGAGGTGAGGTAGCTTAACTGGGAAAATGTATCATGAAGGAGACTTTTGAGCAGGTCCAAAGGATTCAGAAGTGGATAAATATTGTGCGGTCTCAAAATAAGTCTTACACTGATAACGACAGATAACCTTTATAGTTTGAGGTTGGGGATCAGGTCTTCTTTTGTGTTTCACTAAGGTTGGGACATAGAATAATTAGGATACAGGGTAATATTTCATGATGATATGTCAGGTCATTAAATATTCTTGAGAGATTCGGGTTGGTAGCATATTGGTTGTAGTTACCTAATATGTACCAATCCATGCATAACATCTTACAAGTATCTTAGTTATTCCACAATAATTTGGACTCATATCATTCTTTTCATATCGAGGAGATTGAGCTACAGGTTGATTCATCCTTTGAGAAGCATCCAAGTAATATAGTTGATAGGAGCATGAAGGTCTTATGAGGTTTCACAGTTCCTATAGTACGAGTTCTATGGTATAAAGACCTATTTCTGGACAATACTTGCGAGTTAGAGGCCGATGTATGTGCTCAGTGGCTAGAGTTGTTTTCAGATGAATCTTGACCACCCTTGAGAGGGAAATTTGGGGAATTTTTTTTAAGGGAGAATATTTTAAGAACATGGGTTTTTGTTTGCGGTAAAGATCCCTTATTTTTTAGTTTTAATGTTTAAATATGGTATAATGGGAATTTCCTTTGAGGTCATGTAAGTGTCAAAGGTGTGTGTGAATTGTTTGGAGCTCAGAGCCCATGTTGTTGGGTGATTTAAGCCAAATGCATGGTTAGTTAAAACCTAGTGGAAAAGGCCATAGGGCTTGACCAAACCATGAAAGGATGGATCATAGAGTAGGGAATGGATTCACGGTTATGAAAAACCTTTTGGAATAGTCCGTATGGCCATGGTACCATGTCTGCAAAATTTATAAATTATTTTTTCACATTTTTCTCATGGTTAGTAAAACCGTGTGAGGAAATTGGGTGGGTGAACCTTCTCCTACAGTATACCATGCCGTTTGGTGCTTGGTTTTCCAAACCTTGTAGACCCTTAATGTTTGGAATACTAAATAATTTTAAATTATATTAAATTATTTTATAAATTTAAATTTGGTTTTCATTCAACGGAGAGTAAAAGTCTATTTTGAGAGCTCCCTTCATCGACTAACCACAGATTTGAGGTGTTTTCTATGTATGATCTTTGATTCAGGTGCATAATGTATCTTTCGATCCATATTGGTAAGACCTCAATTTATTTTTAGTTATTCTCCATTCTTCTAGATATCTTTTGCGCTAAATACGTACAAGTTGATATGCTCTAATTTCAGGTTCTTCATCCGTTCTTCATTTTTCTCGTGGTCTAATTCAAATAAAGAGTTGATATTGGATGATCACTCTATGACCGAGCTAAGTAACAAAGATTATATTTTATTTTTTATTTTTGGTGCTTTATTAGGCTAACTACCATGATTCCACCGTCTGGACATTTTGACATAGCCCTAAAATTAAATTAACTAAATGAATTACATGTTTTTGGACATGTCAGTGATTCCATTAGGTTCATTTATATTGGTTAGGTGGTTTTTACCATAATCGAAGGTCGGCCACGGGGAGTGTATTGTATATGACTATGAATTACCCTTTATTGAATCACCCATGGGTGTGTGTCAATGCTTTCTGAATTAAAGTAAGCTAATTTATGGTTGAAGGGAATTGGTTTTCATACATAAGATATGTCCTTCCTCCTCACCATTTTGAGCATTATTTTAATCTATTAAACTATTTAATTGTTAAATTGATGAAATGGTTATATTTTTTCTTGATTACATGTGTTGGTATACTCATTATTGATTGGATTTGATTTTGAAATGGTTAAATGAGTAGATATACTCATTGTTTTATTTTGAACATGAATTGATATATGTGAGTGGTATACTTAAAAGGTGTATTTGAATGTGATATATATTATTGAGTAGGTATACTCATGGTATGGGACAATGAATGGTTATTTAGATTCCTTGGATGTTAATCTTTGGATCCTGACGTGGTAGTGGATTCCTTGTAGAGGGTATTCTCCTTGGGTCTAGATTTGGTGGTATTCCTCATTGCCTTCTACCCATTGGATATGGCTATCTTGGACTCACAAAGGACGTGTTTAGTCTAAAATTCTCTTAGTACTACAACCAGTTCCTAACCCAGATTCCATCGACATGCTCTTAGGAATCAATGAGGATGCCTTGGTATTTTATACCATAGATCTATCCATTTATGTTATTCCACTTTAATTATTATGGTGTGGCCATGATGATGTGATGCATTTGATTATTTGGCTTGGATATGGATGTTATGTCTCTTTGGGTTGTATGAAAAAGTCTTTGGTGACATGAAAAGGTGGGATGTACACCGAGGTCGTGTTTTTTATATCTACCTTGTTTGTAGTTTCCTTGTTATAATAGATGAAACTTGTTTTGCAGGGAGACATGTTTTATTTTTTAGTCTCATTGGATTGATTATATGTTCCATGGGAACTCTACTGGTTACACTTATATTAGTTTACTTGTTCTACCAGCACACAACATATCTTTTATTGCATAGACTGAAATTTATAGATATTTGGGTGGTTGCCTACTGTTATTGTATCTCACACCCTGTTTGGGCTATCGTTGGGTACCAGAACAGAATATTTAAATGTAGTTAGGGATATGGAAAATAACATATATTTGTGGAGTTGATTTTGTTCCTTTATTAGGAGAAGGGGAGAATGAGATCAAGCTGAGGCTCGTTATTTTGTTCAGAGATAAATTTTTTTGGTATTTTGGTGTTTTGGATACATGTTTTTCATTGTTCTTCATTGTACATATTTTGATTCTTTACTGAACATATGAAATGTATCATCATCATTGGTTTTTATATACGATATTGCTTCTATATTTGTTTATATTCGTGTCTTGTTCATTTATTAGTGGTTTTCTTATGGTATATGCTTTCTATATTGGTTGGTTATTGATATTCTAATGTGTATACTCTGGTGAAGAGGTCATAGTCTCCCCACATACACACCTAGGCCCTCACTGCTAGTTGTAAGCCTCTGGCATTTGAGGATATATGCTTGAGCCCTTATGGACAACCTATATGACCATGAAATTAAATTGATTGAATAAATTAAATGGGTTTGGACCTGTCAGGGTTTCCCTTAGATTCATTTGTATCACTTTGGTGGTTTTTTCCCAAACCAATGGTCACACATGGGGTGTGCCTTGTATATGACTTGGAATTACCCTTACATGAACCGCCCAAGGGGTGTGTTTCAATGCTTTTCTATTTAGAGAAATCTTATTTATGGTTGAAGGGAATAGGTTTTCTTAATTAGGAGATGTACTTCCACCTTTCCATGTTAAACATAATGTTAATCTATTAAAATATTTAATTGTTAAATTGATGAAATGGTTATATTTGGTATTGATTACCTGAGTGGGTATACTCATTTATTATTTGGCTTTAATGTGGATTGGTTAAATGAGTGGGTATACTCATTGTTTTCTTTTGAACTTGAATTGGCATATGTGAGTGGGTATCATCACAAGGTGTAATTGAATGTGATATGGATTTGTGAGTGGGTATACTCATGGTATAAGAGGATGAATGCTTCATTAAATTCTTTGGATTTTAATCCTTATATCGTGACGTGGTAGTAGATTCCTTGGAGAGGCTATTCTTTTTGTGTCTTGATTTCCTGAGATACCTTAGGCCCTACTACCCCTTGGATATGGCTTTCATTAACTCGCGTAGGATGTGTTTAGTCTGAAATTTCTCCTAGGAATCCAACCAGTGCCTAACCAAGCTTCCATAGAGATTATCATGGGACTCGATGAGGATGCCTTGGTCTTATATACCGTGGATCTGGCCCTTCTTGGTATGACACTTTGATTATTACGGTGTGGTCATGGGGATGTGCTACCTTTGATTATATGGATTGGTCATGGATTTTTTGTCTCTTCAGTTTGTATAGAAAGGTCATGGTTGACATGACTGGTTGGGATGTACACTGAGGTCCTGTTAGTTATATCTTCATTATTTTTAGTTTCCTTTTTATAGGAGATGACACTTCTTTTTCAAGGATCCATGTTTGGCTATATGATCACATTGTATTGATTATATGTTAAATGGGAACTTTACTAGTTACTATTATATCTTCTTACATATTTTACCAGTACACTTCATATCTTTTATTTCATAGACTAAAATGTATAGATCTTTGGGTGGTTACCTACTTAGATTGTATCTCACACATTGTTCAGAATTTTTTTGGGTACCCAAATATACTATTTGGATGTAGTTAGTGGTATTTAAAAGAACCCATAGCTCGAGAGTTGACTTTGTAACTTTCATAAGAGTAAGGATGCGTGGGACCAAGATGAGGCTCGTGATGCTATTTAGAGATGAAACTTTTTGGTCTTTTGTTGTTTTGAATACGTCTTTTTTATTGTTCTTGTTTATTCATTTTTTGGATACTTAACTAGAAATATTACTTGTATCTTAATAATTATTTTTTTTAAATGAGATTTCTTATGGATTTTTGTATATTATTATCTTGTTCATTTATTAATTGTTTGATTGTGGGGTCAGCTTCTTCTATTGGTTTCTTATTGATATTTCATTATGTATACTCTGATTATGAGGGCATAGTCTCCCCACTAACATTCCTAGGCCCTCGCTTTGAATTGGAAGCCTCTAGTGTTTAAAGAGATGTGCTTGAGGCCATATGGGAAACCAGTCTTGGGGCATTGTTGAGTGGCATCCTAGTCCAAGAGGTTACAAATCACTTGGTTTGAAGGAGGAAGAATGAAATTAAATCCAAATTTAGAACACTTAAATCCTAAGAGGGTAAAATGGTAGAATACCACTTTTTATGAGGAATATTGTTTGGTCGCATGGTTTTCCAAACCATGTGTCAAATGTGCATCATCCTCTGTCAAATAGGATGCTATGCTACATGATTACTTGGGGATCCCACATGGTTTGAAGAAGTATCCCATGACCGTGCATGATCTCTATGTTCAATCCCCATAGTTTTTTTTATTACCCATGCATATTTTTCTTCAAACTATTCACTCCTCCTCTAGAAAATCACGTTTAGGGTTCATGGTTATGACTAACTGTGTGTCAACCATGAAACATGCACTGGATGGCCATGTTCTCCGTTATTTCGTGTCCCAGCCCCTTGGAACACCACCAATCCTCCACATAGACTCATAAAACATTCCATTATCCATATAATGGGTATTGAAACTATATTTTTAAATAATAACATACCTTAAATAAGACCATGATCATATGAAGTTTGCAGTTAGGTCTCTTTATTGTGCACTGAGTGAAGATCGAGTTAACACCCAATCCACCATTGTATGGGTTTTTACCCCTTAGTTCATCTGTGATAGATCCTTGACCCACTTGTAGTGTCTATATAGTGATTTAATTACTAGAATAACAACACTGTATTTACTTTACAGAAACATTGTGATGTTCTCATATACTTAAAATTAATATTTAGACTCATCCCAAGGGTTTTTACTAATTTTACATCATCAAAATCCCCAAATAATATTTGAATTATTTCCTTAGTAGTAAATCATATATTATCCTAAATAGTTACCAATAATGGTCAACCATAATATATTAGCCCTTAATTATCATAAAAAATCATCCAAATATCCAAATTTATCTAAACCCTTCCATGATACCAATTATGACTTCCCTGACATAATCATCCAATAATTACATGACTTATATAAAATACTTCATTACAATATATTCCAATGATATTTTAGGTTTATTTTTTTATAGAAATAGGAAAAAACATTAACTAACAAACTCAGGTATTTTTCAACTAATGGACATTTTTTCCTTTCCACTATGAGAGAAACAACTAGATCTATAACAATTCATCAACATCTCCCATTAATTAATATCATAATTTAACCTTCTAGAAACATCATACTTATTATATTTCTTTATAAAATATGGAAATGGTAAACATAATAAATGGGTGATATTAGATGCATAGTAAGGGTAAACATAAATAACAATAATAAAAGATTATAAATTAGCATAAAATGAGCATATGAGTATAATCAATATAGATAATAAAATCATGAAAAATATATATTAATTCATAAATCATAGCATAAAACTGGATATAAAATAATACATTTATCAAAAGAGTGGTTCAATAAACATGATCTATGAGAACATAATATACTCAAAAGAATAAGCATAAAATTGTGAAACATATTTCAATTTTGGAAAAAGAATTAGTATAGGAAAAATTTCATTCGGGAGCCACCCCATCAATGCACATGCTTACCAGTAACTAGAAAAGGAACTCAAGAATAGATTATCTTAGGAGATATGTGATTTTAGCTATTTTATTGGAGGGAAATATAAGATCCCTCTTGTCATCATAAATACATATGAGTGCCACTTAAAATTCATTCACTTATCACATCATAAAGAACACATATAAGGAAAATTAATTTAATAAAACATTACAAATGAGGATATTTAACCTTTATATAATAAAGAACCCAAGGAGATAAAATGGGTTTAATTAAACACATCTTAAAACCCCATGGAAATAAAATAGGTTTCAATGACATCGAGAAACTTTCTAGGGAAAAGTAATTCAATCAAGAAAAAATCATATAGTTTTTATAGCTTATAGATAAATTATATATCATAAATATAATAATACTCCCAAATAAAAAATTTTATGGAATCTTAGTGAACACCCTTAAATAAAAGTAATTAGGAAAAGGGTATTCATGGAGGAAAGGATTTGGAATAAATATTACAGTTATATACCAAAAATTATTAGTTAAGACAAAGGAAGTGATGGATCATTTATCCAAAATAGAAGGAAATTATATAATCCATCCATAGAAATAAGGTGGATGGTTTAAAAATATCATGCCCCAGTGTAATAAAGGTAACTCATAAAGATTTTTATCTTGATAAAATATACCCTTTAAAAATAATGTTTCGAACGATATCACCTAAGAAGGGATTAAAAATCGAATGGTTTGAAAATGTGAGTTTAATCCCACAAATTATATATATATATACTCATTATACAATAAATCATTTAACCTAAATCCCATGAGTTTATATCCTTTTGAATATGAAAATAAAAATAGAGGTATAAACATAATATCTCTTAGAATACATTATTATCATTGACATAAAATAAAAACATACATGTCACTGTAAAAAGTAACTTTTAAAAAGGTGAAAAAATATATTTTGAAAAGATATTAATTAAAAAATAATATCCAATAATGTATCCTTGATAATTACATAATTTTTTTATAGTAAATTTGTATCCAAGTATAAAACATTTGGTAATGAAATAAAGAGAATAAATTTAAAATACCTTTCTTGAAAACCCGCATTTTAAAAAGAGTAATGAAGAATTAATTTTATTAAAACATAATTTTCATAAGTTGTATTATAAAATAACATATAATTTAATATTAGGGAGTTATAAACCCATAAATGAATAATAAATTTCAAGATAAATCATTCAATACAAAGATATTACATATAACTAATCAATATCCCTTATGGGAAACATACTTCATGAAGCATGAAACATTTGAAAAGGGTTTCATGTGGTCAAAATTCAAAAAATTATATTATTCCATAAAATATTAAAATTTTAATAATATACCCAAATTATATTAAATAATTTCAAAAAAATGATCATTACTCAATGAATGAAAATTGAGTTACAAAAAATTCTTACGAATGGAGTAACACTTGTGTAAAAAGAAGTTTGAAGAATAGAACTTTATTTATATTAGTATATCCCAATAATTAAAAGGAGTTAATTCATATAAAATTAATTTGACAATAAACCTATATAAAGGTTCATAACATGTAACATGACTCAAATACTCATAATTAAGACCATGAAAACCCTTATGGTTCGAGAAACAGTTTAATAAAAACCCCTTGAAATTATGGGGTTGTAATTGAACTTAAATTACCATTATTAAAATATAATTCATTATTTAGTATATAAAGTATACACTCCACATAAATGAAATTAGGTCCATTATACAAAACATGTCTCAAAGAGGAAAACTTGTGACGAAAACCCTTACCTTGGTACTAATTCATTCTATACATGACCAAACATAACAAATAATTAAATTAAGATAATTAAATACATATGTGATAACATTATTTATAAATATAACTCTTTATACTCTTCATTTACAATCATTCTATACAAATTAATATTATAAACTTTTACCTATTTTCAACACTATGTGTATGTAATCATTATCACTCTTTACTAGTTTCGTAAAAATGGGTTTAGTGTCTATTATTTTTTCATATTAAATAATTACTAGGTAATATATTGTTCCAAAACATATGTTACATGATAGTTTTTAAAATAGTAATTTCATTCCATGGTAGTTTTGGTTACAACCCTTGCAGATGAAATCAGTGAGGATCATGTTTCGATGATTCATAACAAATGAAAGGTGTTTTCTCAATTAACATGTCAAATGTGGATATAACCTTGAAAAAATAGTTATTTACATATTTATATCATATTATATCTTTAAATAATTTATCATAATCATTTATGATATAAATTCATAGCTGTTAGAATAAATCCCTCCTGATGGTACATTGGGGTTGATTGTGTTTGTTAACAACGTATGAGGTTGTTGAAGAAGACGGGTTGTCAAAGTAGGTGTGAAGAGTGAGCATGAATTCCTGAACTAATATTATAGAGTTAGAATATCTGATCTCGTAGAGTTTTAATGTCTAGTATCATGGAGCGTAAAAGATAGAACTTCCTCACAGAGGAGTCATTCAAAGCACTACATGATTATTAGAATATCTCATGATGAGTTCTCACAATGAAAACATGGTTTTTAGTTGATATCATGAATCGCTAATGAAAAGAACGTGAATAAAAAAGGAAATAATTGATTTATCATGTGGCCATTCGAAATCATGTGACCGCATTATTATCAATTGATCTTACAACGGGGTCATGAAAAGTGTTGGAAGTCAGTGGTGTTGGACACATGATTGTATTTAGATCTCTTGATGGGATCATGTGGTGTACTAAAATACAATGATGATGATCATGAAAATAACTTAAAACATGTAGCAGGTAATCATGAAATGTTTTTTTGACATGTGGTAGCTGATCACGTGAAGCATGTATGGCGGATTGCTTAGAAAATGGAACATATGGTTCACCGTGGTTCGAGGAGTTACAGTTGGATTTCTACCTATAAATACCCCATATCCCATCCTATATAATAGAATATGTTTTCTTATGTGGTTTTATCCAAATAAAAATTATCTTCAATGACATTAACAAAGTCTTGCGCTAGAGTCTTATGTTCTACATAATCGGTAGAAAGTCTTGCAAAAGTAACTCACAAAGGAGTCACATGAAGTAAATTTTGCAATCGATGTTTGTGAACATAAAAAAACCTAATGATATATTGTGATCCATGTGAACTAAAAAATATATTTTTATCCATGTGATCGAAGTAATTATTCATGATCCATGTTATGTGACCATGTTCTCATGATCCACATGAATAGAATAGAGTCTCACAGTACTGTCACATGATCTGCATGATCAGAATGGTGACTCGAAAAGGGGTATCACATAGACACTTATACAGGAGTATTTTGAAAATGTTCTTGTCGTATCATTGATGAAAAAATATTATAAAGACACAGATGAGAGTGATTCATCTTAGAACTAATTTTTAAATGAGTCTACTAGAGGATTAGTGTGGTCACATCAGAGATAGTGTAGTGAGCTTTTAAATTTTGAATGGTAGTAAAACATGAGGCATAACGAGTAAACTATTAAATTTAAATAGTAGTAATCTTAATTTTATTTTTTACATCAACAAATTACATTTTTATTCACGTTGGATGTATTCCAGTGAGGGTGAACTAATTAATATTCATGACTAGTGCATGTTTTAATGTCCATTTATATTTTGAAATGGAAAATAGAGATAATAGAGTTTTTTAAAACAATGAAACAATATTCAAAGAGACATTTTTTTAATTTTTAATACTTTAATTCCCCCCCCCCCTTATAGTATTTAAACTTTTGGGGATAATAATTGGTATTAGAGGAAAGGGTCTAAATAAAAGTTTCTCTCACTTCTGAAGCAATGGAAGATATGAATCGCAAAGGGACCTTGATCTTTTGTGGAAATAATTTTCAGCTATGCAAGAATCGAATGTGATAATTTTGTAAATAATTATATATGGATGCATTTAGAGCTACAATTCATGTTATCTTATCCAGTATATACATTGGATTTTTATCTAAATATGACTATGTATAATTGGATGTTGATGCTAAATAAATCAATGAATAGGGTGGTTTTATCCAACCTAGTGTACACAAAGGTGATATAATTTATTTCATCGCATTATATATGGGAAAAGACTTTAAATATATATTAAGATGATTCCAAATTCTTAGAATCTAAACTAAATATTTTTTGGAACCAATATGGGGATCTGAGAGTCGACCCCAATGATATTATATATGCATTATTTGAGAAAGTGAATTTTATTATGGAATACATGTGTGGTCTTAGAGAGATTTTAAATAATGTAAATATCATTAAGAGTATCATGATAAGATTATACCTTGGTTTAATTTTAATGTATCTATACTAGTGGATAAATATCTGACAGATTTGGCACTAGATAGCTCACACAGTACTTTTATAACTTATGGGATGAGAAATGATGTAAATGGGTATATGGAAAAACGGAAGTATAAACAGGTGCTATTCAGGGACATGAAGAATCTCCCTCTAGAAGATGGTCAAGAAGAGGACATTATTGATGGTTTTATGTCATTACATTCCCCATGAATTCAAAAATTAAAAGAGAAATTTAAATGGAAACATTATCTTTCATTATTTCATTGCAAAAAATTCAAACATGTTTTGAAAAATGTTTCAAGGAGTTTCAAGATAATTATGTGGATGGTGGTGAAACTCCCGAGAAGAATCCTTAATATAGTGTGAAAGACTTAATGAATACTAAGTGAAATGTTTTCAAAAATAAGGATCTACTTTCACAAGAAAATTATTGTTCCAAATAATCCATGGTAGAAGACATATAAGATTTTGAGGATCATGGAGAAGATTCTATGGTGGTATTTGTAGGTAACTCCTAGATAAGGGAATAAAGGGATGATAATGAAGAATAAGTCAAAGTAATAGTTGGTGTATAGGTCTAATTAGAATCTTATCTTGAGGATATATATGTTTATAGAGATTAATGAAAGAAAGATAAAAGGGTGGTTCATGATTCTATACTCTATATGTAGCAGTAGGAAGAAGAAAAGTCTTAGTTGAATGTTAAATTGAAAATCATAGAAATGAAAATCCAAATAACTCAAAGAAAATAACTGAGTTCAAACTCAAGGTTGAACAAAAGGCCAATTTTATTTATAGTTTTAAAAATACAATAAAATATTAAGTCAAACATAAAGATGAAATTGAAGTGGAATTTATCTGATTATAAAAAAAGGTGATAGATGAAGATAAATTCATTAATCCAAATATGATATTGGTAAAATAGGTTTCATAGGTTATAGAAAAATTAAAATTACAATTCATAGGTCCAGAAAAATATTCAATGGAATTTTTGGAGAATAATTTTCCACATCAGAACAAAAATATTGTTGAGGGAGTTAACCATAAATATAAAGAAGTAATGATTGATGCCACCCAAAAATCTCCCACTCCAAGGTTGAAGACTGAATCGGGTATGAATCAGAATCAACATATTAAACTAAATCAAGGGATAGTTAGTGGTGATGGAATGGTTCATAGTAATAAACCCCATATTAGTAGTTATTGTTATGGAAGGATGAGACATTCCCAAAATGTATGCTCAGTAGACAAGAGGTAACTAATGGGAGTATGGAAAATAGAGGTATCCAAAAATAGTTCAATATTTCAAGAAAAAAAATTTATGTTCACTATTTCTATTTTGAAGGATTCTAGAACATGTCTATATATTAATTTTGACAATGTAGATGAATGTACTGAAGAAAAATCAAAACATTTAGATGCAACAGTTCAAGGGTTCATCGAATGAGTAGAGAATGAAAATCAGTTTGAAAATCTACAAGATGATGTCGGGCCATCATACTCTAAGGATGATCAGGAATATCTGTCATTATAAAGTATGAAATCAAATACATTGATTATAAAGAAAAGATATGGATAGGTAATAGTTGTAGATATTTCCTTCCAGTTATTAGATCTCAGTGGAACAGGGATTATTTGTAGTGGGGAAACCTCCCATATGTCAGGAAATAAGATTCTGGTGACAAGAATTTGTTATCACAAGGAATGTTGCATAATATTTGGTAATAATTATGGTTTTAAGTTTAATGGATCATAAAAATCCATGTTTGGGTGTAAATACATGAGATGTGAAAATGCCTTATTTTTTGAAGGTATCAATCACAACTTGGTATGTGGTAGTAAATTGTGTGACTCGGAAAATGCTATAATATTTAAAACAATTGTGTATAATAATTTATACATATGGATCATTTTTTAAAGGAAAGAAAATGAATGTGATTATCAAACTTCTGAGTAGAGAAAATGATATTTTTTACCAATAGAAATAAGAAGAAAATTGGTTATGGAATAAGAGACTTAGCCATCTGAGTCAATCATCCTTATAAAATATGTTAAATGTGTTTCCTCTTGATATATCATTAAGTTATCATGTGATCATACTCATTCATGTGATTCCTTTCAATGACGTAAGATTACTCAAAAGATATATAAGGAAAAATATCAATAGTCTACAATAGTTCTTTAATTGGTGCATATTGATGTATGTGGACCTATATTACCAAGATATATTAATAGGAAGATATATTATATCCTTTTCATTAATGATTTTAGAATAATGAAATGGATCTCAATTATCCCCAAAAATTATAAAGTTTAAAGTTAAATAACATTTTATTGAAGGCAGTTAAAATTTTCTAGATCAATGGATTTGGAAGTTCCTAACTAACAATGGAAAAAAATCACAAATAGATAAGTAGAGGATTATCTAGAGAAACATGGGATAAGGAACTAAGTTTTATAAATAAGAACTCCACAAAAGAATGGATTGGTTGATAGAACAAATATTATTATCAAGAACACATCCATAAAGATTCTTATAGATAAATATATTTCAGATTGGTTTTCAAAAGATGAATTATTAAAATTAGACTATATTTCCAACTATGCCTTATTATGTCCAAATGAATAAATTACTTCATATGAGCTATGGTATAGAAATAATCTAATATTAAAATACTTTCAAGACCTTGTAATTAAGTGTGTTGTTCTTAATTAGGAGAAATGTAGTAAATTTGAATATCATGGAGATGAATGGATATTTATCAGTTACACAATAAACAATAAAGAATATAAATTCATCAATAAGAGGCTTGGAAGAATTATATAGGGAAATCATTTTGTTTTATAGGAAAATGAGAATATTATTCAACAAAATCATGAACAATCTCATGAGGATAGGGACGAAGAGGTGATCAGCTTAGGGGGAGTGAAAGTACTTAAGGTATATTCATAAGAATATTCAAATAATTAGAAGAATACTCATGTAAAAAACCAAAGAGACAATAAAAATTGAAAGGAGGAATATTATTAGGTATTAGACTGCTCTAGTGTGCATGGGGAGGATTAATACTCTTCAAAAAGTATCTTTCTTATCATAGTAAGAGCCAAAGTGTATTAAATGAACATTATGATATGGTTTTGGGTTCAAGTAATGAATAAAGAACTTGAACAAATAGAAAATAATCAGACATGGGAGACTATTTTGAAGCCAATAGATAAGAATTTTATTAAGACAAAATGGATTTTCTATAATAAGATGAACAAATATGGAACAATAATTAGAAAAAAATCATGACTGGTGTGAAAGGGTTACTCCAAAATAGAGCATACTCATGTTGATGAAACATTTTCACATGTTTCTAGGATAGAGATAATTAGAATATTTAAGGCCATAATAGTGAGAAAGAAATTAAATGTTTTCCATAAGGATTCCAATTCATAATTTCTAAATGGGGTTCAAGAAGAAGAATTTTATATTGAACAAAAATATTTTTTTATCTTTCATGAAGATGATAACAAGGTTTATTGGTTAAATAAATATCTATACAAGTTAAATCAGACACCAACAGTATAATATTCATGAAATTATTTGTATATGAAGAATCTTGGTTTTTATCATGATGGAGTGGACTATAATCTCTAATTAAGTAATGAGAGTAATCAAAGGATGGTGGTGATGGTATATGAAGATAATATAATCTATATTAAATCAAATTAAGAATAGTGAAAACCATTTTCAAAATTCATTAAATGAAAATTTAAAATGTCAATGATTAATGAACAAACATTTTCCCTTGGTTTAAAGGTTACTTAAAGAAGATATGGAATATTTATTTATCAGTCGTAATAATCCAAGTAGGTTTTCAGATGGTTTGGGATGGAAAATTCAAAAGAAATGGAAACAATGGTTTATACAGGGATGAAATTGTTAAGGGATGAGGATGGAAAAGTAGTCACTATAACTAAATACAGACAAATCATTTGCAGTCTTTTATACTTAATAGCGGCATGGCCTGATTTTGTTCCTTCCATATGCCAAGAGGTATGATATCATAGATATCCCAAAAATAAAATTAATTATAGTGAAAATTAATTCTTTAGTATATTAAATGTATGGTGGATTTTTTTTACTCTTCAATGAAAAATATCGGATATAGTTATTGGGATTTACATTGTCATATTAGGAAAGTTCATCAAATGATTGAAAGTAAGCATCATGTGGGGAACTCTATCATGGAAGACTATGTATTTCATGACTAAGAAATAAACAACATCACATTTCTTTGAGAACTACATAAGATGAATATATTTTGGATACTCAAGATTGCACATCATTACTATGGATGAATCATCAGCTCAAAGATATGGGAATTGAAGAAAAGTATCTGATCAGAATTCATTCTAAGTGCTATAAATATTATCAAAACTCTAATCTATCACCCAATGATAATTCATGTTGAAATAAAATATCACTCTATCAAATAGATATTATATAATGGGCTTATAAATATGGAGTATTTTCCTACTAAACTATAGGTTGAAAATATCCTCATGAAGGCCTTACCTAGAGAAAAATTTGAATGGCTTCGACTAACTCTTTGAATTCATTCAACTCCCCACTCCTAAATTCTATGTATGTGGGACCCCTTATCCCAAAGGTATGTTTTCCCCATTGCACTAATATGTTTTCTTTACCATGTTTCAGAAAAAAAAATGTAGTAACCTTTGGGTTTTTTGAAAAAGGGGGATAAAATCTATTAATCAAGACAAGGCGAGAAGCTTGTAATTGGAGTAGTGAAACTAGGAAAGTGTTAAATTTTATGATGTTAAAATTGGTCTATAAATGAATAATAATCATGAAAATGAGTGGAATTTGGGTTCATGATGCAACCATTAGTCATGTTTGGGTTAAGAAGTGATCTCGAAGGCTAATTTTGTTCTATCTTTTGGTGTTGAAAAGGTTTATGATGAAAGGTTTTAGAACAAAGTGATGAATCAATGAAAAATATATCTTACTCTTGTTTCTCATATCAATCTTGACTCATCTAGGTATAGAGCACATGTTTAGGAAGTCCTAGATCACTATCTAGTGTTACAAAAGGAAAATGGTTTTTCATGTCCATGAATTTTCAAAATTTTGGTTCTTAAAAGGTTATACGTGTTTTCGGAAAAACCAAACAGGGATATTGTTATAAAAAATCCCTCCTGGTAATTCATTTATGATGATCGTGTTTTTTGACAGGGATCAAGGTTGTTTATGAGGTCTATTTTTCAAAGGAGGTGTGAAGAGTGAACATGAATCTTCGAAATGATCTCATAGAATACGAATGACTAATATCATGGAGCATGACTTTCCTATCTTACAAAGCATGGAATGTTTGACAATGGTCAGAATGGCCTGAAGTCCTTCATTTTTTTTATTATTTTGATAATCCACCTTTCAAGGGGTGAGGTGGAACCCTTACAAGGCCCTAAGTCTTAGAGACAATTACATGAACTGTAGGTATTAGAGGGAATCACCCAGATAGAAAAACAAGGAACTACTCCTCTCCAGCATATTTCATTATATCAACACTCCACATTCATAGGGAAGGTCGGCTAGATGTCCTATGCAAAGATGTATAGGCCTGGTACCAATGGAAATGTAATACCCTTTCATTCTTCCAATTCTGGTTAGTTTTTCTCTAGAGAATGTGTCTGTCCTAAATCCCTATCTGGATCCGTGTCCCTTGTAGTATAAATGGTACATCTTCATAATCATGTGGCCTGAAGGCCTTCGAGTATCCCTACGGCCTTAAGGTTGACTGATGGCTTTGAGAGAAAACTGGCCTAAATTCCTTGGGTGGCCCAAAAGCCTTGCAAGACTTGAGAACCAAACGAGTGTCCTAGAGGTCGAGATGGATTAATAGTGAAAATTTTAGGTCTTTAGGAGAATAAATTTCTTACATAACAAAAAAAAATGTCATAACTGAAATCACAGTGGATTCATTTTGAGCACTGACTGGTTTTTAGAAGATCTCAAGGTGATTTCACATAAAGCACATGGGAATGAAATTTAATCTCATAAAGAGATCATGAAAAGTATGTGAAGAGGGAAAACTAGAAATAAAAATGGTATCTCGTGGTTCTTTTAAATCACAAGATTCCATGATTGTCTTTGAGTCTCATCAAGGGGTTATGTGAAATGTTGGAAGATAATGTAACTATCCAGATGATTTTCTTTGGATATCATGATGGGATCACTCAAATCACATGAATAAAATATATATGATCATCTGAAGAACATGTGACATGAATTAGGTGATCAAGTGAAGTGACTATGGAATGTATCAGATGATCAGGAAAATCATGTAAGGATAATTGATTAGGTTTTGTAACGGATGTATAACCACAATTTATGGAGTTAAGGCTCTGTATTAATGCCTATAAATACCATATAACCCATCCTTAAGAAGAAACGTTATTTTCTAAAAAAATTATCTGAAGTAAATTTATTTCACATGACCTTAAAAAATTATTTCACTAGAGTATTTTGATCCATATAATCAGTATAAATTCTTTTAAAAGGATCTCATGAAGGAGTCTCGTGGATTAAAGTATGTGTTGGGTGTCTGTATGCATAGGAAGACATATTGATATCTCACAATCTATGTAAAATAAATAGGTATCATGGTCTAAATGATATGAAAAATGTCTCATGGCCCATGTGATCTAAAAAAGTATCACGATCTTCATGAACAGAAAAGATTCTTGTGGTAGACTCATGTGATCCACGTGATCTGAAGGGTGACTCACAGAAGGGTATCAACGAGAGGTCTTTAGGATGACTCTCACACAATGTTGGTTATTGTATCATTGATGAAACAAGATCTTAAAGACATAGATGAGTGCAAATCAACTCAAAACTAGATGTTAGAAGAGTCTACTAAAGGAGCAGTGTGATCACTTAAGGGAGAGAGTAGTGAGCTTCCAAATTATGAATGTTAGTAATCCAAGAACAAAAGTGAGTTCACTCCAAAAAATTTATTTGTAGTGAGATTAATTGTATTAGGTACATCATCACACTTCCTTTTTATACTCTTTGGATGTATCATAGTGACAGTGAACCTAGTGAAATTGGTGTATCCTATGCATTCTTTAATTTCCATTTATATTGTTTAACAGAAAAGGGAGATAATTGAATTTTTTATAATGAAGAAATAATATATTAACATAAAATTTTCTTAATCATTCATACCCGAATTTACCCCCTCCCCTCTAGGGTATTTACCCTAGTTGGGATAACAATATAATTTTTTATGTATGTTGTTTAGCCGGTCCAAAAATAAACATACCTTCATTAATAGATGATTATGATGAGGTTTAGTAGAAATATCATTATAATTGAATCTTAATGATCTTATTTAGTGTTTTTAGTAAAATATAATATAATTGAAATAAATTATAATGATAATATGATTTATATAAATTCATTACATAGAAAAAAGATATCAATTCCCTCTTAGTTTTATTATTTTAAACGATTGAATTAATGATACTTGTTGGTTGATCATATCATTAATATGATGTAAAATTTTCCAAAATATAACATTAATGTTAACATAATCATCATTTTTAAATATTAATATCTTCCCCATGACCATTCATGTTAGGCGGCGATGAAAATATAAGTGTAAATCAATTATTATATGGAAGTTGAAGTCCAAACATACGCATATTCGATGATATAGTTTTCCATATAATGGGATAAATAAGTAATATGGTTTAATAATAAATAATCCTAAACATGATATAAATATCATAATTATCATTTTATACCATCCTTTTTTTTAATTAAAACATACTGTTTTTTATTTTGGAGGAAGTAGTCAGTACAATGCAGGAATTAGAATTTTGTTTTTCTTAATAGAAAAGGGAAAATGTGAATAATGATTATTCCCAGAGAATAAGAAAATTAATTTTATGGGCAAAAAATATATCGTTACATATGTATTTGAAATTTATAATTTTAAATGAAAATTATAAAATAAATAAGTTAAGAAAAAATTAATTACGCGTGTTGTGCACTTTGAGATTTTGTTAGAAGATCCCTTAAAATTGGATGGCATAGGATAATCACTTATGAAAAGAAACACAAGAGATTTAAATATTATTCTAGGGTATAGAAATTTTTTTAGTGTTTTAGGAATAAATATAAATTTTATGATTAGCATGATAGGATGGTGAGAGGCCCCTTTTATAAGTGGTGATAATGGAATGCTTGTAAATATTTCAAATTAATATAAAGGGGGCATAAGTTAAACGTGTCACTAGATCCAAAGAATAGAAAATATTGGATTGTAGAAGACATAAGGTCTATAAACACCTTTTTCAATAAATTATTGACATGTTTTTATCATAACCCAATCCCATTAACCTTTGAATTATTACTTTAACAACTTTAGCTTATAATGTGTCACTAGTTTTTATATAAGGTAAATAAATATTGATGCTTAAAAAAAGTTTTTCTTATTAGAACATTTGGACGCAGTAATTTTAAATTTTAAATCCATTCTATTTGATTCAATTTTTAAAAGAGGTTAAATTTAATTTTAAAATAAATATTTATAATTAATTTAAACTATTTTTTGAGAATATATTACATACGTTCTAAAATATAAAATAGGTTTTTCAAAATTAAATAAATCATTTCTAAATTTATAAATTCACTTATGAAATTTATTTTAATTTTTATTAGAATTTTTAATGAACTTTCAATTCATACTTATATACTATTACTTTCATAAAAATCATGTTGTTTCTAAAAACAACATTTTCTCCTAAAAAGATATTTCTTGAAAAAACCAAAAAATTAATATAAAAATTAATAATAATAATTAATAAAAAATTATGTTCATTTTTTCAAAAAAATAATCTATAATTTTATAATTTAATATTTCAATCAAATCCCAAAATATAGTGCGAAACTATTCAAATTGGAAAATAGATTTTTCAAAATTTAATAATTTTTTCTATCAAATTATTATTACTTTATCAATAATTTTTTATTTTGAATATCAATAAATTTTATTATTATATAATAATATTATATTTAGTTTCTTGAAAAAAATATATTTTTATGTGTAAAATTATTTTCTAAGTTGTATTAGCTATACTAATTAAATTTCCCTCATAGAAAAAGGTGTCGTTATTTTCAATCAACAAATGATTCATAAAGGGGTTACTCTAATTCCTTATCTTTAATTAAATGTCTTGGTTTTAACAATCATTCTTAATATTTATATTTTTATTAAAATATATTGCAAATCCATTTTTATTTGGTGTTTCATGTGGAAACTAAATTATTTAATGGTAATTATATATTAAAAATTTAGGTTGTTTTATTATCCCTGAATAAAATAAATAATGTTATCATAATTTTAGTCATAAGATCAGAGAAATTTCAATATCAAACTAATAATTAGACATACACCACTAGATGATCATGAGTTTATTTAGGATGTGCAATGAGATTTATCTATATGAAGAAAAAAACATTATAAGATCTTCATAAATAGAACTAACCCAATCCTAATTTCACATAGAATTTTACAAAGTGGAAGAGATCTAGATCCATAAGGAACAACTTCCCAAATACCTCGAAAAATATTTATATGACAATCATACCAATATATGTTTTTATTTATAACTCAATATCTAGTAGTTAGGGAAAACATACATTAAAAAGAACACAAAAATATCTAGAGTTAAAACTCACAATTTAATACATTAGAAGTAGTTTCATAGGATTTTTCTTGTTTGTATAGTTATTGATAACGATTTCCCTAATTGGTCATTAGATTCGAAAATTGATTAGTATAATGCCCAAATCTCTTTCAATTGAAGCATCATGTTTTTGTAACTTATCTATTTACTATAAACTTGTGAGTTTGATGACCTTCGTCTGCACACATATAGCATTTACCTGTCCATTTAAGAAAACTTCCATCATGCTTATTCTCATATTTTTGACTCATAGGTAATTTAATCTTCTTTACATCATCATAAATGTCACCCTACTTCCTATTATATTCAAACCTTATCTTATTTGGTGTGTTTCAGATTTCAACTATGTTCACATTGTTAATTAGTATTCCCAATAGGTAGTCTATCATAATCACAATATTTCTCACTCCATACCTTATCCTATTAGGTTTTCACTATGATAGTTTTCACATTGTCCATGGAATACATTGTTAACTTTGTTACTCTAGGATTCAAAATATACTAAAACCAAAAAAGTTAACCTGAGTGAAAATAACTAAAAAATAATTATCATAAATAACTATTAGAAAATTTAACCTCAAGATATATCACATTATTACACTATCATGTTAGCATATATATATTACAACTCAACTTGTATTTGACCTAATTCAACCTATATCACCCTCAATTTAGCTTATATGTAACTCCCCTACCCCAATTACCTAGATTCGGTGCATTATTTTAATACATTGGTATGATAACAAGGAATCAAGTCTTGAATGACAGATCAGTTTAGCAGTCTTGGAAAATAAATTACATACATGAACGTTACATTACACTTTCTAACATACAACACAACATAAATAATCCTTTGATAATTCCATTGTTCCCTTTAGCTTAACCCTACGTAACAATCATAATACACATCTTGGAAATCCTAGGAAAATAAAACATAAGAAATGGGTGAGCTCAGATGCTCAGTAAGGGTAAATAATTTAGCAGAAGCTATAAACTTTTAAGGAAATATGTGTAATAAAAACAACAGCCTTCTAAACATAAACTTGAACATAATATGGTAAAAATAAATCAAAAACTACCATATAAACATGCACATGGATATTCTACTAGTCAAATAATCACATGTAATAATTAATTTCATAATGAGGGAATGCCTAACACCGGACATCATTACCACATAGTCTAGGCCTCGTGCCAGGACTACAAATAAAAGTTTTGTCAAATCCTTGTTCCAAGACACTATTTTGCCTCATGAGACCGACCGATGCATCGAGGATCTATAGTGGGCTCCACCCGTCACTTACTAAGTCCATTGCATTCCTCATATGAAAAAGTTGAAACATAACATAAACATTCGTATTTAAACTAGCATACGAAATGTAAATACATTAACCATAAACCATGAATGGTATAAAAATATAACATCCATATTCAAACATATCATAACTCATTCAACACAATATGGAAGATTTTATTATAATAAATCAGCCTTAATCAAATGTAATATCCAGTAAATGATACTGACATAGTTGAAAATGATGAGTAAAACTTTTTGAGAGAAATATCCTTTTTGTAAAATCATTTAAATGTCACACATTTATAAAGGAATTAATTGAAAAGAGATTTTTTAATCAAAGTGTCCCATACCTCTTTGAAACATTTGAAACAAATTATCATTTCAAAACATTCACGTCCATATAAATAGTTCCTTAAAATCATTTTGAAAACATGGACATTAATTAAAAAGATTTAGAAAGATAAATCTTTAAAAAATTTAATATTCTGATCTTGATAAATATTCCTTTAAAAAATCCTTAAAATATTCATTTTGAAATAATTTTTATGAACAATGGACATGGATGATAAAAATGTCCCAGTAAATACTTGCACATAAACAATCTTGGATAATAATGAGATTGAGGAATTAACCCTTACCTTGCACCTTCCATTAGTCGAGGGTACATTTAACCTCCTGTATGAAGATATTAGTATGTTATTAAATTATACCAGAACCATATTAATATTTATGATATTATAAATTATTCGCTTATGACTTTATACTACCCATTTAATAATAATTTCTATATTAAATTAACATTTCAGGTAATAATCGCTTTCTTTATCGTATGTGTTTTAACTTGTCACTCTTGATTGTATCACTTAGATCAAGATTTAAATAATTCCAGAATATAAAACATGATTTATATATCATATATATTTAGAATATAAATATGTATAATAGACATATATATGAAATTAAAAACAATGTTTATGGAGACGGTAGTCCTAACGTACGCATAAACGATGTTTCCGTTTTCATATCGTTTTGAACAAAACTAAGTGAATAAGATATATGTAAGTACACACATATATATATATATATATATCCAGTAGAATTATTATTTAATATATTACAAACTTATTAGTAATATATTTCTTTATAATCATCGATGAATGGTGAACATGGAAATGCATCTCATGGCGTCGTGGAGACGGTAATCTGTACGTACGCACGAGTGCCAATATCATGTCCTTAAAAGTGTGGAATTGGATGGTATATTAATTTTACATAGAAATTATCATGTTTTTTTTATTATTTATATACATATTACTCATCATTATATCCATCCAAATAACATATTTTATAATAGAAAATTACACCATAGCGTGAAGATGGTAAGTCGTACGTACGCACGCATGATGACATTATCATTCATAAGATGGATAGAATAATGAATATTTTTGTGCCATATTTATAATAACATCACATTATATAGAAGATGCTGGAGTTATTATTTTATAATGGAAACAAAAAATAAAGAGTAAGTGGGAGAATAAGAGAACTTGAAAGAGGGTGGTGAAATCATTACCTTTTCTTCGGGTTCTTCATTTTAACTTGATGAAAAGGGCTCCTTAGGTTGGTTTTCTGACCAAAGTAAGGCCTCTAGGATTAAGTTAGTATAGTTAGGAGGATATTTGGGCAGTTTTTGTCCGAGCCAAAAGTCTTTGGAGGTGTTAATTTGAGAGAAGGGGAAGTTCCATTTTATAATAGGGGTGAGGGTCACTTTAGAAAAAAGATTAAAGTATTAATTTTTTATACAATTATATTAGGTTTATAATGATTCAAAATTAATTTCTTTCTAGACATAGGTGGTTATGGGTCTAAATACACTCAACCAATAGGTTTTAGACAAGTTTAGGTTACCATTTTGATCTTATCTTTTAGATTTAACTCTTAGTTAAATAGTTTAACTTTTACCATGTCTTGTTTTATTCTTACCCTATATGGTTAATAAACTTACTCAAAACTTCTAAGAGAACCTCAAGTGGATCATTAATAACATATATAATATTAGTTAAGACCTTTTATGAATCTTACATTTTTAGGAATATTATATCAACCAATAATATAGTATTTGTTTTAAATATTAATTTATGTCAATTTTGACATTATTTGGTATTTTGTTCTTGTGAATGTCATCACAACTTGATTACATAAAAATAGATACATTGAATTATCCCTAACATGACATATTCAACTATAAAATTCGTGGATTTTATAAAAACATTGAAATTATATTTATTTTAATATTTATAATACCATTTATTTAATTCTTTCATTAATAAGGTAATTACTGCATCATCATTGTGTCATTAATAAATCTAATTATTCATTCTCAAAAAATTATAAATAAAATACCATTATGTATGAAATATTTTTAGATTTATAATTAATATTTTTTTTTGAAGAGATAACATGTATAAATATATGTAAAAATTGTTTTACTAAAAGATATATGCTTATGTCATTTTTTTATTTACTTTAACTTAATTAATATAAAGTGTCATTATCACTTACAAGTGGCTCCATGGGGTCCCAAAATCGACCCAAAGATGCCCATGGTCGGACATGTATCATCCAATTAGGTTAGGACACGTGTTAGGGTAATTTAATATTATTATAATATTATTTGTTTACCCTTATTTATCGGATGTACCATTTAACCATGGTAAATAAAATATTTACCGAAGTAATTATTCAAAATGTCTAAAAATAAAAGTTACCTATTTACATAATTTTTACCTCCTGATTATAAATATGGAATCCATTTTTCTAAATTAAAAACACTTAAGTGGCAGAAATTAATTTAAAATTAATTTCTGTTGTCAAAACAAAACGCGTGTTTTTAAGAAATATTAACTATTAAAAGATTGACACTTGTTTATTTCCAGTTTAAATGTCAAATTGCATAAAATGATCAAAATTGGATTAGATGGTAAAAATATAATCTAATTATACTTTAAAACCACTCAATAGTATAATTTAGCACTATAAATTATTTTGATTAAAAAATTTGTTTTTAATTAATGTTTAGTATTTTTTACTATTCATCAAAAATTGGAAGTTTTTAGAAAAATACCAAAAATTTACCCTAAGCTTATTTAGATATTACAAATCCAAAAATTAAGTCCATTTTGAAAGATAAAATTTATAAAATTTCAAAAAGTGGGTACTACTATTCATAACGGCTAGTTTGATTGGTTGTGGTGTGTTAGAACTCGAAGTTGCATATAACCCATGCTATTGTATTATCCAAAGAGAAGAATACCACAGAATCTTGGGGTGTTACATTCTCTCCTCCGTCAATAAATTACATCCTCGCAATTTATGCCCAGTATTGGAAACTTGGGGTTGAAATTTCATAATATCTTAGTTGAAATCCCACGTCGAAAAATGGATTAATGAGGCCTCTATTTTAAAATAAAGAATGATAAGTATGAAGGGTACCGAAAATAACACCTACTAGGGTTCCATGTAGGAAAAAATGGATATGGAAGAGAAAATTAATCACCATCTTCTGATGGAGAGTGATCAATAATATTACTACAAGAAAGTTAACGATCTGAAAGCCGTAAACTTGTGATGGGTTGAAAGGTCTTTGATTACCCCGTAAGAAACGTAAACGGACAACATTTTTTTTCTAAGTTATATTTAATAATGTTGAAGAATTTATTTATGATATTTGATAAGATCATAAGGATTTATACTTAATTTATAATTAGAGTTTTTTCCATTAATAAATTTCTACCACAAACTCATCTTTCACTCTAAAACATAATAGAACTAAAAAATACTCTATTTATCCTAATAGTATAGGGTTACAAATATAAACATATACCATTTAAAAGATGAAAACTATTTTGTAACAACCAGGTACTTCGTGTAGGCTAGTGGTAGCTAATAAAGGCCTACTGCACTATGATTGTGGGTTCGATTCCTACAGCTTTGTCCGACGCGATGGGTTATCACCCGACCTGTAGGTTGTCCTTTTCCTAAGACTATAGTATTATAATATTCCAAAAATAGTCATAAAAAATGTTTTAACCTTAAATAATACTATTCAAAGTTCAACTTAATCCATTACAAACATTATATTTATCCAAAATACCTCTGTCCAGGCTCTCTTTAAAAGGTATCTAAATTCCAAAATCAATTGTAACCTCAGATTCCCCAAAAAAAGTAAAGTTACTCTTATTATCACATACTGAAAATATGATTACCTTAGTCATATTAAAACGTTAACGAAAACAACAATTACTACATTACAATACTTATATATATCACATTACTCTTATAACTAGAATATAGTTCTTGAATCCAAAAACACAAATACAATAATTATTCAACTTCAACTGTATTAACAACATAAGATTGGCCTTTCTCCCTTGGCCTTTTCTGAGGTAAGTTTCCTTGGCGCTTATAACATTCATTTTCATAATGCGTCATTTCTATAAAATTATAGCATTCAACATTGACATCAAATTTCTTTCCCTTGCAATCATGATCTTAGTGGCCTTTTTCTCCACACTTGTAACAGACTCTCATTCCTTTTAGGCAAGTAACCGGGTGTTTCTTCCAACAATTATCACATAATGGGAAATCCTTCTTTCCCTTTTTCCCATTACCTGTGTCTTGCTCCACCGTTCTCTTCTTCTCTTTCTTTACTTTATGGTCATAAGATTTAGAGAATTACTTTTTTGTCTTGATAGAACATGAGACATTATCTTCGTACAACGAGAATGATTGTGACACTAAAGCTCGACAAAGAAATTGTTTTAACCCATCAAAGAAATGATCAATCTTACTTCTTGTGTTACTTATATAAACTGTATCATGCCTTGCTAACCTTGTAAATTTAGTCTCATACTTTGAAACATTATCATCTTCCTTTTTCCTCAGACTGAGAAATTTTCTTTCCATATCTGCTTGATGGTCATGAGGGATGTATTTTTTGAAGAAAATCTCTTTAAACTCCCTCCATTACTTACTTGATACTTCTTCATCCTTATTTGTGTTTTGAATCAATGACCACCATTGATCAGAATCTCCAGTGAGGCGATAAACTTCCATGAAAACTTTTTCCCTTTCACTACTCCCCAATGCCTAAAATATTTTCTCTAGGGAACTTATCCATTGCTCAGCTACCAATGGATTTTTATTCCCATTTAATTTTGGTGTTTTTTTCCTCATGACGTGATCTAACATTGATCCTTCATGTTGTGGATCAGGGTGCTCCATACGGGTAAGGTAATTATTCATAACCTGAGTGAGTTTTCCCAGTATGGTGATAAGCTGATCAGCACCAGTTGTATCACCAGCTCTACTATAATTATCTTGAGAGGGAGGGAAATCCCTACATGGATTAAGTGTGTTGATATAATTTCCATTCCTTCCACTAGGTTCCATTTCTAAACAATGGAATAAACTAAATTAGTTTATGAATCGAAATACATAATTCCAAATGTGTAAAATACCTAACGTAAATTGAACAGTTTATGGATATAATCCATAATCATAAAAATGTTTTCATTGAGTAATTATATACTCATAATCCCTTTATAATGGTTTGTAAATAAAATAAGAATTATTATAAGCATATCCCCCAGGAGTGTCGTAACCAAGAGTGCAACAAGGGTCGTTGTCGTGTAACAATTCTCGTTCGAGTCTAGCTCAAAGCATTGTTTTTGGGTTTTACCCCTAGGTACATCTATTCTAGATCCAGCTCTACCTGGTCGTATCCAAACAGGGATGTATTGCTTGGAAAACTCACAAAATCTCTACAATACCAAAATTCTAGGAAGTTCTTCTATACTAATCCTCAAATTCTATCTTATGGCTATGTGCTCTAATTAGAGTTTATCTCACTACTACAAATACCCCATTTATCAGCACTAAAAACCCCTTTTATTAGCACTATAAAAGCACTGTTAAATCTAGTAAAGATAAAGGTGGGGTACCCTTTATCAGCGCTCTGAAAAGCGCTGATAAAGACACCTTTTATCAGCGCTAAAACAAAGTGCTGATAAAAGGGTCCTTTATCAGCTCTTTGTTTTAGCGCTGATAAAAGGGTACTTTATCGGCACTTCCTTTATCAGTGATTTCTTTTTAGCGCTGATAAAGGACCCATTTTATCAGCGCTTTTTTAAAAGCGTTGATAAAAGTTAAAAAAATAGAAAAAATTAAAAAAAAATAGAAAATTAAATTAAATAAATCCTACCAATCGGGGGGAATTTATAGGGATTGAGCCACCCCTTTTACAGCGCTTTTCTGCCGCCCTCTAGTGCCCCCACGCACCCCCTCCACCCTTTATCAGCGTTAGCTCCCATATTCCCCCATGTGTGCACACCCCTACCTCCACCATGTTTTGAACTCGAGACCTCCCCCCTGCGTGCCTAAGCCCTTACCACTCCTCTATTTCGATTTGTTTTCCATTTCATGATATCACTATATATATATATAATTATATTTATTTGTATAGTAATATATATTTATATTAATATATATATATATAGTTATATTAATATATATATATATATATATATATTTATATTTATACGTATAGTAATATATATTTATGTTAATATATATATATTTATATTAATATATATATATAGTTATATTAATATATATATTTATAGTGATATTAACATATATGTGTAGTTATATTAATATATATATATATATAGTTAGATTAATATATATATATAGTTAGATTAATATATAGGTATATAAATATTCACATATTTGTATTTTAAATAAAATGGATATTTTTTATTATTTAGATAAAGCTAATATATTTTATATGTAAATATATTTTATTACTTATATTTATAATTCAATTTTTATGTAAACGTATAAAAGATTTGTATATATTGTTATATATTGGATTATAAATAGCAGTACATTATAAAAAACGATAAAATTTTAAAGACATAATATCAATATAAAAGTAATACCTTGGAATAAATTCAGTCCCCACCAAAAACATCCAATAATACCCCCTTAAACGAGGCTGAAAATCCACAAAATGTTAAAAAATCTAGGTACCCCGACTAAAAAATCTGTTTTGGAGGCCTTATGGACCTTTTTTGGCCTCAAAAAAACCTTAACTGGGGTCTCCTCAAAGTTATAGTGATGTAGGGATCATCACAGGCTTTGATTTAATATGTGGTAGAGCTCAAACAGACACTCGGATCAAAATTTATGGTCGTTTAAAGTTCGAGTTGCGTTTTCAACATATTTTGGATCTTTTTTAAAAAAACAATTAGTCTTCAAATTGTTATAAAATTACTATTACTCCATAATAATTAGTAAATTATTAATTAAAAATATTTTTTTAATTTTTTTATAAGTTATTTTCATTAAATATCTTATATATTAAGTGTAATTTTATATTTTTACTTATCTAAAATATATTAAAAATTATATTTAAAAAAATATATATTATATTTATATCAATATAACTATATCTATATATTTAAATATTAATATTTTTTTTGATGAATTTCTTTTGGAAGTAGACCCTTTATCAGCGCTTTTAAAAAAAGGTGCTGATAAAGACCCCCCTTTATCAGCGCTAATGAAAAAGTTATGATAAAGGGGGGTACCTTTAACAGTGCTAAAAAAGTGCTGTTAAAGGGGGTACCTTTATCAGCGCTAAAAAATCACTGATTAAAGGGTACTTTTATCAGCACTTTTTTTTGGACTGATAAAGGTACCCCCCTTTATCAGTGCTTTTTCGTTAGCGCTGATAAAAGTATGGCACTAGGAAAAACTGTTTTTGTGGTAGTGTCTAAATCTAGTTTCCAAGGTTTGTACGAAACTTCCTCTGATACCAACTGTAACACCCCGACCCCAGTTACCCAGAGTCGGTGCCACTACAGGAAAACCGCCTCTTACCGGCAGTTTTTTTTCATATAGCGGCGGTTTAAATCGCCGCTATATGGTTTGGCGGCAGTTTACAGAAACCGCCGCTAAACTTGGCGTCGGAAATCTATTAGCAGCGGTTTTATGCATTTCGCGATGGTCAAACAAAAGCGTCGTAGTACCTCATTTAGCGGTGGTTTTTGGTAAATTTATCAGCGGTTTTAAGGGATATTTAATTAGCGGCAGCTATAATCGCCGCGAAACTCAGGCGTGCCAGTCGCCTTCTTAGCGGCGGTTAAAACCGCCGAAATTTCCGACGTGATTTTGCGGCAGTTCTAACCGCCGCGAAACAGTCTTCCGAATACATTTGGCAGCGGTTTAAACCGCCGCTAAATGTATAAGTGTTAAAACATTAGCGGCGGTTAAAACCGCCGCGAAATGCTGACCCGGAAAAAAATGCATTTCTATATATACTCCACCACTGCCCTGGAAAACAAACCAAACAACACATACAACATATATATAATAAGGACAAAATTTATGCACCAGCTACGCAATATTCATAAACACCCTTTAATTTAATATTGATGAAAAAGTTGATCAAATTCAATATGAATACCTAAAGCATACAAAATACCTAAAATTATGGATTTAGAATGAAACACAAGATAACATCAAATGAAACAAGAGATTGGGGGTCACATGGATTTATACTTACAGTTTATAGATGATCAAAATTGAAAATATTTTATTCCATAAAAGTATCCCAATCTTCCAAATGATAATTGAAATTCAGTTAAGTAACATGAATACTATTTGAATTGGTAATGTCCAGTTTAGTCTCCAAAGTTATTCTTGTATCCTGAAACCTATAATATATATGTAGTGCGAGAAAAAAAAGATATAATCATCTAGGTCTTAATGAAGTCTTCAATTTTAGGTGAAAATGGTGTGTTAATGTGCTGGCCATCAAATAGAATAAACCATATAACCCCATACATTTCATCTAAATAATCCTTTGTACACCATGGATTACTCATCAAATAATTGATCCAATATTATCATATGGAACTATGTTCAACAAAAAATTAATGTAACCCCACTATAGATTAAACGTTACTTTTCCACTCTCACAACCTTATATTTAATTAGGAATGCTCTCATCACATCCAAACAAACCACGTCACATCACATCAAATCCTTCCCGTATACAAATGGGTTATCACATCACACCACATCCCAACAGCAGTCACCTAGGACATCACATCACATCACATACCACCAGTAGACACATAGTCCATCACTTCACAATAAATCATACTTGTAGACAAATACACTACCACCTAACATCTCTTCCCACCCACGGACACATATTCTGTCAAATGGAATCCAAACTAGAACAAGAGTCTTAAGGTATCATTAATGTGATGGACATAATCATTTTCCCCTCCTCCTACCATCAATTACCCCACAATATATCACATAGAAACACATAACTTATCACTCATAGAAATTGGGTCTAATAGATCAATTCCCACCAGAAGGCACCATGGACATGACATCGTTTCTATGAATTCTCCAACACCAACATGTGTCACTAATTCTGAATGAAGTGAGAGGATGTGTGTGAACCCATGCCTAAATTTCACCACCATCAAATTTATTGGTAAAAATACCTAAAACTCTAAACCTTTTAGTAGTGGTAATTTTATATAAATTATGCTTGGTGTATAAAATAATAGAAACATTCATGGTATATAGATATCCCACGATACCAAACCTATGTGTCCACATAAACTACACTTGAGCTTATTAGATCACCACACCATAAAAAGAATCAATAATCACAACCAATTAAATAACTATTTGAATCACCCAAGACAATCACAACACTATCAACACAACATTCCACTTTCCACATACATGTTTCACCACCTTTATTTTTTATCCATTACAATTCACATAACACTTTACATTTTCATTTGATTAATTTATAACATATCTATTTCCAATAAATATTTTTTATTTACTAACCTAGATCATTTACATTATTAACATAGTTCATCTCATGGATAACCGAGAAACTGACATATCCACTCCATGCTACAACTAATTCAACTCACAAAACTATCACCACAACACCACACATCCACTATTGTTTCCACACCGCATTGCCCAACCCATATCACAAAATCAAATACTCCTTAAAACCATCATGAAACTCTATCACCACATACCAAATCAACGAATCTGCTACAAAAACATTATTCTACAACCACTACACTACATCCATGACCCCATAACCATGTACCACAACCTCTTCATAGCACATTTCACTACTACCAAAATCACATACATGAAAATCGACCAAAGAATCACATCCCCTTGTACTACACAACCAATCTGGTCAATAACATCACCATACAACTTCCTAAACCATATAGTGAAACACAATAAGATGAATTATCCACAACATCACAGATAACGACTTCAATGAATATTCATGGGAATTATCACATATCATTTTTACTAATCGTGGTTATCCCCACACAAAACCCTTAGTAGAGTAAGAAATTAATATGGAACAAGGGGGGACCTTGTGGTATGGTAGGAATCAAAATATACAAAACCCTTAGTAGAGTAAGAAATTAATATGGAATGTTTTTATGAAAATATGTTTTCTAATGGGTATACTTTCTATGGGGACTAGGGTTCCCAAACACAATTATCCACTTATATTAATTGAAAATATTTGATTCCATAAAGGATTAAAGTGTATGGATCAAAATGTGCCAAAGAAGAGAGGGGAGGGATCACTACTAGTCGTTTTTCCTATAAGGATGAGGAACGAGGATTAAATGGGTTGATGTTCAGTCAGAATAAGAACCTTTATAACATTATTGTTATAAAATACATTATATCGATGATTGACATTATGGTTCCAGGAAATAAGGTCTCTCCAGTCTACCACATAAGAAGACATTTGAGAAATAGAGGACATATTTAAAGAGAATAGAGAATATATTAGAAGATATGTAACCATTTAGAGAGAATCAGTTGTGCTAATCAAACAAAATAAGTGTATAACATGGAAAACATTACGTGGACCACATGATCCATTCTAGATCACAAAAATCACATAACCCATAAAACATCTTTTGATCACATCAACAATACTACTCATGGTCCGATGATGCATCGTCACCCTCTCCACCTCCATCTTCTGCTGCCACCTGTAAGAACATTATATTGAAAATTAAATATTGTTGCATATTAATAATTAAACTTAAAACCAATAAAAGTTTGCAAACTAAATGATTGTGATTTTTTGTGATTTACCTGCTCACCACCACTCAGTGCACTACCACTGGGGGCATATCTACTCATCTGCTGACATAAATCAGTCAACGCTTTCTGCATAGTGGATATCTGAGCCCCTTGGTCTTGAACTGTGGATCGTAGAGAAGAAATCTCCCTCTGAGCATCTTCAGGTATGGGCTGACCATAACCAGGAGTAGATGCAGCTGGAATCCCTGATGGCCTGCTAAAGACCTCAGATGGTACGGGTCCCAAACCCATCCCACGCACTCTACCAGGATGCTCCTTCCCAAGGACTTGAGCAACCGGGTCATCCTGGGAGACTGAGTAGGACTACCCAGGACTGGCATCCCATAGTTCGTTAATTTTTTACCTATAAATCAAATATCAATACATATTAACACTGTAAAAACTGAAAATAAGTTAAAAATTTGACTTCATACCCCAACTTCTTTGGTAGGATCATTAACAAAAGAGCCATCTGATTTTCTGTGAACATCCAACCACAGTTAAGTCCGGGAGGCTTCGTGCCCTAAATTCTGTGACTGCATTAAGCAAAGATAAATCAAAAATTCAATATATTTAATAGATAATATTGTATTATAAATATTTAAACTATTTAAAATATTACCAATGGCATTCGGCTTCTAGAAAAGCTTTTTGAGCCCGCCGTGTGAGGGATGACTTGCTTCGACCTGTTTGATGCATTCTGTCGTGAAATATCCTGAAATAAATAAAATGAAATTTAACAGTAATGTATCCAATGTTATATCATCTTCATATACATGTATTAATGTAAAATGAGGATAATATAATAATATATATTTCAATACCATCCGCTTCTCATCACGATGTCTGTCAACAAAAACTTTCTACTGCTCTTTCGGTACCCCACTGGGTAGCTTGTCATACATTTGTTCCAAGGTCAACGAAGTATCGTTGACATCACACCACAAGCTCCATTTGAAATCTTTCCATTTTTTACCGAGATTTTTCAAAGTCCACTTTCGTGCTATCACATCAGCAACTGTGAAGTGGAAGAACATCTGTATACAGAAATTCATTTTGAACATATTAGTAACATGACATTCAATTAAACCATAATGTAATAAAATTACCTTTATTTTAGAAACGAAAACTTCATTTTTCCAGTTTGGAGGCATATGTCTCCAATCATCATGTGAAATGGGAAGGGAAATGGGCTCCGCTGCGAACTGACCTATAATCTGGCCAAGTAACCCCGCAACATCATCCGTAGGGACCCCATAAGAATCAAATGGCACGACTATCTTTTCACCATTCAAGTTCCAAACATCTAAGATTTTTAAGTGTTTCTCCATGGTTTTATTTTTGTCATCTTCAATGAGAAAAGAATTAGTATAAACAAAATGCAATAAATTTATTTAATTAAAATTTATACCTACGACTGTGACCCTCCAGTGTGTCCGGGATGAACTGGAAGGGGTCTGTCACCGCCCAACTGATGAGGCACCTGTAGGGGGAGTCGACGACTCAGCCTCTAATGGAAGGCTCTCTGATGGTGTGAGAGATGGTGCAGGGGGAGATGGTGCGGGGGTGTAGGCAGCTGGTGCCTCAGATGTCGTGGGGAGTGACCCAGATGGATCGGCATCCGTCGCAGAACTAGAAGAAATAGTATACCGCTTCCTCCTTGGCATTCCTGTCATTTAATCAAATAAAATTAAGTTCAGAATATATATTTCAAAAAAATTATGCAGAAAAAAAATTAAAAATTATAATAGATGCCCAATACTAACAAACCAAATATATATAACAATGATAATGAATGATTGCAGAAATGAAACAAGTGGTTGCTGAATGAATGAATAATTGTACATACAATCATATTCCCCTTCAATAATGTCGGTTTCCTGCTCCATTGCTTCATCCAATTCATTCATCCTTGAAAGACTAACATTTTCAATATCATGATGGAAAAATAATTCTGCTTCCTGTTGTTGATGACATTCAACTTCAGAGGTCAAATCTTCCACTTCATCACCCATATCATACAAATCTCTTTGTATTACGTGAGTAACTACACTCCACCCTTCATCCACAACATCATTCACATAATATACCATTTTTCCTTGCGATGCTAAGATATATGGATCATGCATTTCATGATCACCAACATCCATCAAGCGAGAGAAGTTCATAGAAGTAAATTGCAATGAATCTCTTTTAACACCTCTGATAATATCGACCCATTTGCATTTGAATAAAAAAACAAGAAAATTGTCCATGGTAGTTTAATTCAATAATATCATGCAGCATTCCATAGTATCCCACTTCAGAAAATGTAAATATACCACTATTTTGTGTTTTCAAACCCACTTCTCGATCAACTGTACGAAATCTAAAGCCATTCACATTATAAGCGTCAAACTTTCTAACTTGCTTTACAGGACCTCTAGCAAGAAACTTAAAATCTTCTGACAAGTCTGCTCGAGTATCAGTATTCATGATCTGAAAAAAGAAATATAATTTAATAGATTTACAAATTGTATGTGTCAAACTAATATTCTTATTTATTGCAATATTTATGAACTTACACGTCGTGCAAACCATTCTACAAGCTCTTTATTCACAGCTTTCGTTATATCTTTCTCATTTCGTGTTCGGCCCCTCATTCGTCTCTTTGTTTGTATCCTAAACTCTTCAATAAATGGATCTGCAATTTCACTATTTAGCAGCACATATCTATGTGCCTGTAATAATTACAATTCTGTCAGTGTCATATTTGAGGTCCTCCCAACTGATCGGCCAATAGCAGGAAATATTTTTGATTTCTGATGCATTTGATATTGAGTTGATGTGTCGTCAACACGTCCAACTCGATTAAATCTTGTGTCAATATCATCTAAATACCTGGAACAAAAGGTAAGACATTCCTCGGCCAAATAGCCTTCAACAATTGAGCCTTTTGGTTGAGCGTTATTTCTCACGTATGATTTCAAATGCCCAAGATATCTGTGAAATAAAATAATAATATTATGCATTTATTTAAATGTAAAAAATTGTTTACTTAACTGGAAAACATATAAATAAAATACCTCTCAATTGGATACATCCATTGATAATGAACGGGGCCTCCTAATTTAACTTCTTCAACCAAATGCACAGTTAAATGCATCATGATAGTAAAAAACGATGGAGTAAAGATCAACTCCATTGCACAAAGAGTCAATACAAACCTCTCCTGGAGGCTGTCAAGCTGAAATGGATGTACAACATTCTCAAATAATTTCCTGAAAAATGTGTAGAATTGGAGTACAATAGCAGTAACTTTTTTAGGTAATAATGTACGCAATGCCAATGGTAGTAACTGTTGTAACAAAATATGTGAATTGTGACTTTTAAATCCATGTAACTTACGATTCTTCAAGTCAACACACCTCGAGATGTTACTCGAATACCCATCAGATACCTTCACATTCTTTAAAATTCGAAGGAATGTATCTTTATCCCTATTTTTCATTGAGAAAATGGTCGGAGCATACTTTTCATTCTCATCTGGCCAGAGATCGCGTTTTATGTTCATTACTCGTAAGTCTTTGCGAGCATTAAGATGATCCTTTGACTTTCCATGCTCATTAAGTAATGTGAAAATCAAATTGTCACAGACATTATTCTCAATATGCATCACATCAATATTGTGGCGCAACAAATTAAATTCCCAATAAGAAAGTTTAAAGAATATACTTTTTTTCTTCCATTGTTGCGTTCTGATTTCACTTGACGATGCACTTCGGACCCGTTTTCCGCTATCATTCAAATGATGAACCTTCCCAAATTCTGTTTCAAAATTTTCAAGCTGTGTCAATATTTTAGAACCGGTTAACAACTTTGGAGGTGTTCTACGATCAATGAAACCATTAAATTTTGATTTGTTCAGCCGAAATCTATGAGATGCATCGAGAAATCATCGATGGCATAAGAAGCACCATTTTCTACTGTGAGGTAGCCGTTTGGGCTCAAAATCAAAGTTACAAACGGGACAAGCCAAACCCATATAAGTGTTCCTACCAGATAAATTCCCAAGCCCAGGGAAGTCACTAATGGTCCATAGTAAAGCAGCATGCATTTTGAACATTGTTTTATAACAAACATCAAATGTCTCAACACCGTTACTCCATAACTCCAGCAATTATTCAATCAAAGGCTGCAAGTATACATTAATATCATTTCCAGGAATTTTTTTTCCAGGAATAATCATTGAAATGATAAAAGATGATTGTTGCATACACATCCACGGAGGCAGATTATAAGGGATCAAAATAACTGGCCAAATGCTATAACTTGTACTCAAAGTCCCAAATGGGTTGAATCCATCGGCAGCCAATCCCAATCGAACATTACTAGGATCAGCTGAGAAATCTGGATGTAATGAATCAAATGTCTTCCATGATTGGTAATCTCGTGGATGTCTCATTAACCCATCATTGCTATTATCTACAGAATGCCACTTCATGTGTTCAGCGGTTTTTGATGACATGAATAATCTTTGTAATCGTGGCTTCAAAGGAAAGTAACGCAAAACCTTTGCAGGTGTGTTCATTTTCTTCTTCTTCATGAAATTATGTTCAGTCAGACTTCCAACATCACCCTTTGACTTCCATCTAGAAGAAGAACATTTCTTGCAATTCTGTCTACTTGAATCTTCTCCCCAATAAAGCATACAATCATTGGGACATGCATGTATTTTTATATAATTCATACCAATCTTGTTAACAAATTTTTTCATATCATAAAAAGAGTCTGGGATTTTTGCTTCAGGAAATGCATCCCGAATCAATTCCAATATCATGGACATTGCCTTATTTGTAATTCCACATAGACATTTGATATGGTACAACTTCAGCAGAAATGAAAGCTTTGAATATTTCAAACACCCACTATACAACTCTTGATTTCCATCGTCAACTAAATCATGAAACGCATTTTTATCAGTGAAGTTTTTCGTTACATTTGGCTCTACAGAATCAAGAGTAGGATCCAATGATATGTTCCAATCTTGATCTACTTGTGTTATAGTCTCAAAAACATCACTTGTCACGTTGCAATTTGTATCACCCTCTTCTGGTTGTTCTGATATGTTTTGATGCTGATAGTGGTGTCTTGCAGTGACTAATGCATCATTTATGAGGTTTTGCATTTCATTTTCCATTGTCGATGAACTTGGGACCTCATTCTGTGGATTAACATCAGTGCTCAATCTTTCTGTATTGTTCGATTCTTCATGCCAATTCCAACACAAATATTGACCAGGGAATTGCTTCATTATTAAATGTTCATAAACTTAATCTCTCTTCAACCATGTTCTAAATTTACATTTAGGACATGGACATCTTATTCTCCCTTCAACGTATCTATTAGAAATCGAAAAATCTTAAAACTCATTCAAACCCTTAACATACTGAGGTGTGTTCCTCGGTAATGTGATCCAGCTTTTATCCATGTATATCACAATGTGCCTACACAAAATATAAGATAGTGTAAGATTGCAGAATCATAATATAATAAAGATGACCAATTGATCATAAAGTATGCATAATATAAAAAATATGATTCATTGATCACATTTACCACTTACTTAGCATGCCCAGAAAAACCAAACAAGTCTGGTCCTTAGGAGACAGCGTGAACACCTCATTGAGGAGCAGCAAGAATATCGGGATACACAATTATCATAACACTGTCAATCACACATTTATGTTGCCTCAAACAATTTCTATCCCCACTACATTAATGAGATACATTGGTCCACTCAGATTACTTCCACACCCTCACAAAAAATACTACAACTTTCCTGAACGTCTCATGTACTCACATGCTTGGTCATCTAAATTAAATGTTTTATTTTATTTTCCATATCTAGAAATGGGATACCAGTCGGTATTTATAACACTATCGATCACACATTAATGTTTCCTCAAACAACACCCCATTGATGTGTGACCGAAACTGATCATAATGCATTTTAAACCTGAGACATTATGTGATTGTTTAGGCTTGACCTTAGATGTCCTCCAAGAGTAATGATGTTTCTCAATGGTTTCATACACAACCAACCATATCAAATTAGTATTTCCTATGACAAAGAAGACTGTCTGGGTACCAATCCATGTACTGAATATGGTGTGAGGTAAATTAAGTAGGCCACCACTAATGGTTTCTAATGCATAATCTAGTACACGAATATAAAACAAACAATAGTGTGCAGGTATATCAAAATTAAGTGTCACAATAAATATAAATCCATGTCACACTCAGGTTTCTTAGGAGACACCAAATCTAGTTTATTCAATCAACCACAAAGACCAAGTGACAATATTTTCAAAAATAACTAACCACCCATAGTAACTTGAATTCATACATGGAGGTGAGAAGTCTAGGCACCATCGCACACATATTAACTAAATTTTAGTGCTACTAAATCTAGTCTACCGATGATACTAAACCAAAACTATGAAGTGTCGTAACATTCCAGGCTCAATATTCCTTTTGATATCAATTTATAATGAACCGACTAGGGAAAACTAGGCAAGTCTCCCAAGAGGGTCTTATACATGGATATGTGTAATAAAGAGACATGAAAGTAGTATCTTGTTTTAGAAAATAATGTTATGAAACCAAATTAAAATAAAAAATAAAGATAAACATCCATTAGTATAAAAAATTCAATCTAAATAGGCCAAACCATAAAGATAAAATAAACAATACTATCATCTCCCTATGTGACCATCTATCACCACCAAACCATCTTTATACAATGATAATAAACAAAAAGGGAAAATTACAAGTTCTAATATCAAAAATTCAATATCTCTATCTTTAAAATAAATCCATTTTACATATATTTTTCATAAAATAAAACAATTTTTTAAAATAATCCTTTGATTTTCATAAAAAAACCATATACAAAAAATCTAGGAATATGTTAAGAATAAAATAAATCGGGTAGTCATAGAAAAACCCAACCATAGATACACTATAATATAACTGTGTGAGCAAGTAACCATGAACATACCATCATGTGATAAACAAATCATCAATGAAAAAACCCACCATTTGGGATCCAAACTATGGGTTTACGTTCTAGACATGAAAGAGAATCCCCAATTCAAGATTAAGGTGGATTCAACTAATATAACCTCTATTGGAATTACACACAAAAAAGTGTCATAAAACCTCTTGTGGAATTACATAAAAAAATAGTGAGAAGTATATTTCCAATGCATCCAAGGACACCTAATGTTCCAAGTTTTTTAAAATCTTTTTAGAAACCATGATCACATATAATAAAACAATTTTAATAATAAATCGAATCCTGATAAAATATCCATTGTACAAAAACCCAAGAAGAAGGGTGGGAAAGGTAAAGAGAAGAAGATTAATCAATGAAGACCCTATTTTAAAACTATCGAGGTCTTGTGAACTCTCTTACTGCCTCTTCCCTCAATAATTTTCATTCACATAATAGGCTGATGCTAGTTGCAGTTGCTGAACCCAAAATGAACTTTGGGAAATGGAAAGGGTTTAGTTGGGATTCTCTTAAATACTAACTGTTTGCACACAATGGAGATCTCAAGGGATCTGAAACCCTATGGGTTCTCATGCATGATGATATTCAGATTACTTTTTATGAGATTAGTTCCCAAGTCATCACTATCTCTACTGTTCTAGGTGGTGTTGTCACCACATTTTTATTTGTATATTCATCCTATGCCTACACCAAGAGAAGAGAGCTTTGGAGGGATCTAAAACAAATTAATGACCAAACAAAAAGTAATTGGGATATTGTGGGGGATTTTAATACTGTCCTAAGGTCGCATGAAAGGTTGGGTCCTCATTTTTCTCATAATTATGCAGAGGAATTTGAAAGCTTCTTAGATAAGTGCAACCTAATAGAGGTCCATATTACAGGGGATAAATTCACATGGGGAAGGATTACAGGAAACAGAAGACAAGAAAGTAGGATTTACAGGTGCTTCTTCTGGATTAATGATCATTACGCTATCGCTAAAATTTCCAAACATACACTTGAAAAGTTCCACTCGGATCACAATCCTCTTGTCATTAAGATTCTGGATGGCCCCACAAGGTCGTCCCCCTTACCATTCAAGTGTAATAATGCATGTACTACCATTCATGGATGTAGGAAAATGGTCATTAGTGGATGTAATAGTGTCATTCATGGCGGTCACTTTTTCACTGTCACGTCTATGCTCAAGTGAATTAATGCCCAGAAGAGGGAATGAAGTAGATGATCCTTCTCCATGTTGGATGATGACATTAAGGAGGCCGAAACATGGCTTGAACATTGTCTAATTGTCAATCAATAGCATAATTTACCATAAATATGTATGATATTTCTATAAAGCAGTTGTATTTAATTTTGGTGATAATAAGGATCTGTTTCCAACAATAGTAAACTAGAATAATTTTTTGATTTCATCTTTAATAATGGTTGAATTCTTTGAATGTACTTATGATGGAAATTATGATTTCAAAACTTCCTCAATGGAAATCAATTAAGTAAGCCCTACAGAAATAATTATGTATTTTTTTAAAATCCAAAAGTTTTAGAGATGGTAGAGTAGTAGGAGGAGTTTCAGTTAGTGGATGGTACTATGAGGTCATTTAACCACAACCCCTAGGAGGCCCACATCAAGCATAAAGAGCTGGGGGCTAGGGAAATGGACAACTTCATGCTTTGGATGTCCACGATCCAATGGCACATGAGATTATTTGAGTTATTATTTGTGTTTATTATGATCTTTCCTTAGTATTATGAAACATAGGTTCTACCCATTATTTTATCCCTCGACTCCTTGTGTGATAGTTAGAGATCAAAGTTGAGACATTATCAAAATAATGTCGTCTTGAGGTTCCTACCGGGAACACTTCATTTGAAATTTAATTTACTTGTAGTGAGAGGTATAAATTATCCAATAATGGTTAATGTGAGATCATTTAGTCATCACAATGGATCCCTATGATGTCATCATGGGCACATATTGGCTTTTCATGGTCCAGGAATAGATCGACTTTCACTATAGACTAGTCAGATGCCTATAAACTAATTGGATGAGGTTCTCCTTTTATGTGATAGATATATCAAGGAAGTTTTGGTGGATGTTGTGAATAAGAGGTTTCAACCTATCACCCATCATTTGGAAGGGGCATCCCTTGGATCTATAAGAAATTCAGGCATCTGGGTTCCTTCAATTCTGGTTGATTATTTGAAATTTTTTCTGATGTTATTTCAGGAATACCTCCAAGATGGGAGATGGAGATTTTCAATTTATTGGATCATGGTATTTCTCTAATATTTTTTGTGGCATATCAGATGGTACCTACTGCGCTTCATGACCAATGGTTTCATTTTCAAGACCTTTGTGGGAATTGTTTCATCAGAGCGATTATTTCCCCCTAGTCAACTCCATTCATGTTCAAGAAAATGTTTGAAGAGATCATATGGCTTTGTGTGTATTGTCGTTTCCAGAACCCGAAAATGATAAACATGAATTACCCCTATTCAAGGATTGATAAAAATTTTCACCAGTTTTGAAGCATGATATGGTTCTAGAATATTAATTTCAGTAACATCTATCACTAGTAGAAGGTTTTCATGTCTGATATTCCAAAGTTTGATAGAAACATTTTACAAAAAAAATCCTCCAAAAAACAAGTTCAATATTGAAAAATAACTATTACTTTCTCTGATACCAACATAAACACCTCCAACTCACAATTATGGATTAAATTCTAAAAAAACAAACTTTACAGATAAACTTTGATATATAGTGAAATCACACTGGATAAACAAACATATATTTCAAATCATTTTCAATACATAAAACATTTCATCTCATAAAAATATCACATTCCCATGAATGAGAGGTCTAGTGATGTTGGGAATAAATTATATAAGAATAATAATTTATGATTAATGTGAAAATTTCTATATGGCCAAACCACATTAGACCCGCATCATGAATTATCATAGGATATACACATTATTCTAAAATATAGAATGAATATCTTACAACAGGGTGAACTAGAATTCTAAATAAGTGAAAAAAAATTAAAATATCATCAACGGTTATATCACATAGAAAAATAAAATAGTAGAAGGGGAGAAATCAAACCCTAGGGTTTTTATAGGTCGTCGGGGAATCCGGGTCACCGGGGTCGCGGGGGGTCGGGGTCACCGAGGTCGCGGGGTCACCGGGGAAGCAGGGTCACCGAGTTACGGGGTCGCTGGTGTCGCCGGTGTCGCGGGGGGCCGGGGTCGCAGGGAAAGCGGGGGGTCGGGGGAGCGCGGGGTGAGAATGAGAGCCGGGGTGGGGGAAGGGTCGGGGCCGTGTAAAAAAATTGTTTTTTGGTGGTTTATTAAATACCGCCGCGAAACCTTTTTAAAAAAAACGTTTAGCGGCAGTTTTGTTGTAGTGTGCATTATTTTAATACATTGGTATGATTACAAGGAATCAAATCCCGAAGGACTGATTAGTTTAGCAGTTTTGGAAAATAGATTACATACATGAACATTACATTACACTTTCTAAGATACAACACATCATAAATAATCCTTTGAAAATTACATTGTTCCCTTTAGCTTAACCCTACGTAACAATCATAATACACATCTTCTAAATCCTGGAAAAATAAAACATAAGAAAGGGGTGAGCTCAGATGCTCGGTAAGGGTAAATAATTTAACGGAAGCTATAAACTTTTAAGGCAAGATGTGTAATAAAAACAGCCTTTTAAACATAAATATGAACATAATATGGTAAAAATAAATTAGACATTACCATATAAACATGCATATGGATATTCTACTAGTCGAATAATCATATGTAATAACTAATTTCATAATGAGGGAAGGCCTAATGTCGTGCATCATTACCACATAGTCAAGGCCTCGTTCCAAGACTACAAATAAATTTTTTTCAAGGCCTTGTTCCAAGACACTAGTTTGTCTCATGAGACCTACTGATTCATCTAGGAGTTATAGCAGGCTCTACCCATCACTTACTAAGTACACTGCATTCTTCATATGAAAAAGTTGAAACATAACATAAACATTCATATTAAAACTAGCATAAAAAATGTCAATACATAAACCATAAACCATGAATGGTATACAAATAGAACATCTATAGTCAAACATATCATAAATCATTCAATACAATATGGAATATTGTATTATAATAAATCAAACTCAATCAAAAATAAAATCCAGTAAAGGATGTTAACATAGTTGAAAATGATGAGTAAAAAGTTTTGGGGAGAAATATCTTTTTTTAAATCATTTAAAAGTCACACATTTATAAAGGAATTAATTTAAAAAATATTTTTGAATCAAAGTGTCCCATAACACATTGAAACTTTTAAAAATAATTATCATTTCAAAACATTCATATCCATGTAAATAGTTCCTTAAAATCATTTTGAAAACATGGACATTAATTAAAAAGATTTAGAAAGATAAATCAATAAAACATTTAAAATTCTAATCATGATAAAGATTACCTTTCATAAATCCTTAAAATATTCATTTTGAAAAATCATTTATGAAAAATGGACATGGATGATAAAAATTTCCCAGTGAATACTTACACATAAACAATCTCGAATAATAATGAGATTGAGGAATTAACCCTTACCTTGCACTTTCCTTTAGTCGAGGGTACTTTTAACCTCTTGTATGAAGATCGTAGTATGTTATTAAATTATACCAGAACCATATTAATATTTATGATATTATAAATGATTCATTTATGACTTTATTATACCCATTTAATAATAATTTCTATGTTAAATTAACATTTCTGGTAATAATCGCTTTCTTTATCGTACGTGTTTTAACTTGTCACTCTTGATTGTATCACTTAGATCAAGATTTACATACTTCCAGAATATAAAACATGATTTATATATCTTATATATTTAGAATATAAATATGTATAATATACATATATATGAAATTAAAAACACTGTTTATTGAGACGGTAGTCTTATGTACGCATAAACGCTGTTTCTGTTTTCATATCATTTTGAACGGAACTAAGTGAATAAGATATATGTAAGTACATATATATATATATATATATATATATCTCGTAGCATTAATATTTCATATATTACACAATTATTAGTAATATATGTTTTTATAATCATCGATGAATGGTGAACATGGAAATGAATCTCATCGCGTCGTGGAGACGGTAATCCGTACGTACGCACGAGTGACAATATCATTTCCATAAAAGTGTGGAATTAAATGGTATATTTATTTTACAGAGACATTAGCATGTTATTTTCATTATTTATATACATATTAATCATCATTATATCTATGAAAATAACATAGTGTTGAATAACAAATTACACCACGGCGTGGCGTTGGTAAGCCGTACGTACGCACGCATGGTGACATTATCATTTAGAAGATGGATAGAATAATGAATATTGTTGTTACATATTTATAATAATATCATAGTATATATAATATACTGGAGTTATTATTTTATAATGGAAACAACAAAGAAAGAGTAAGTGGAAGAATAAGATAACTTGAAAGAGGGTGGTGAAATCATTACCTCTTCTTCGGGTTCTTCTGTTTGATTTGATCAAAAGGGATCCATAGTTTGGCTTTATGACAAATAGAATGCCTCTAGTATGAAGTTAGTATAGTTGATAGGATATTTCGGTAGGGTTTTTCAGAGCCAAAAGGCTTTGGAGGTGTTAATTTGAGATAAGGGGAAGTGCCCTTTTATAAGAGGGGTGAGGGTCACTTTAGGAACAGATTAAAGTATTAAGTTATTATACAATCATATTAAGTTTATAATGGTTAAAATGAATTTATTTAGAGAATGAGGTGGTTATTGGTCGAAATCCACTCAGCCAATAGGTTTTAGACAAGTTTAGGTTACCAATTAAACCGTATCTTTTAGATTTAACTCTTAGTTAAATAGTTTAACTTTTACTGTGTCTTCTTGTATTCATACACTATATGGTTAATAAACTTACTCTTAACTTATCATAGAACCTAAAGTGGCTCATTAATGACATATATAATATTATTTAATCCCTTTGGATGAACCTTACATTTTTAGGAATATTATATCAACCAACAATATAGTATTTTTTTTAATATTAATTAATGTAAATTTTGACACTATTTGGTATTTGGTTTTTGTGAAAGTCATCACAACTTGAATTATTCAAAAAGGTTACATTGAATTATCCCTAATATGACATATTCACCTATAAAATTCTTTTATTTTATAAAAACTTTTAAATTATATTTATTTTAATATTTATAATACCATTTATTTGATTCTTTCATTAATAATGTAATTACTGCCTCATCATTGTGTCATTAATAAATTTAATTATTTAATCTCTAAAAATTATAAATAAAATACCATTATGTAGGATATTTTTTTAGATTTCTAATTAATATTTATATTCTAATATATAACAGGTATAACTCTATGTAAAAATTATTTTACTAAAAGATATATGCTTGTGTCATTTTTTTATTTACTTTAACTTAATTAATATAAAGTGTCATTATAACATAAAAGTGGATACATGGGGACCCATAATCGACCCAAAGATGCCCATGGTCGCCCATGTATCATACAATAAAGTTAGGACACGTTTTAGGTTAATTTAATATTATTATAATATTATTTGTTTACCCTTATTTACCAGATTTACCCTTTAACCACGGTAAATAAAATATTTACCGAAGTAATTATTCAAAATGTCTAAAAATAAAAGTTACCTATTTACACAATTTGGACCTCCTGGTTATAAATATGGAATCCATTTTTCTAAATTCAAGACATAGAAGTGGAAGAAATTAATTTGAAATTGATTCTTGTTATCAAAACAAAAAGCGTGTTTTTAAGAAATATTAAGTATTAAAAGATTGACACTTGTTTATGTCCAGTTTAAATGTGAAATTGAGTCCAATGACCCGCATTTTATTAAATGGTAAAAATATAATCTAATTATACATCAAAACCACTAAATAGTATAATTTATCACTATAAAATATTTTGATTAAAAAATTTGTTTTTAATTAATGTTTAGTATTTTTCACAATTCATCAAAAATTGGAAGTTTTCAGAAAAATACCAAAAATTTACCCTAAGATAATTTCGATATTCTAAATCCAAAATTGAGTCTATTTTGAAAGATAAATTTTATAAAATTTTAAAAAGTGGTTACTACTATTCATAACGGCTAGTTTGATTTGTTTTGGTGTGTTAGAACTCGAAGTTGTGTATAACACATGCTATTGTATTATTCAAAGAGAAGCGTACCGTGGAAGTTTGGGGTGTTACACTATATCATTATTGGTTCATCATAGGTTACATTAAGTTGGGTTACCTCACACTTCTTAACCTAATTCTCAAAAGAAATATCCAAAAATACAATTAACTTTCCCAAAATTCATTTAAATTTATATTCCCATGATCTAAATTATCCCATATCCCGGAAAGAACATATAAATTAACATGTACCTTAAAATATTAATCTATACATTTCAATCTATGTTATTGACAGTCTCTTTATTATTAGGTTATATAACCTAAATATATTCAAATCCCTCATAATATTTTATAGAGGTAATATGATTCAACCAAATCATATGCCCCAAGAGTTTCAAACCAGGTGTGCAGTTGGTCCACTATATCATGCACCAAGTGATGATCGATTTAATACCCAATCCACATTTTTCAATATTATTACCCCTAGGTACATATATTCCAAAGTCTTCATCCACATTTTGTATCCAGACTGGGATGTAATTTCTATAAAAAGGAGACAATATTTACTTTACAAAAACATTAGGATGTTATCATATACATAGAATTCTCAAGTATACTTATGACTAGGGTTTTATCGAAATTTTTCACATCATAAATCACAAATAAAATTTCCATTATTTTCTTCTCATAAAATAATATTCTATATCAAATGGTAATATACTATTATCAGTAGTAACTTATCAACCCTTAATTATCCTTAACAAACATCCTAATCTCCAAAGTTATCTACCCCCTACTCTGATACAAACTATGAATAAAAAAACCTAATCATATAGTAATTATATGACATAAAGAAAATATTTAATTACATCACATTCCCAAAAAAAAATTAGGTTTATATTTTTATATAATTATGAAAAAAATTAAATAAAAAAACTCAAATATTTTTCAACAAATGAATATTTTTACCATTCCACAATTAGAGAAACCTCTTCATACATAAGATCTATTCAACATATCCTATAAATAAATCTCATAATATACCCTTATAGACACATCTTAATTATTACCTTCAATTAAAACCTAGGTAAATGGGAAACATATGGTATGGGTTAGCTCAGTTTATCAATAAGGGTATACCTAAGCGATAACAATCAAATTTTATAAGTGGTCATAAGATGAGATTATGGTTATAATAAAGATATGTAATAAAGTTTTACACAAAAATCATATGTCATAAATCATCATATAAATATTGTGATAAAATAATGAATGAATCAAAATAGAGAGTAAATAAACATGAGGCCTGATAACATAACATATTCATGAGAATAAGCATAATACAGTGAAAAATATTTTATCTTTAGAACAAATATTAGTATATGAAAAATTACATTCATTTTACACACCTTAAATATCCATGATTAAGAAAAAATAAAAAGGGTTTTCATGAATATAATATCTCATGAGATATGGACTTTTAAAAAAAATATTTATGGGTGATATCAGATCCCACCTGTCACCATCCATACTTATGTGTGCCACTAGAAAATAATTCACTTATCTCATCATAAAGAACCCATGAAAATAAAAATAGTTTTATAAAACATTCTAAATGAAAATATTTCGCTTTTATAGAATAAAGAACCCATTGAAAGAAAAATTATTTAACTAAGCATATATATTGAAGAAACCATTGAAAGAAAATAGGTTTTAATTACATCGAGTGACTTTCAAGGAAAATGACATTAAATCATGATAATAAGGCATATAGTATTTATGTTGTATAATTAAATCATATACAATTAAGAAATAAATTCTACCCAATCAATTTACGTATATAACCAAGGTGAATTCATTTCAACAAAAGGAATTAGGGATAGGGTATTCATAGAGGAAAGTAATTAGAATAAAATATATGTTTATACAACAAAAATAATTAGTAATGAAAAATTAAGTGATGCATCATTCTTACAAAACATAGGGGCATTGCATATGACATGTACAGAAGGAATAAAGATGGTTCAAGAATTTCATATCCCCAATGTAACAAAGGAAATTCATAAAGATGTTTACATAGTTGAAAAAACCCATCCAAAAAAATTAATGGTATCACACAAGAGGTGATCAAGAATCGAATTATTTGATACCATGAGTTCAATCCCCCAAATTATAAATAAATATATTTCTTAGAGAATTATTCACGTAATAAAAATCCCATGAGTTTAAATCCATTTTAATATAAAAAAATATTGGTGAAAACAAAAAATAGATTTTCGAAAACATTTTTAATATTATTGTAAAATACAAACATACATGTCACTTTCAAAGGTAAATTTCAAAAAGGTGAAGCGAAAGATTTTCAAAAAAATTAATTTAAAAAATATTCTCAAATAATGGATCCTTGAAAAATATATAATTTTCATATAAATAAATGCATATCCAAGGATATTACATTTTATAATTAAATAAAATGGATTTATTATACTTTGAAAATACCATTGTTGAAAACCCACATTATAAAAAGAGTAATAAAACATTCATTATGTTATAACTTCATTTTGATATAGATTATTTCAAAATACTATATAATATAATATTTATAATGGCATGAGACCTATACACCTTTATCTAGTGTTAGAAATGTATTCTTTATATTACATGTTGGATACCAACTGGAACAATCCAATTTAACTATCCATATTTAAAATATCCATATCTTACATCAACTAAAATAGACACCCAATACCTTTTAGGTTTATAGATTTTGAAAATTTGGAAGAATAATATATTTAACAAACCCCATTTCTCTCTCCTAAAATGATAATTTATCTAATTATACCCATATTTTCTTATTCTATAAGATGGCTTCAACATCTCCCATAAAATTCTACATACGTGATACCATTCTTGACCAATATTAAAATATATAATTCTTCATAACCTATTGGAAATGAATAAATAAAAAAGGGTGAGTTAAGATGCTCTAAAAAGGTTACATAGGAGATATCAACTGATGATCATATGTAAGAATCAGATAATCATAAGGGTTTGAGATCAGGATCATAACTTACAGAGTTCCTACAAAATTATTCAAAGATTATTAATGATAAATCATGGACTAAGGATTTTTCATAATAAAATACATAATTCATAAGTTTGGGGAATCATAAATAATAAATCTTGAGAAATGATAACATATCATAACCATAAGGAAAAGGTTTTTTAGAGACACATAAGTATATAAAAACATTTCCTTAGCCAAGTCTCATTGCATTTTAATCATATTGGATTGATTTCTCTCCTCATTCCATCATTTACGTAGTAAATGTTCACTCCAAAGAATATCATAGTTTATAGAGAACCTTATTAACTGGGTTAAATTATCAATCCATTCCTTATTATGATCAAATTATTAAATTATATGTAAAATTATAAGCCTTTAATATTTAAAAAGTCATTACTACGGCTAAACATAAAATTGGATAACCAAGGGGATAAACCAAAATATTTGGTTCAAAATGACCCCAAAACCAATATAAATTTCATTAAATGAGTATATTTATCCCTTATCCTACTTTTATATTATTATTTATCCATTTGGAAAAAAATTATGGAGAATTACTTAATTATATTTTTTTGTTTTTAAAAATTCAAATTGTGTCATTTCCCTCCATTACAAAAGGGAACCCCTTTCTCTAAATTATTAACACCACATTGAGCATTACATATTAAAAAATAATTAAAATTTTATGTCATCAACATCCCTATTCATGTTCTATAGGTTCTATTCTTTATAAATTTATAACCTAAGGGTCCCTAAGAAGGTATCCAAATGAGGTTTCCCTAAGAAAAGGTAATCATTTTTATAACTATTTCAAATTTTTTTTTTCTTCTAGTTACTATAAATATGTTGTAACCAGGATAAAATAATAATGTATACATATTAAATATATTGGGATTTATGGGAACACCATTTTTCATCTCTTTTTACAAACTAAAAAATGAAAAAAAAACATCACTCGTGCATACATACTGCTTGTCGTCTCCACATAGTGGTGTAATTCATTTTCCATCACCACTTTACATGGATAGTTATAAATATTGTAATAAGATATATTTGAAATATTTATTATATAACTATTATTATTTACATTTAATATATCATTTACCTTCTTATCCTTCCCCTCATGAAAAAAATGATAATGTGGCTCACGCGTACATGTGGACTACCACCTCGACGATATGATGTGATTCATTTTTCATGTCCCCATTTAAATGATGATTAAAAATAAGTATATAATAAAAATATATGATATTTATATAATTATTAAAATTTTAGATATTATGTAATAATGAAAATTATGTTAGTACTGAAACTACCAAACTAAAATGTATAAGAAAAATGAAAAAAATACACTTTCAAATGATGTTTTTAATAAATAATTATTAATATAATGGTATTAAAATATTATAATTGGATCATATATGATATTATGAGAATATTTTTTTTGATTAAGTATAATAAATTTAAATTGAACTTATAGTAGGATAAAAGAACTTACATATAAATTTATACCTGAGGTAAGGGTTTATTTCACAATCTCATCATTTTATACCTGAGGTAAGGGTTTATTTCACAATCTCATCATTATTCTAAATTGTTTATGTTTAAGTCTCCACTAGAGGAATTATTTTATATTTCTAAATTAATCTACATATATTTTCTTCTATTTTGTTTATTTATTAAAATTATATATTTTCCTTCCATTTTCTTCTTTTAAGTACTCAATATACTAAAATAATGATTTTAAAGAAAACCTACATTATTTATCTCTTTGGTCGTGAATTTTTTTTATTTGTGTCCATATATTCATTAAAAGGTTTTCAAGATTATTTTCACTATTATAATGTTATTATTTAAAGTAATTTTTACCCATGATTCACTTTCTATAAAAATGATTAAAATTAATATTCATTTCCTTTTCTAAATGAGGTACTTTTGACTATTTTATAAAAGTGTAAAAGTAATGTTTTATTTTAACTTATACATCATGAGTGAAGTTTTCTATCATCATGATTACTCAATGATTTGTAGCTTAATTTATATGTTTCTAAAGTTCATCTTAAATAAAAAAATTTCCTTGATATTTTGGAAACTTTTATATTTTGAATAAGTGATTTCTGAATGAAAATTTTTTTTCCACAAGAAACCTTATAATAATATATTTAAAGTATTATTATTTATTTCAACATTATTCGGTGAATATTATAATTTATTCAGGATTTAATCTTTTGATTCAATTTTCAATATTACTTTGTATATCCTATGATTATGTTATGCTTATTGAATGGGAATGATATTAACATTTCATATACTAGTTTTTCAATATGAATGTTATATTTTCTTATGTTTCACTTCTTTAATATGATGAATGCATTGGACTTAGTAAGTGATGGCTGGAGCCCAATATAGATCCTCGATACATTGATAGGTATCATGAGTAAAACTAGTTTGGATATTTGGCATATGTCTTAACTTTTTACATATGTTATCTTGGCACAAAAACTTGATGGAAATATAATGATGTCTTATATTATGAATTTAATAATTATGAAACTAGTAATTTTTATCCATACAATTATTGAAGTTATTTTTTTAATCCTTGTATTTAGTCACCTCTTTATGGTATTAGTTATATGGAATGTTTTATTATTATTTCTCTCATCCATATTATTAATGTATTATTTATTTTATGATATATTCTATTGTGTATTTTAACTTTATGAGAATCTGATCTCACTATTTATTATGTTTTCCATTCCCCAAGATATAAATAAAAGATCTAGGAATAAATTTTGGGATTTACTAGATAAAATAAAAAAAAAATATCACAATTTTTATTATATTATATTTTATATTTTCATATGTAATGTGAGAATCCTATATGTATTTAATCTCCAAATAATACTGAACTATTTAATAATTTGGGGACGATATCATGTATTTTGTAAAGATTTAGTAAAATAACCATCAAATCTAGGATACTGGAGTTGGGGTGTTCTAGTTGGTATCATAGGAACATTTTTAGAAACCATGGGAACTAAATTTAGGAAAACATAGATTTGGGAATATAACCCTATGAGTGGCTTTTAGGATAAGACTAAGTATAGGTTGACTTCAAAAAAAGGTATTTTTTATATTTAAATAATGTGGATTTCCTAGGAATACATTCCTATCTGAATATATGTTTGAAAAAATGCATCTCTAGGTAATAACCTTGAAAAGAGTTGGTCAATTATGTATTGTCCATCAGTCTAGTTCATAATGTGTATTCCATGATTGTGCACCTATTTTAACACTCCCAATGGATATTATTAGGTTAATTAACAATTTATGTACAAACTTTTATGAAAATTTTTAAAATAATTTTATTCCCAATGATGCTAAGATTATGATTTCAAGTTTAGTTATGAGAACATTTTCATGTTATGATAAGTGAACAACGAGTTTTAAAATTATACTTTTTGATTCAAAGTATTAATTTAATATATTTTGTATTACATTTTTTAGATTTTGAGACTAATCGGAGTAATGGAAACTATATTAATACAAGTTAACTATATAGGGATTTCCTTCTAAGCCAAGTAATTGAAAATGGATCTGGAATTGGATATGGAGCTGGAGGTGAAAAAATTATAAATATAATAGGAAAACAGACTTAGTTTATGACCAATGACCTTCCTTATATGAATCATCCTACTTACCCTAAATATGGTGAACCAATGTTGCACCATTTCTTTTGTCAGCACCCTCCATTATTCAATAGAATTACTAATCCATTTGTAGATGTGAAGTAGATAAGTTCCTAAGAGAACATATGTATTTCTTTATGAATTAGTGAAAGGGATAATATTTTACTTGAATTTATCATCTCAATGGGGATGTGGATCAATGGTAGTCATATATTAGAAACACTATTGAGGAGAAGGAAATTGAAAATACGGTGTAAAATTATTTTAAGTTATTTTTCTTGGATAAATGTTTTTCTCATGAGGAAAGAGTGGGTATCAAGGGAAAATTCCCTAGTTTAAGAAAAAAGGGAGATAAAAATGTTTCAACGTATGAAGATAATTTTACAAATTTATCATGACATATTGTGGACTATATACGTGATAGAAATTGTAAGGTTGGTCATTTTTTAAATGTTCTAAATACAATACTTTTAAGGGAACTAGTCTCCATAACCTCTTATCATACAAGGACATAGTTTCATGTTATATCAATAAAGAGAAATAATTATCAAAGTATTCTGACTTCAATTTAAATAAAAAATGAGGGAGTATGAGAACTCTATGAAAGGAAATATAAAAAAAGGAAAAAATGAGGGGTTGAGTTCCAAACATGTAAAAATATTGGAAATAATTTCTATGGAACATTCTTACTAGAAATCATATTTTTCTTTAAGTGTGAAAGAAAACACATAAAATATAAATATTACAAAGGAAATAATGATGATGAAAATATCCAATTAGTCAACTATAAAGATATGGTTAACTATGTAAATTATTGTCCCAAGAGAAAATTAAAATTTCAACTCAAAAGGACAAGGGAGAAAGTATAGTATTATGAAATAAATATATTTTAGGTTCATGTTTCTAAATATGTTGTAGAATGTATATTTAACAGAGCCTAAAATTTAGATAATTATTTATATAAATTTTCATCTTCTTACTCTTTTATAACTTCCATGTTTTTTAAGATAATTATATATTTCTGTAGCACCATAAAAATGGAATTTTCTATCACGACTCCAAGTGAAAATATTCCCACAATAAGGATGTGTCAATCAGTTCCCATTATGACATAATAATTAACCAATTTAAAACATGATCATTATACGTATGGTTGAATTTGAAATAATAAATAGTATGGATTGGATTATATATTATGATGTACACATTTATTACTGATAGAAGTAGATTAAAATTTGTGATGGAGGTACGGATTCTCTCATCTTCAAAGGGGAGACGAAAAAATTTGAATGATATATAAAACCACCAATAGTATCTTACATTAATGAAATTGTAGTATAAGAAGAGAATAAACCATTTATTGAAGATAAAGGTAGCCCTAGGGTAGAATATGTTCTTATTTTGGAATAATATATTGATGTGTTTATTGAGTAATTACCTAGATATCCACCTAAGTGTGAATTTAAATTTTCTATTGAACACATCCCTAAAGAAAAAAATTATATCTAAGACTCTTTACTAGATGTATACTATATAGATAGTATAAATAAACAACTACATGAGTTGTGTGATAAGGGATTTATAATCCTAGGTGTTTCAGCTATGGGATATGTTATCCTTTTTGTTAAAAATAATGATGGGATTTTGAGGTTGTGCATTGATTATAGGGAACTCAATGCTAGTACTATAAAGAAAAATTATCATCTTCCTTTTATTCATGACCTATTTGATAAAATTAAAGGATCAAATTATTTTTCAAAGATTGATCCTTTTATGGGTATCATCAATTACTAGTATGGAAGGAAGACATTCCAAATATGAAATTCCGTACGAGGTATGTACATTATGAGTTTATAGTAATTCCATTTAGACTGACTAATTAACCCTATGTTTTTATGGATCAGATTAAAAATTTGTTCAAGGAGTATCTTGATACTTTTTTTCATTTATTAATGATATCTTGATATAATAAAAAATTTATGAAGAGCATAAAATTCATTTATGAAGCATTCATGTGACTCTTATAGAAAAGGAGTTTTATAAGAAATTTATCAAGTGTGAATTATATCTTCAAGATGTTACTTTCCTTCAAAATATTATCTCTAAGGATGGAATATTATTTTATCCATCAATGAAAAATGTAGTTAAAGAATAGTATACGCTGATAGACATAACACATGTTCATAGTTCCCTTGGATTAGTATATTACTATCTGTGATTTTTTCAAAAAGAATCTTATTTAGAAAACCCATTATCCATGTTGACATGTAATGTTGTTAGGTTTATATTAATAGAGTAATGTAAAGAGAGTTTTTAAGAATTAAATATGAGTTTTATTAACGTTCTGGTGTTGAAACTATCAACAGGAGGAGATGGATTTTTTCAATTATAGTGACACATCAATGAAAGGAATTTGAGGTGTCCTTGTGGGAAATGATGAAGTTATTATGTACACCTCATGGTAGTTAATGATTAATGAACAAAAAATATAACCCATTATCTTGAGTTGGTAGCTGTAATCTCTTATTTGAATATAAAGATGCATTATCTATATGGTCAAAGATGGGAGATATACACATGTCATAAGTGTTTGACATGAATATTTTTTAATAAATAGAACTACATGTGGAAAAGTAAATGGATTGGGAAACTCAAGGATTATGATTTATTAGTACACTAACACATAAGGATCCTTTATTCAAATATTTAGTAAATATGATATGGTAATTTTTAATTAAGGGTAAATATCATTAATTTTTCAAATGTTTTTGAAACCATATTTATTAGAAAAGATAAAAATTTCCCAGACTGCGGATGAGAATTTTTAGAATAAAATTAATGTTCAGAAATATGGGATAATGGAAGACATTATTTATGAATATGGTGTAATAAAATTTAGAAATATGATATATGTTCCATATATACCAGAGCTAAAAAAATAATTATTAGATGATTCTCATAGCTCAAATTTCTATTTACACCATGGTAGCACCAAGATGTATAAGGATTTTATGGATCATTTTTTGTGGGATAATATGTATCATGAAACTACTGATTATGTATCAAGATACCTAGTTTTCCAATAATTTACACCTAATATACAACATCCTAATGGAGTCATGAAAACTATAACTATTCCTATCTTGAAATGGGATTATATTTTTATAGGCTTTGTCACTGAATTTCCAAATACTCCTATAAGAAATGATACTAAATGTGTTATTGTTGATCACCTTAAAAATTTATAGATTTCATCGCTATAAGAGAATATTTTTTCTTGAGTGTCTTTTAGAACTCTATATTAATGAATTTGGAAGACTTCATAGTGTACCAATTATGATTTTGTATGATTTTGATCCATTGTTTTCATAAAAACATTGAAAAAATATTCAAAGTTCACTGGATAATGAGATTTATTTGAGTACCACTTATCATCCATAGATAGATGGAAATTATAGAAGTACTATTAAAACATTATAAGATATATTAAAATCTTTCTCACATGACTTTAACATTATATTGGATCATTATTTACCTTTGGTAGATTTTACTATAAGAATATCTCCAATTAATGTTTTCAAATAGTATCGTATGAAGCATTATAGAGCACAAAATTTCATACTCTAACTTTTTGGGATGAATTTGCTGAAAGTAATCTCATAGGCAGAGAACTTGTGGAGGAGACAATAGGGAATATAAAGACTATTCTAACTCATATTAAATCATATCAAAGAAGGAAAATAGAAATGTTTATAACTAAATGAATAATTTGGAATTTCATATTTTAGATCATGTTTTCTTGAAAGTATATACATAGAAGGGGTTATATGGTTCTATAAGAATAGAAAAATAATCCCCAAGTACATTAGACCTTTTGAAATTTAAGAAATAATTAGAGTTGTGGCTTACCATTTGAAATGTCACCAGGCCTATCAAAAGTAAATGATGTCTTCCATATCTATTTATTATGTAATTACATAAAAGATCTAACACATGTACTCAACTATTAGAAAATAGACATGGAACCTGATTTACCTTACAGTGAAGATCCTATCAGGATTCTGGACACTAGAGAACAAGTGTTGAGGGATCAAATCACTTGACTGGAAAATGTACTTATAATATATCATAATATAGGAGTGGTGATGTGGGAACCTAAATATATTATGATGATGAACTACCCAAATCTATTCATAATGCTTAATTTTTTAAATTTTAGGTATTAAATATTTTGATGGAGGGTAAAATGTATCACCTAATATTCAATTATAGAAACCATTTCTTTCTAGAGAAATAGTAGCATAAAAATGTTTTATTCAAGAATAGTATAGAAACATAAATTGTAAAATTTTATAAATGTTATTTTCGTAAATAAATTAAAATTTTAAAATCATTATTTCAAAATAATCTTATGGTAAAATTTATGGATTTTTCTAAAATAATTGATTTTTTGTGAATAGTGAAAATTGAATATTTTTTAAAACTATTATTTATTTTCATTTAAAAAACCACTTATTTTTTTAAAATTTATCCAATTTTAATATAAGTATTATTTTATTTATAAATAATATAATTAACTATATTGGAATTAACAATATACATGACCTTAGTATAAAAAATCTTTTAGCCTTAAAAGGCCATTTTTTATAAAACTATTTTTCATCGCACCTTATAGAATTATTATAAAATGAATTTTTGATAATTATAGATATTTAATTTAATAAAATTAATTCAATATTTAGAAGAAAAATAATTAATAATATTTAATAATTTCAACTTTACTTTTGTTAATAATGAATAGTAAAAATTTCACACCATGGTAAAAGTGTAAATATGGTTAACCAATGTTAAATCTAAGTGATAAGACCATAATTTTTCTTCTTAATATCTATTTTGTGATGTTATTTAGACCATATTCACCTTATTCTAAAATTTTAATCGTTTACAAGACACGTTTCCATTAAAATTACCTATATGATATTTTAAGTAATTCAAAATACAAAATTTCACTCTATTGTTTTTAAAATTCTCTTATATGCTCATATAAGGGAAAAAATACGTTGTAAATGAATATTAAAGGTTGTTTTTAGAATAATGAAATTAATTTTATGTTGTAAATTTATTTATATTTTTTTGAATATATAAATGTCTTAAATGATTACGTAACGTTGATAGTGTATTTATTCAATTAATAGAAAAAATAAAATAAGAGATTTAAAAATATTAAGTAATAAAATTTTGTGGAGTTACAATGCACCATTAATTTTATATATAGATATGAAATATTTTATTTTTTATAAAAATAAATGTTTGAATTATATATATTTATTGATTTCATTAATGTAAAATCAAATGAATGGTATCAAAATTACATTGTTGATATGTTATGAAAATAATATTTTATTAAAATTTTTATAAATGATAAAAGTATTGTGTAAAGACCCGTAAAATTCAAGGGATTTTTTTTTAATTTTCTTTGGAATTTTACAAGAACGCGGTTTCTGACGGAACCTGATTTCGTGGCCCGGTGTGCTCGAAATCAATTTCCGAAGTTTGGCTCGGGTACGTTCAGTGAACGAACGAGCGGGAATTTCTAACTTTTGAACCGGTGCTCAGAATCGAATTCTGAGGGCACCGATGAACTTACAACGCCGTTAATTGCTTCATTGGACCGTTCCAGGTCCTCAGCAGGATTGGCAAGGTGGCTTATCGCCTGGCTCTACCTCCTCAGTTGCACCGGGTGCACGACGTTTTCCACGTATCTCAGCTGAGGAGATACGTGCACGACCTGACGCACATCATTGACCATGGGGAGCTAGACGTTGATGATGGGGAGACTTTTACGGAGGTTCCAGTTGAGATCGAGGATCGACAAGAGGGGGTTCTACGTGGACGGTCGATTCCTCTAGTGCGCATCAGATGGCAGCACGGGAATATCCAGGAGAGAACTTGGGAGCGAGAGGCTCAGATGCGTGCTCAGTACCCTCATTTGTTTCCATAGTTTTGATGTATCTTTGCGGGGACGTAAAGCCCTGAGGTGGGAGTAATGTAAAGACCCGTAAAATTTAAGGGAATATTTTTCTTAATTTTCTTTGGAATTTTACAAGAACGCGGTTTCTGAAGGCACCTGATTCCGAGGCCCGGTCTGCCCAGAATCAATTTCCGAAGTTTGGCTCGGGTACGTTCAGTGAACGAACGAGCGGGAATTTCTAACTTTTGAACCGGTGCTCGGAATCGAATTCTGAGGGCACCGATGAACTAGCAACGCCGTTAATCGCTTAAGGGAACCTTTACCGTAGTTGCGTTTGTGCGGGTGAAGAAGTTAATTAATGGGGTTTAATTAAAAAAGTAAATAAAATTGTTGAATCATTTTTATTTCATATCAAGGTGGTTTATTTCTCCCATGGGAAGTTGGTGGTGGGGCCCACATTCACCCAACTTCCCATGTGTGGATAATTGAAAGGGTGGGGTCCACACGAACCCCCCACCTTTTCAAATCCCTTAACTCCTCTTAACCCCTCACCTTCCTACCTCCCCATTAACTCACTTTCATTAAATTTTTTTGACAGCTAGTTATAATTAATAAGTTGAGTTACTTAATTTCAAACTATTGAAATTCAAATGGTTAGGTTGTGTTAATAAAATAATACTTGGTCTTATTTTATTATTGTTAGAGTTTTTCCACCTTGAGAGGATTGGGAAGCGTGAAGTCTTCTTCTTCTTCAACCTCGACGAAGAACGTGAAGAACATCTCGGACTCCGATGAAGAACATCGTTCTTCAACGAGGAACATCTCCGCCGAAGAATGCGACGTCTTATTCCAATGATGTTACCTCTTCAAACGCACCTCGATGACAATAGAATCGACGTTCTTTTTCCGCGATGCCCAACCTCCGCGACGCTCGTCATCCGCGGCTCGATTGTCGTGCACCGTTCCTGAACCGAGGTAGGGGTTTTATTTATTTAATTGTTCGTGAATACCAACTTGAGGATCTTCGTGGATTAAAACCAATTGTTATCGAATAACGCAAGGGGGTCGGACCGCACAAACACGGCTGACCCTCCTCCTTATTTTCGTGTTGGTTTCTTTGTGGTTGGTATGGGAAAGCGTGGTGTCGTCGCACCACGCGGATTCATGCGGAAGGAAATGCGCGGCGTCGTCGCACCGCGCAGTGGAAAGAAGTTTAAGAATGCGACGTCGTCGCGCCGCGTTGAAGAAACCCGAAGACGCCGCGGCCAGAGCGGGGACGTGGCGGAGGGGCGTGGTGCCGTCGCACCGCGCCGGACGACAAGGGTCGTGGCCGGTTCCGGGCCATGGCAGAGCAAGGTGACCGGCGGCCGGACCGGGCCGCCGGTGTCGGAACTGGAAGGAGACCGGCCACCGCCTGTCCCGTTGAGCAGGAACCAGCCGGCCAGGTCGGGCCGGCCGGACAGGGAGGAGCCAGGGGAAATAAATTCCCCCGGCCGGCTTCAAATGGCCCCCTTAATTGAGGGGGGGCCGCGGTTAAACAGGGGGCAGGCGCCCCCCCCCCCCCTGCTGGAATGGCTCGGCCAAAGGCCGAGCCAGACAGCGCGCTGGGCGTGCTGTGCCCAGCCGGACCGGCGCCTGGCCGGTCTTCCAGGCCGGGCCGCATCGGGCCGGGCCACGCCCAGCCGGGCCAGGCCGCGCCGGGCCTGGCCATGCCCCGCCGGGCCGGGCCGGGCCGCCCGGGGGGTCTCGGGTCGTGTCGGTCCGGGCCCGAAACCCCCATTTTCGGACCGTTTGTGTTCAATTGCCCATAACATAGGCTACGGACCTCCGATCGACGCGCCGTCAGTGGTGATGTGATCCTTGGAACGAGAAATTCGTTTCGTTATATCGCACTCAAGGTTTTGGAATACTTTGATTTCATTCGGTTTGGTTCGTACACGAAACCAACCGGGCCTTCGGAGGAGAAACGCTCATATCTTGAGCTTCGGACGTCCGATCGATGTGCCGTCGACCTTGTTGTTTTCCTCTAAGTGAGACGGATATTTTGGCATACTCCGCCCGAGGTTTGGACTCAGGTGGAGTACGGTCGGGTTGGTTTTGCCTTAAAAACCAACCGGGCCCCTGGGACGAAAAGGCCAATAACTCTCAGACCTGGCGTCCGATTGACGCGTCGTCTGCGACGTTGAGTTCCTATTGACGATACAGAACTTTTGGATATATCAACTCTGGACTATGTGTCAGTTGATGTATCAGCCTCTCGGCTCGTGGAGCGGACCCTCCCGAACGAGCTTGCTGTGTGCGGGAACCCTAGTGCTGGCTGCAACTGTTACTGTGACTGCGACGACGACTGTGCAGAGATCCTTAGTGGATTCGACGACGACGAATACAACACTCAGCGATCCTGTGTGGATCAGTGCTACCGATCCTGTGTGGGTCCGATCCTGTGTGGGTCAGCACTCAGTGGTTCTGTGTGAGCCAGCACCTACAGATCCTGTGTGGGTCCGATCCTGTGTGGGTCTTTACGGGGGTTAGTTTCCTACCGATCCTGTGTGGGTCATTGCGGGGGTTAGTACCTATCGATCCTTTGTGGGTCCGACGACTTAGATAGATCAGTGATCATCTCTATCGTCTTTCGAAGAAGTATATCTCTGTGAGCTGAATCCTGTTTGCTTTCCTGTGTGGATTGTGTTGTGTTATCCTGTGTGGATTACGTTTTTCTTTCCTGTGTGGAATACGTATACTTTCCTGTTTGGACTGGGTTATACTTGGGCTTGGAGGTTGGAGCGTATTGGAATTGATGACTTAGGTATATGTATGGGCATATACCTAAGCAGTGTCGGTTGTTACTTCGTGATTGTATCTTTCCTTTTTGGTTTATCCTTTGTGGATTTTGGGAGACCTTCGGGGGTCTCGGGGTCCCTACTGAGTAGCTTATACTCACCCCTGCACGGGCTATGCCCGCACTACGTTTTGTTGGTTGCAGACGACGGACAGTGTTGATCGTGGTTGAGGCTTGCAAAGCAGGACGGTACCTGGAGGTGGACCATTGGGCGGGACGCACTCAGAGCGGACGGCGGGACCCGAGGAGCAGTGGAGCTATCTGTACCCACCCTTCAGGTGGGATTTCCAGTTGACAGCTCGGCGTAGCGGCTTTTACTTTTCAGTTGTTGTTTTCCCTTTCGAGTTGTACTTTACTTTCAGTTTGGGTTTGTATACTGGCCCACTTACTTTCTGCACTTACATCTGTATACAGTTTTTACTTAGTGTTTACTTTTTCCTCTTGCTTACTCTGTGGTACTTGTTTACTTTACAAAGGAAATTCCTTCCCTTTTTACCGGGATTTACGCCTTGGTGCTAGTCGCCAGCCCCTGGCCTATGGAAGACGGGCTTGGGGTAGTCACGGCACGGGCCCCGAGGACGGTTCGTGACAAATTGGTATCAGAGGAGTTCGGTTCTACCGCAGAACTTGGGACTCTGATCTTTTCTATGTGAAGCAATAGTGTTTAGCGTATTGAGTGTGGTTATCATTCCAGGGAGTCTAGTGTTGGTCCGGCAGCCGACCTATCCGTACATCAGGACCCTGACTTCTAATTTCTGACTTAATGCACGAAAACATTGATTGCGTGTGTGTTTCAAGTTTTCTTTGTGATTACTTTGTGTCAGCTCACCAGGTATACTGTTCTGATCGTAGCGCACCTGTTTCCTTTTCAGGATGGCCCCATGACGGAAGCCAGCTAGGGTTCTGAGAGTCGAGTGTGACGACAACCCACCGAGTGACGAGGCCTCGGTGCAGGCCCTTTGTCAGCAGTGGCACCGGCGGTAGCTCTACCCGCCAAGCCACCGATGCTTCCAGCACCAGCCGCTGACGATGCACGTTGCCTTAGTGAACTGTATGAGTTTCAGCGTCAACGACCGCCCAGGTTCCACGGGGAGACGGACCCCTAGGCAGCCGAGGACTGGCTGGAGGCAGTCGTACGAGTTTTCAGGCTAGTGAGGACACCAGCAGACCTCATGGTGATCCTCGATGCGAGCCTACTACACGCAGCAGCGGGCCGATGGTGGATCTTGATGCTCCAGGTGCACGATGAGGCATCTCTACTTTGGACGGACTTTGAGAGCCTCTTCCGCTCAGATTTCGTCCCAGCCACCCTCCGTGCGGTGCGCATTCAGGAGCCTCTTCAGCTACGGCAGGGCAGCATGACGGTCGCCCAGTACTCAGCGAGATTTACCGATCTCTCGCGTTACTCGACAGACATGGTACGTGACCCATTCTTTCGGGCCCGGACCTTTGAGCAGGGATTGAGACACGAGATCAGGGCATCGCTGATCTCCCTCAGCATTCCGACTCAGATAGGATTACCGGAGTGACCCCTTTTGATCGAGAGTTTTCTTGCTGAGTCTACACCAACGGCGAGACCTACCGCAGGGCGACACGTGGTGGAGTCTTCTACAGCCGGCAGTAGATAGATGTCGCAAAGGTCCAAGCAAGCCAGGACTACGGGAAGATGACCACAGGATGCTGGCTCGGAGGTGCGGGGCACACGCAGCAGAACCAGTCTTACGAGTGGAAGACAGTGTTATGCATGCGGCGGGCAGGGCCACATGGCTCGTGACTGCCCGACCCGCCATGCAGAGGAGCAACAGAAGGTTGAGGAACCACCTAGGTAGAGGAAGAGGTTCGACTGTGGCGGTCCGCAGGGAGCAGGCCGACAAGGCAGAGGAGCTGGCCGAGCAGCAGGTGGTGGGCGACGCTTTGAGGCTCTACCACCACCACCACTAGGAGGTCCACCCTGACCTCAGGGGAGAGAACAGCTTCAGGCAGCTGAAGCATACGATCATGGAGCTTCGGAAGCGGGTGGACTAGTGCGGGAATAGCTCCAGGCATAGAGGCCTTTGCCCATAATGCCTATAGCTTGTAGTTTGTGTTGCCTTGTGTTCTTGTACTTTGAGTTGAAGTAATAAAAGACACTTTCATTGGTGACGTTTTCTTTCTTGTCTTTTGTTTGTTATTACTAAGAGGTGCTAGTTAAAAACATTTGAAATGACCCTCACTTGCGAGATTCTTACTGGAGGAGACCTAGTGACCACACACTGATGCCGACAGTGTGACTCAACCCTTGGAGGCGAGAGTAATGGTTAGATCTCTTGGTAGCAGCGTCAAGGCCTTACGACGTCATCCATTCCATGGTTTAACTAATCATGGAGGGATTGACTGTATTAGGCAAGGAACGTGGTTCATCCAGGGGATGAGACCGGATTTCCCTTTTCGGTAAAGGAGAAATATTTGCAGTAGTAGTGTTCACTTTGAAGACATGGTGACACTATCTGATGGGTGAGCGCTTTACAGTCTTTTCTGAAAATCAGAGTCTCAGATACATCTTCTCTCATAATTATCTGAATCTGAGACAGCGGCGATGGATCGAGTTCCTCCAGGACTATGACTTTGAGATAGTCTATACTCCCGGAAAGGGGAACGTGGTAGCCGATTCCCTCAGCAGGAGGACGGGCATTCAGATACTTGAGGAGGCGACAGAGCAGCTAGCCTCTTTGCATATATCCTTCGTGGATAGAGATGGAGCAACCTTCCTTCAGTCTCTCACAGTCACTCCTCCACTACTACAGCAGGTCAGAGAGGCATAGCGTGGGGATGATGACTATGAGATGCGTCGTGCACAGATATCCTCAGGACAGGCACCTGATGGTTTCTCCTTTAGAGCAGAGCACGACATCCTTTTCAGGGGACGTACCTTGGTACCAGTTGCCTTACGGGAGGAGGTGCTGAGAGAGTTTCACACTTCTCCCTTGGCGGTACATCCCGAAGTGGAGAAGATATACCAAGATCTCAGACGACAACACTGGTGGCTAGGTATGAAGAAGGATGTGGAAGAGTTCGTTTCTCGATGCCTCACCTTCCAGTAGGTGAAGTCAGAGCATCAGGTACCAGAAGGCTTGGTACAGCCCTTGTAGGTCCCGGAGTGGAAGTGGGACGGGATATCTATGGACTTCGTGACTGGACTTCCACACACTTCCATAGGTCATGACTCCATCTGGGTGATTGTCGACCGAATCACCAAGTCGGATCACTTCTTACCCATCAGAGAGCAGGGCTCAGTGGAGAGCTTGGGATGTCTTTATGTTCAGGAGATTGTACGGCTTCACGGTGTGCCATCATCTATCGTCTCCGATCGAGATGCTCGGGATGGCACCATACGAGGCATTGTACGACCGACCTTGAAGATCTTCTTTGTTCTGGACAGACCCTGGGGAGTTAGCACTTGTGGGACCAGAGATGGTCCAGGCCACGATAGAGAAGGTCCAGGTCATCCAAGAGCGCATGAGGACAGCTCAGAGCCGACAAAAGTCTTATGATGACAGGAGGTGGAGGCCACTAGAGTTCGAGGATGGCGACCACGTCTTTTTACGTGTCACACCTCGATGTGGATTACGGAGATTTGGCTGAGGCGGCAAGTTGTCTCCATGCTTCATCGGACCGTTCCAGGTCCTCAGCAGGATTGGCAAGGTGGCTTATTGCCTGGGTCTACCACCTCAGTTGCACCGGGTGCACGACGTTTTCCACGTATCTCAGCTGAGGAGATATGTGCACGACCTGACGCACATCATTGACCATGGGGAGCTAGACGTTGATGATGGGGATACTTTTATGGAGGTTCCAGTTGAGATCGAGGATTGACAAGAGCGGGTCCTACGTGGACGTTCGATTCCTCTAGTGCGCATCAGATGGCAGCACGGGAACTTCCAGGAGAGCACTTGGGAGCGAGAGGCTCAGATGCGTGCTCAGTACCCTCATTTGTTTCCATAGTTTTGATGTATCTTTGCGGGGACGTAAAGCCCTGAGGTGGGAGTAATGTAAAGACCCGTAAAATTCAAGGAAATTTTTTTCTTAATTTTCTTTGGAATTTTACAAGAACGCGGTTTCTGACGGCACCTGATTCTGAGGCCCGGTGTGCCCGGAATCAATTTCCGAAGTTTGGCTCGGGTACGTTCAGTGAACGAACGAGTGGGAATTTCTAACTTTTGAACCGGTGCTCGGAATCAAATTCTGAGGGCACCGATGAACTAGCAACGCCGTTAATCGCTTAAGGGAACCTTTACCGTAGTTGCGTTTGTGCGGGTGAAGAAGTTAACTAATGGGGTTTAATTAAAAAAGTAAATAAAATTGTTGAATCATTTTTATTTCATATCAATGTGGTTTATTTCTCCCATGGGAAGTTGGTGGTGGGGCCCACATTCACCCAACTTCCCATGTGTGGATAATTGAAAGGGTGGGGCCCACATAAACCCCCCACCTTTTCAAATACCTTAACTCTTCTTAACCCCTCACCTTCCTACCTCCCCATTAACTCACTTTCATTAAAAAAAATTTTGACAACTAGTTATAATTAATATGGTGAGTTACTTAATTTCAAACTCTTGAAATTCAAATGGTTAGGTTGTGTTAATAAAATAAGACTTGGTCTTATTTTATTATTGTTAGATTTTTTCCACCTTGAGAGGATTGTGATGCGTGAAGTCTTCTTCTTCTTCAACCTCGATGAAGAACGTGAAGAACATCTCGGACTCCGACGAAGAACATCGTTCTTCAACGAGGAACATCTCCGTTGAAGAACGTGACGTCTTCTTCCAATGACGTTACCTCTTCGAACACACCTCGACGACAACGGAATCGACGTTCTTTTTCCGCGATGCCCGACCTCCGCGACGATCGTCATCCGCGGCTCGATTGTCGTGCACCGTTCCGGAACCGAGGTAGGGGTTTTATTTATTTAATTGTTCTTGAATACCAACTTGATGATCTTCGTGGATTAAAACCAATTGTTATCGAATAACGTGAGGGGGTCAGACCGCACAGACACGGCCGACCCTCCTCTTTATTTTCGTGTTGGTTTCTTTGTGGTTGGTATGGGAAAGCGTGGTGCTGTCGCACCACGCGGATTCATGCAGAAGGAAATGTGCAGCGCCGTCGCGCCACGCCGTGGAAAGAAGTTTAAGAACATGACGTCCTCGCGCCGCGTCAAAGAAAACCGAAGACGTCGCAGCCGGAGCAGGGCCGCGGCGGAGGGGTGCGGTGTCGTCGCACCTTGCCGGATGACAAGGGTCGTGGCCGGTTTCGGGCCGCGGCGGAGCAAGGTGACCGGCGGCCGGACCGGCCCCTGGTGTCGGAACTGGAAGGGGACTGGCCACCGCCGGTCCCCTTGAGCAGGAACCAGCCGGACAGGTCTGGCCGGCCGGACAGGTCTGGCCGACCGGACAGGGAGGAGCCGAGGGAAATAAATTCCCCCATCCGGCTTCAAACGGACCCCTTAATTGAGGGGGGGGGGGCAGTTACACAGGGGGGGCAGGCGCCCCCCCCCCCCCTCCTTGCCAAAACGGCTCGACCAAAGGCCGAGCCAGACAGCGCGCTGGGCGTGCTGTGCCTGGCCAGTATGCCAGGCCGGGCCGACCGGGGGGTCTCGTGCTGGGTCGGTCCGGGCCTGAAACCCCCGTTTTCGGACCGTTTGGGTTCAATTGCCCATAACTTGGGCTACGGACCTCTGATCGACACGCCGTCAGCAGTGACGCGATCCTTGGAACGAGACGGTCTTTCCGGTATATCGCACTAAAGGTTTCAGAATACTTTGAGTTCGGCCGGGTTGGTTTGTACACGAAACCAACCGGGCCTTCGGAGCGGAAATGCTCATATCTTGAGCTTCGGACGTCCGATCGACGTGTCGTCGTCCTTGTTGTTTTCCTCTAAGTGAGATGGATATTTTGGCATACTCTGCTCAAGGTTTGGATGCAGGTGGAGTACGGTTGGGTTGGTTTTTCCTTAAAAACCAACCGGGCCCCTGGAACGAAAAAGACAATAACTCTCAGACCAGGCGTCCGATTAACGCGCCGTCTGCGACGTTGAGTTTCTATTGATGATACGGAACTTTTGGATACATCAACTCTGGACTATGTGTCAGTTGATGTATCAGCTTCTCAGCTCGTGGAGCGGACCCTCCCGAACGAGCTTGCTGTGTGCGGGAACCCTAGAGCTGGCTGCGACTGTTACTGTGACTGCGACGATGACTGTGCAGAGATCCTCAGTGGATTCGATGACGATGACTACAACACTCAGCGATCCTGTGTGAATCAGTGCTACCGATCATGTGTGGGTACGATCCTGTGTGGGTCTGATCCTGTGTGGGTCAGCGCTCAACGGTTCTATGTGAGCCGGTACCTACAGATCCTGTGTGGGTCCGATCCTGTGTGGGTCTTTGCGGGGTTTAGTTTCCTACCGATCCTGTGTGGGTCATTATGGGGGTTAGTACCTATCGATCCTTTGTGGGTCCGATGACTTAGATGGATCAATGATCATCTCTATCATCTTTCTAAGAAGTATATCTATGTGAGTTGAATCCTGTTTTCTTTCCTGTGTGGATTGTGTTGTGCTATCCTGTGTGGATTACGTTTTGCTTTCACGTGTGGAATATGTATACTTTCTTGTGTGGACTGGGTTGTACTTGGGCTCGGAGGTTGGAGCGTATTGGAATTGATGACTTAGGTATATGTAAAGTCATATACCTAAGTTGTGTCGGTTTTTACTTCGTGATTGTATCTTTCCTTTGTGGTTTATCCTCTGAGGAATTTGGGAGACCTTCGGGGGTCTCGGGGTCCCTACTGAGTAGCTTATACTCACCTCTACACGGGCTATGCTAGCACTACGTTGTATTGGTTGCAGATGACGGACAGCGTTGATCGTGGTTGAGGCTTGCAGATCAGGACGGTACTTGGAGGTGGACCACTGGGCGGGACGCACACGGAGCAGACGGTGGGACCCGAGGAGCAGTGGAGCTATCTGTACCCACCCTTCAGGTGGGATTTCCAGTGGATAGCTCGGCGTAGCGGCTTTTACTTTTCAGTTGCTGTTTTCCCTTTCGAGTTGTACTTTACTTTCAGTTTGGGTTTATATACTGGCCCACTTACTTTCCGCACTTACAGTTGTATTCAGTTTTTACTTAGTGTTTACTTTTTCCGCTTTCTTACTCTGTGGTGCTTGTTTACTTTACAAAGGCAATTCCTTCCCTTTTTACCGGGATTTACGCCTTGGTGCAAGTCACCAGCCCCTGGCCTATGGAAGGTGGGCTTGGGGTAGTCACGGCACGGGCCCCGAGGACGGGTCGTGACATATTGAAATAGAAAAATGGGAAAATATATGGTCAAAACTTCCATCCAATTTCCATTTATGATAAAATTATTACCTTATATGTTAAATTATAACCCTTTAATATATAAATAATTTATTACTGCCACTAAATATAAAATTGGTTAACCAAGGGGTTAAACCAAAATATTGGGTTTAAATGGCCCCAAAACCTATATATATTTATTTTTGTGAGAATAGTTTTACATTATACTATTTTTTGTTCTAATATATACCTATTTTTAAGAATTTTTCTTGGGAATAACTTGATTATATTTTTATCTTTTTAGAAATCCCAAGTGTGTCTCTTCCCTCTCTTTTAAAAGTGCACCCCTTTCCCTCAATTATTAACACCAATTTGAGCCACAAGGTCAACCAAACCCTATAAATTTATATTCTAAACATAATTATTAACATTATTGAGGTTATTTATTCCCAAAATGTCAACCCTATATTTCTTAAGAAGATATCCAAAGGAGGTTTCTCAAAGAGAAGGTAATCGTTTTTACAACTCTTTCAAATTTATTTCTTCCCATACTTCCTATAAATCTATTGTACCCATAATAAAATAATAAATATAGAATCATATATATACTATTATTTTATTATGATTACGTTATATCCATTTTTCACCTCTTTTCCATCATATTAAAAAAAATTATTGTTTGTATGTATGACTTATTATCTCCACATGGTGATGTAATTCGTTTATCATCACACCTTTACTTGTATGGTTATAGATATGTAAATAAAGTATATATATGATATTTATTACATAATTATGATTATTTAAACATTATATTCCACTTAAATTCTTTCCCTTATACTCGTTAAAAAATGATAATGCTGCTCATGCATACGTGTGGATTACGACCTCCACAAAGTAATCTGACTCATTTAACATGTATTCCTTTCAAGGATGTTTTAAAATATGTATAGGTTGAATATATATTATATTTATATCACTACTAACATATTATATAATATTTAACTATGATACATATTCTTGTAAAAAAACTAAAAAATTAAAATATATATAAAAAACAAAACAAATAACACTCTGAAAAAATGTTTTTAATAAATAATTATTAATATTTGGGTAGTGAAAAATTATAAGTTTCTTATATATGATATTATAAGTTTCTATATGGTTTTGGTATTTATTTATAATAAATTTAAATTTTTTTATAGGAGGCTAAAAATAATTACAAAGAATGTTGGACCTAAGTTAAGGGTTTATTTCACAATCCCATCATTATTTAGGATTGTTTATGTTTAAGTCTATGTTGGGTCAATTATTTTATATTTCTATCTTAAAACCAATATATTTTATTTTTTTATATTTATTTATGAAAATTATAAGTTTTCCATCTATTTCCCATTTTTATGTGCTCAAGAGACTAAAAATAATTTTTCATGGAAAACCTGCATTATTTCTCTCTTCAATCAGGAATATTTTTCTTCCATGTTTTTATTTTCATTAACATGTTTTCAAGAATGTTTTAACTATTATACTAGGATTTTTTAAATTCATTTTTTTCCATGATTGACATTACAAAAATAAAATTAAAGTAATATTCTTATCATTTTCTGAATAATGTATGTTTTACATTTTTTCAAAAGTGTGAAAGGAATGATTTCTTTTAACGTATATGGTATTAAAGAAATTTCCTTAAATCATGACCACTAAATGATTTTAATAATCATTTAAAATATTCCATGGTTACTTTTAAATAATTTTGTCACTTAATATTTTGGAAATTTTTAGATTTCAAATAAGTTATTTCAAAATGAAAATGGTATTTTCCTCAAGAATTATTCCAGTAATTTTTTAAAGAATTTTCAACTATTTAAATACTATTTGGTGAATATTATTTTTCATCAGAGATTTAATATTTTTATTTAATTATTCATAATATACTAGATGTATTATGATTATATTATACTTATTTATTAGGTAGAATATTAACATTTTATAAGGCAGTTTGTCAATATGAATGTTATTGTTGATTATGTTTCACCCATTTCATATGATGAATGAATTGGACTTAGTATGTGACGAATGGGGCTCACTATATCCTCTTGATAGATCAGTATGTTTCATGAGAAAAACTTGGTTGGGTATTTGGAATACACTATACCATTATATGTATGTTATCTTGGCATAATGCCTTAATGATAAGATTATGATTATTGGAACTATGTATTCAGTCATTATGAAACTAGTTATTATTATCCTTCTGATTATTTATTTTATTATATTATTCATATATTTATTCCCCTTTTATAGTAATAGTTATATAGAATTTTTTATTATTATTTATCTCATCAAATTTATTTATGGTTGTTTTACTTTATGATATCTTTTGTTGTGAATTTTTCCTTACTCGGAATTTGATCTCACCATTTATTATGTTTTCATTTCCCCAGGATATGAATAAAACATATATGAAAGAATTTATAGATTTACTATAAGAAATAAAAAAATCACAATAACTATAATATTTTATTTTATGTTTATAGATTTAATGTGAGAATTTTTTTGTATCTAGTCTCCCAATACTACAAAAATATTTGATCCTTTAGGATGAAATATTTTTTATTTTTTCCAATGTAGTAAAATAACTATTGTCTCTAGGCTATCAGATTTGGTGTGTTACACTGAACACCATAAATATAAATACAAAAGTCATATATATAATGAAACATGTAATTTTTCTTAATATAAATGTTATTGAGTTCTATATAATTAATTTGAAGCATCATACAACCATCCTTATTTTTAACAAACAAAATAAGATTACCAAAAATTTTAGTGCTATGATGAATTAAAGCCTTATCAATCACCTCATGTACCTTCATTTTTAATTCCAATAAATCAAAGGGAGCTATTCAATAAGGGGTTTTAAAATTGACATAGATTCAAAACTAATACAATATTAAATTCAATATCTTAATAAAGATTAACATTAGGAAATCATCAATAAATACATCCATATATTCATTTACCATCAATACATCACTAATATACTTAATTTATTTTCTTTGAATAATATGAGGAAGATAACACTCACTTCCATATTTAAAAAACGTTAAAGCTTTATGATATGTAATAATTGATATAAACTCATTATTATATACAAATACTAACTCACTTAGAAAAATTGAACATAACTTTATTAGTTTTACAATATGATATAAAATTATAAACTAAAATCAAACTCAACTATTGGTAAGATAAAAATATATTCTAAAAAAACCTTTATATATTTAATTATAGTAATATTATTATAAATCATTCTAACATTCATACTTCCATTAATAGTTTTTTCAAAAATTTCTATCTCCACTTCTTGAGTTTTTATTTCTATTTTACTTGAAAAAATAGCCTCAAATAAAATAATGTGTAAACCCTGAATCAAACAAGATATTTTCATAACCTGATTAAACATATAGTGTACTATTGCATCCCATGTAATTATAAAATAATATATTTTCATATCTATTAAAATTTAAGAATTATATATTAATTTTAACTTAATTGGGATGTTATTTCTAATAGATTACTCTAAATGAAACAATAGGTTTTTTCCAAGATCTTTTGTTGCACACAAAACTGAGTTATATTGAAAAATAATACAATATTAATATTATTATTTTAAATGGTAGTTATCACCTAGAATTAGTATTAGTGGGAATGAATAGATATAATTATATTATGTTTACATGAGTTTATTAAATTTTTTTACATTCATCTAATAAATTTCATAGGCATAAAATGAAAATAAATCCAATTTTAGATATAAAATCTTTGATGTATTTTAAAGGGTAGTTTTACCACCTTTTGATGAAAAACCCATTTTGGATATACATTTTGAAAACATTATATGTCAAATTAGAAAAATTAAACATATTATTTGGAATTAGGATATCAAAATTTAGTTGAGATAATGTTTTTTTATTTTTCTGATAACATTCATATTTTAATGAATAGTGAAGAATACTACATTTTAATTCAAAATAGTTTTTTATCATTAAATTATATAGTTATATTGAAATATTAATTGTGTTTAGAGTTTAATTAAGATATGTTTTTATAAATTAATCCAAATTTTTTTCATTGTATTGAATTTCAAATATAAATTATACATAAAAACATTTCAATATTTTGAATGTTTCGCATTAAAACCCCACTTTTTAGTTTTCTTTTTGCGGAATTAATTTTATATCATGTTTTCTCAATTATGTGAATTTATTTAGATAAAATGGATTAAATTTTTTGAATCATTATTTCCGCTTTATGTTTTATGTTCAATTTTGTTTTTATGTAAAGAAATGTACCATGGAAAAAATATTTACCTTAGTAAAAGTGAAATTTTGACAAAGGTTAAAGATAAAATTTCAAATATTAACATACCACCAAACTACCAAATTTAATGATTTTTTGAGCTGTGTATTGAATATAAACATCCTATATAACATTAATTTCAATCCAAAGTTGTGTAATGTAAATCCACTTTTTATGGTTAGCTTTTAATATAAAATAATCAATAAACTAATCACTTGAACCCACCTCTCCTCAAATATAAATACCACCTCTCCACCACCCTATTCGACCAAAAAATCCTTTTATATACTGAAATATATTACCAATCATCTCCTCCTAACTCTCCCCATGTTCAATTGATTCTATTCCCACCAAATGACAAAATACAAGTTCCTCAATTGTCTTTCATGGAGGGGGTATTCAACAAGTAATTTTCTCAACGTACCTCTCTTAATTAATTTTATTTTTTTACTTTATCCTAAACTACTTCATCCATAAATTCATGATTAATATAATATAATTTATATATTGTTGTTTTATGTTTTCAATGTAATATCTAATATCCATTTAATTTCTCACCTCCACTTAATCAATGAAACAATATTATTGTCCAAGTTATGCCTGTTAATCGCCTCCATGAATAATGTTTTTGTTATTTTTTCTTTACCACCTTCATGGATTGTCATAAAAAAATTATTATGGTCAAATAATCTTTTAATGTGTATATTATAACTTTTTTCATATTCTGTACATGTTATATTAAACATACATTTATGCTTTCTATATTGTTTTTATATAAAAACATCATTTGGGGACGTGTGGACTACCACCTTCTCAATATGATGTGATTCATTCACACATGACATGGAATATATTAATGATTCTTTTAGTAAAAATATATGATATAAATGAAATATTAGTTATAATATAATTATATTATATAAGTATAAATATTTATATCCATTTCATTTAATTTCACTCTTTCAATATGAGAGGAAAAATGAAAATAGTGTTCATGCGTATGTACGACCTACCATATCCATGAATAGTGTTTTTAGATTTTCATTAAAGATTATTATAAATACTTATATAATTAATATATAGGATATTTATATTATGTTTTATATTTTAGAGATAATGGACTTATGACCACATGGACTATTGACATCATACCAAGTTTATTTCTAACTCAAGCATCGAATATAGAAAAAACATCCATTATGAACATAAATAATTGTGTAGTTTTTATAACATGGTAATAAGTGATATAAAATAAATAATAAAATTTAAAAAAAATTATAAATTATGTATAAATTAACTTATTTTTATTATTCATGAAGATAAATAAATTACAAGACAAGTCAGACTTGAGGTAAGGGAATTCATTAACCCAATTTCTATTCTTTGGGTTAAACATCTACTTATTGATTATGTTGTTCAACAATTAATTGTGAAATGAATTTAAAATATCATATATTTTATTTATATCTTTAATTTCAGTCATTTTTTTTTTCAAAAAAAAATTCCTATATGGAGTTTTTGACTCTCTATACAAAATGATAAAAGGAATTTTTTTAACGTATATAGTGAAAATTACTTATTTCTCGTCGTAATTGTTATTTTATATATGTATTCAAATATATGATTTAATGTTTTTAAAAGGAAGATGAATACCATATTCCCTTTTCATGTATTTTTGTATTTAAAATGGTTTTTATTTTGGATTTATTATGTCAATATCTTGAAATGATATCTTGTGATTGCAATGTGGAAATGTTAGTTTTCCATTATGCATGATTTATGTGTTCTTATTATGTTTTGGTTCATGGGTATTTATTATGTATTTGGGTTGTTCCATGATATAAAAATGGTGGTTGAGACCATGATAGATCTCTAATGCATTGGGTAATGAGATAGAGTTAAACGATAGAGTTTCTCTAAAGAAATTTAGGGGGCATACTATGATGGGTATTTCAAATGTGACCATGAAGGTTTCTCCCTATATAGTTGTGAAAGATACAATGTAAGTATGATATGTATTCCACAAGTTATCTTTATTATTTATTATTTATAATAATTATTTTCATGATTTTTTTGATTTATTTAGGTTTGTTAAAGACCTTATATATTTTATGGGTGAAACGTATGATATTATGAAGATGTTTTCTTGAGTTTTAAATATTCATGTACTAACGGTTTCCTTCATTATTTTATGTATATTACTAATATTTTTATTCGCATCCCTATCTTTTAAATTTTTTCATAGGATTTAAGTGAGAATAGATTCAAGTATGGAATCAATGATATGTTATAAAGATTAACCGTGAAAATAAAATATGTTTATTTTTAAAAGTTTTTATGTTTTGAAAGAAATGGATACTGTTGGAAGTTCCCACTTTATTTTTCTATGGTTTTGTTATTAATAGTTATGGAATAATTCTCTAAATCTCTAAACCTGAAAAGATCCTCAATATTAATTTTTTACTTAACTCAAGTGTATGTAATGTTTAAGTTAGGGGCATTGTAGTTGGTATCAGAGATCAGTTTAAATAACTTTAGGGGTTAGGATATTGTTTATAGAATATCCATAAAATATTTTTACATTGTTATAAAATTTAAATTATATTGAATTTAAGTATTACCATGTTTATTCATCTATGATATGTCTATTCATAATGGTTTTCGGAAGAGAAAACAGGGCAACTATGCTGGGATGAAATCTAGAGAAAAACAACCTTCCAAATCAGCTACCTGAGATGGTCAGAATTGGAACTGAATAGTTTGTTATAGTGATGGAATAGTTGACTTAGGCCATAAATGTTGGTGTTATCCACGTACTAGATCATCTATATCAACTATAGAGGAACATTTTAGTAGTATATAATGTCATAAGGCAACATCCTCCATCATTTAAAGGATTATATGACCCCCTATTAGCAGGATGGTGGATTAAAGAACTAGAAAATATTTTTTATGTCTTGGGGTGTTCATATAATCAAAATTTTAGTCTTCTTGTTTACTGATTTGAAGGAGAAGACGATCAGTGGTGGTCTATTGTTAATAATATCAGGTATAGTGAGGATATTGATGCTCCTGATTAGGAAAAATTAAATAATATGTTTCTTGAGAAATATTTTTCTTAGGCGGTATGACTTGGGATGGAAAAACTATTCTTTGAATTGAGGAAGGAAGATGATTCAGTGGCTTCTTAGGAAGAAAAATTCACTCACATAGCAAGGTGTGCTCAAAATTTCATCAAGGATATTGATATAAAAATAAATTGTTTTTACTTATAATTAAATCCAAAATTTTTAAGGTGGTTGTCTTCTCATGAGTTCAATAGTTATGAAAAACATGTTCGATGTGCAAAGAAGGTGGAAATGGAGTTTACTGATGATCAAATGTTCTTTAAAAAATAGAAGAATAAGTGGTCAAGGTGGAATGAAAAAGGGAACAATTATTCAAAAAATTCCAATGGTAAGAAAATTATGATTATAGTTTGTGAAAATTGTTAGATGTAACACATTGGGGAATGCCTTTTGAATTCTTGTGCGTGCTTCCGATGTTTTAAAATGGTACATAAGGCTCGTAATTTTCACTCAAAATGATAATGATATTGGAAATAAAAAATCTGATTTATAGTCAGTAAAATGTTTTATGTACAATGAGATGGGTCATTATGAAAATTAGTTCCTGATAAAGAACTCAAATGAACGAAGTAGTTAGACTATAAGGAAAAAGGTGTTTTGAAATCCTTTTTAACAACTCCAGCAGATGTTGGTCCATGAAATGAAGTTTTATTATGTACATTTTTTGTTTACTTAGATTGTGCCAATGTTTTTTTTGATTTAGGGTCTACACATTATTTTATTTCTGAGAAATTTTCTAGTAAATCGAATATTCTACCTTAATAAATGAATCTAGAACCTATGGTAAAAACACCTATGGGAAATGTTGTTTAAAAATGAAATTATAAGAATCTTATAGTGTTTCTATGTGGAAATAATTTACCTACAAACATTGTATTATTTCCTCTAGTAGATTTTCATGTTATTTTTGGTATGGATTGGATTTCTATGTACCATTATAATAATGACTATAGAGCAAAATAAGTTGATTTTAAGAAATACTTTTAGTTTCTGTACAATAATGAACCCTTACCATTGATAACATATCAAAAATTTGAGAAACTCTTAAAAGATATAAATTCATATTATATTGCACATATTGTTGTAAACAAAAGGAACTGTTTAGATTATTGATGTGTCAGTGGTAAATGAGTATCTTGATGTTTTTTCTGATGACTTTGTTTGTATTATACTTGATAAAGAAGTTTAATTTATTGTTAACTTAGTTCATGAATCTAATCCAATTTATGAACCCCCATACTTAATGGCTCATATTAAACTTTTATATTTCAGGAATCAATTGAAAAATTTATTATATAAATGTCTCATTCAACCTAGAACACCACCATGGGGTGAAACTATATTTTTTTAAATAAATATGGTTCAATGAGACTTTTCATTGATTATAGACACTTGAATAAAATCAATCCTAAAAAAATTATAAATTGCCTCATATCGATTATTTGTTTGAATAGCTTGAGGTCACACAATATTTTTTGAAGGTTGACTTGAGGATAGGGTGTCATCAGTTGAAAGTAAATGGAGAAGAAATTCTGAAGACCGTGTTTCGTACTTGATATGGACATTATGATTTTATAGTTATTCCATTTGGGTTAACTAATGTAGATATTGTATTCATGGATATTATGAGTAGAATATTATGTGAGTTCTTGGATAAATTTATGGTTGTGTTTATTAATGAAATTTTGATATATTCTATAAGTAAAAAGGAGAATTAAAGTCATCTAAGGGATATTTTGAAAACCTTAAAAGAAAAGAAATTATATGGGAAATTCAGAATGTGTGATTTTTGGTTATAAGAAATTTCATTCCTTTGTCACATTGTTTCTAAAGATGAAATAAAAATTGATTCAACTAAAACAAAATTTGTTTAAGAATGGCCAATACCCACAAATATAACCTAGTTTTTAGTTTTCTTGGTTTAAAAGACTATTAACGGAGGTTTTTTGAAAAAATTTCATGTTTATATATCCCACTGACTAAGTTAACTTGATAGGGTGTTCAATTCATCTGGACAAAATAATGTGAAGATTTTTTTCAAGAATTGAAAAGAAGATTGGTGAATGCTTTAGTTTTGACACTGAGTTATAGAAATGCTGAATTGCTTATCTACAGTGATGATTCATTGAAAAGACTTTGTTGTGTCTTTATATAGAATGATCTATTAATTTTCTATGGTTCATGTTATTTGAAATCTTATGAGTTAAATTAACCTACTCATGATTTGGAATTATCTTATATTGTTTTTTTGCTTTAAAAATTTGGAGGTATCAACTGTATGGAGTAAAATTTGAAACATTATTGATTGAAAAAGATTTAAGTATACATTCACTCAAAAAAATGAACATGAGATAGAAAATATAGTTGGAACTAATAAAGGATTATGATTTCATTATTCATTACCATCCTATAAAAGAAAATAAATTTTCTGATTCTTTGAGTCAGAAATGTAATGCTATATTGACCAGGTTACATTAGGAATGTGACCCTTTTATTAACGATTTGATGAAATTTGGAATAGAAGTTTTTAGTGTATTAAATTCCTCTATTTTGTCTCAGGTGTCTGTGAAATCATCTCTATCATAAAAAATTATTCAAGCACAGAATGAAGACAGTGAGTTGCATAAAAAGGTATAATTGGTTCATAAGTCTAAGTTACTTTAATTTAACATTGATAAAGATTCTATTTTGAGATTTGGGAAGAGGTTATGTGTGCCTTGTGATTCACAGTTGAAGAAATATTGTTATGTGAATCTCATAGTTCATAGTTTTCAGTTTATCCTATTAGTACTAAGATGCATAGAGACCTTAGAGAGTATTAATGGTCGGATGGAATGAAAAGAGATATTGCTGACATTATCGTGAAGTGTTTAACTCGTCAGCAGGTTAAAATAGAATGACAGTTGCCAAAGGGGGTGATTCAGCCTTTTCTAGTGTTAGAGTGGAAATGGTAGAATATATCCATGTATTTCATTATAGGATTACCAAATAATTCTCTAGGTACCAATTATGTCTGGTTTATTATTGATTGATTGAATAAATCTTCTCATTTTATTCGTATTTGAGATACTTTATCTCTCGATCAACTTTCTCAGTTGTATATTAAAAAGATAGGACTGTTACGTGGATTTATTCTCTACATTGTATCTAATCATGATATCATGTTCACTTATAACTTTTGGAAAGGCCTTCAGAAGTCATTGGATATTGAATTTAATTTTAATATAGCTTATCATCCTTAATCATATGTGCAGTCAGAATGAACAATTCCGATGTTGTAAGATATTATATGAGCTTATTCAATGGATTACCAAGAAATTTGGGATTAACATATTTCTTTGGTTGAGTTTTATTATAATAATAGTTTTCATTTTTGTATAAAAATGGCACCATTTGAGGCCTTATATAGAAAGTGGTGTCAAACTCGATCTTTTTGGGATCAAAATAGGTTAAAGGAAGTTGATGAGGCCATATTTGGGAGAAGAGATGGAAGATAAATTTTAGTTGATTAAAAATAATATTAGTAATGCTCAGAGCATGCAGAAATGTTATGTGGATAAATAAAGTAAGGATCTTACATTTGAGGTAGGTGATCATGTATTTCTCAAATATTCCCCTTAGAAAAGTGTGATGCATTTTGGTAAGAAAGGGAAGTTGAGTCAACAGTTCATTGGACCCTATAAAATATGAGAGAAATTTGGATAATTTTCCTAACAAGTAGATTTACCTCTTGGTTTATCTTAGGTACACAATTTTTTCCATGTATCAATGTTATAAATTATATGTCTGATTCATCTCATGTTTTGAGTCCAGAGGTAGTTCAGTTGGAAGATAATCTTTCTTATGAGGAACAGCCAGTCTGGATTCTTGACTGTAGAGATAAATTGATTTCAAATAATATGATTCATCAGGTTAAGTTTTTTTGGGAAAACCATATGGTTTTAGAGTTAAAATTTAAATCTAAAAATTATATGAAGTATAAATACCCATTCTTATTTTATAAGAGAATAAAAATTATGAGGAAGCAATTTCAAAAAGGGTGGAAGCATGTAACATCCTAGTAATTATAAAATAGTAAATTTTCATATCTATTAAAAAATATGAATTAGATATTAATTTTACATTAATGATTACACTATATCCAATAGCTTACTCGACATGAAACAATAGGTTTCTCCTAAATCTTATCTTTTACACAAAACTGAGTTATATTGAAAAATAATACAATATTATTAATTATTATTATAAATGGTTGTTATTACCAAGCTGTCATATTAGAGGGGATGAATATAACTCACTATATTATGTTTACACGTGTTTATTAAATTTTTTTACATTCATCCAATAAATTTCATAGGCTTAAAATGATAATAAATCCAATTTTAGGCATTAAAGCTCTGATATTTTTTGAAAGGTAGTTTTACCGCCTTTTGATTGAGAAATCATTTTAAATATAGTTTTTGAGAACATTATATGTTTTATATGACAAAATAAACTTATTATTTGGAATAGGGACTTCAATATTTAGTTAGTATAATTTTTTAGTATTTTTTTGATAATTTTCATATTTTAATGAATAGTGAAAATACCTCATTTTAATTCAAAACTAATTTTTTGTCAAATTTAATTATATATTTAGATTATAATTTTAATTATTTTTAGAGTTTAATTAAACTAGTTTTTTATCCTTTAATATAATTTTGGTCATTTTAATCAATTTTAAATTGAAATTAGATATAAAAACATTTCAATCTTTTGAATGTTTCACTTCAAAAACCATCTTTTTAGTTTTTTTTATGAATTAATTTTAAACAAATTACAAATTTTGTGAATTTAATTAGATATACTGGATTAAATATTTATAATCTTAAGTTAAAAATTATTTTGTAAGGTCAATATCATTTTTAGTTCTAAAAACGTTACCATAGTAAAAAAAATATTTACCATAGTAAAAGTGAAATTTTGACAAGGGTTAAAGATAAAAGTTAAAATACTAACATACCTAAAAAATTACAAATTTAATGGTTATTTTAGGTTTTTATCTACCCTAACTAGCCTATACAACATTAATTACAACCCAAAGTCATTGAATTTAATTCCACCTCTATATGGTTGGCTTTTAAAATAAAATAATAAATAAATAAACCACTTGAACCCACCTCTCCTCAAGTATAAATACCACCTCTCCAACACACTATTTCAACCCAAAAATCCTTTTAGATCCATAAATATCTTACCAAGCCTCTCTTCCACACTATCATCATGTATAGGTGCTTCTTTTATCACCAAAATACCAAATCCAATGTCCTCAAGGGTCTTTCAAGTAGGGGATATTCAAGATGTAATTTTCTCAAAGTACCTATCTTAATTTCTTTTATTTTTCACTTTCTCCTAGCCTACATAATCCATAAATGCATGATTACTCTATAATAATTTATATACTGGATTTTTAGGTTTATAGTGTAATATCTCACATCAATTTCATTTCTCACCTCCTCTTATTCAGAGAAACAGAATTGTTGTCCAAGTTATGCTGGTTAATCACCTATGTGAATAATGTTTTTATTCTTTTTCATTTTCCGCCTTCATGTATGGTATTATTATCGAAAATTAATATTTTAAGATGTATATTATAACCTATTTAATATTCTGGATATGTTATACTAAACATACCTTCATGCTTTTAATATTTTTGTTATATGATAACTTCATTTGGGGATGTGTGGACTACCACCTACTCAATATGATGTGGTTCATTCACACATCACATGGAATGGATGAAGGATTGTTTTAGTAAAAATATAAGATATAAATGAAATATTAATTCTAATTTAATGATATTTTATATGTATACATATTTATATACATTTCATTTAATTTCGCTCTTTTAATATAACAGGAAAAATGAAAATATCATTCATGCATACGTACAGTTGACCGTCTCCATGAATGGTGTTTTTAGTTTGTAATAAAATATTATTATAGATATTTATATAATTAATATATAATATATTAATATAATTTTTTATATTCTGGAGATAATGGACCTATGACCACATAGACTATTGACATTATACAAAGTTCATTTTCGACTCAAGTACCGAATATCAACAAAATATCTGATATGAACATAAATAATTATGTAATTTTTATAACATAGTAAAAAGTGATATAAAAGAAATAATAAAAATAAAAATGGTTCTCAACAAGTATAAATTAACCTATGTTTATTATTTACGAATATAAACAATGTAACAGAAAAGTGAGACTCAAGATAAGTGTATTTCTTAACCCAATTTCCATTCTTTGGGTTAAACATATACTTCTTGATTATGTCATTCAACTTTTAATTGTAAAATGAATTTATAATATATTATCTTTTATTTATATCTTGAATTTAATTCAATTTTTTTTAGGAATATTTTTATATGTATTTTTTGACTTTTCATACAAAATGATAATAGGAATTTTTTTAATATATACGGTGACAATGACTTATTTGCCATCATAACTGTTATTTAATATTTGGATTTCTCTATAAGAATTAATGTTATTAAAATTAAAATAAATAATATATTCCCTTTTCATGTATTTTGGTATTGAAAATGTTTTTAATAAAGGATTGATTATGTCAATATCTTGAAAAGATGTCTTGTGATTGCAATATAAAAATTTTATTTTTCATTTATGCATGATTTATGTGTTGTGATTATATTTTGGTTCTTGGGAATGTCTTATGTATACGAGTGGTTCTATGATAAACTGAGGGAAGGTGATCTTGTGATAGCTCTCTGATGCATTGTTTAATGAGAGGGAGTTAAATGATCGGTTTTCTAGTAAGAGATTTAGGGAATATACTGGGATGAGTATTCCAAATGTAACCATGAAGGTTACTCCTTATGTAAGTATGAAAGTTACAATTTAATTATGATATAGATTCCACAAGTTACCTTTATGGTTTATTATTTATAAGAAGTATTTTCATTAATCTTATGCTTTCTTGAGGTATGCTAAAGTTCTAATGTTTTTTATGGGTGAAAGGTATGATATTGTTAAGATGTTTTCTCAAGTTTTAAGTATTCATGGAAAATGGTTTCATTGCATATTTTATGTCTATTAATGAGTTTTTTGCTCTTATAAAATGTTTTTTAATCATTTCATAGGATTTAAGGGAGAATAAAGTAAATTATGGAATCATGGTAAAGTTATGATTATTAAACATGAAAATAAACCATGTTTCTTTTTAAAAGTTTTTATGTTATGGAACAAATGGATATTGTTAGAAGTGTCCACTTTGTTTTTTTATAGTTTTGTTATGTAATAGTAATGGACTAATTCTATAAAGATAAAAACATGAAAATATCATCAATATGAATTCTTGTATTAACTCAATATTATTTAACTTTTAAGGTTGGGGCCTTATATATACCATTCACCACTTCATTCGATGGTCCAACATTCTCTAGGGTGGTGGTGAATGACTTTTCCAGAACCTTTTTCTTATCGTCATGATTATTTCAGTCATTCATATTCATCATTAGACACATATTTTTATAATGGAACATCTCATTACAGTTATATCACTTTACTTCCTGATTATCATTATTGGTATGACCATTACTGTCACCTTTTCCCTTATTTTCACAATCCATATGTGCCAAATTTCCACATTGGAAACACTTCCCAACATTTTTAAAACACTCACCATGATACTTCTTACCACACTTATCAAAAAAATAAAAAAAAATTCCCATCATATTTCATTAACAAATGTTTCCTCATAAATTTCCACCTATAATTCTCCTTCTTTTTGTTATTTTAAAATTCCTAAAAAACCATATCAACCTTTTCAATACACCACACAATATGATTATATATTTTAAATTCATGATAATCTGAAGCTCATTAAAAAGGATTTAATCTTCAGTAAAACATTCAATTTTATTATCTTGGTCTAGTGTAAAATTTATTGCATACCAGGACAATTTAGTAAACTCAACTTCCTAGGTGGAAAAAGTGTCCTCATTTTACATGAATTCTAAAAAATTATCTTTATAGCCTATGTTTAAAAGCGTCAAAAAATAATTCTCTAGAAAAATATCATAAAAAATCATCCACCCCATGAAATAAATCTCATTTTTCCTTGGTATTAATAACTAAAGACCACTGTTGATTGATATTAACTTCAAAAAATTGAAACAATTAACTATTGTTGTTCCGAATAACCCAAAACATGATTGAATTTTCTATAGTATTGATTCAACCTTCAATTACCACTAGGTCTATGGTTCCACAAAATCTAGGAGGGTGTTTTTTATGAATTGATCCACTATTAAAATATTCCTTTATAGAGATTTTGGTCACCCAATATCATGGGAACCACCATCAATATCCTGCATTGATTGAGTTAACATAGATAAAAATTTATTTATTCTAATTCTAACCATTCTAAGATTTTAATTAAGAAGGATATTATCCTCCTGAAAAATTTACACTCCATTCATCATGTTTCCTCCATGAAAAACCATTCTAAAACAGACATAGATTTCATAAAGAAACATAGAAATAGTCAACTTTTTCTCATGAAAATATAATCCATATATTAACATCCCATAAATTTATTTTATTAATAAAAACCAAACAATTGAAGTTATCTAAACCTTTCATAGATACCCACTATTAGGACTTGTGCCTTAGATAACCTATAATTATGAGTTTAATAGAACGTATTGAATATTCATATATTCTTCTAATATTTTAGATTTATAGTTTTAGAGTATTAAGAAAAATATACAAAACAAATTTGACACTTCAATGCAATATCCATTATTTCCAAAAAAACTACATTCTAAAATTTAAACTCATTTTTAATTAAAAAAATGTTTATTTATTTTAATACGAATCCTGATAGTAGAAATATAGACCTTTATAAAATTCCTACTAATTATTAATCCTTATTAAAAACATTTGGAAACATGGTATGAGAATAAAAATATCATAAATGTATATAAAAATAATGAAATCCATTACTCAATTTGGAAAATCAAAAAAACCATTATAAATTTTTTACTTCTTATATAATAAACTTTAAGCTCAAATATTCATTGAATTACTCATAAAATTATATATATTCAGAAATTTTTTTCATAAAAAGGTTCATTATTAATTATTAAATAAAAATCAAAATCATGAGGGTCTATTATATAACATGATAACCAATTAATATAATTTTATTGAAAAATATAACTTTGACCCTTATAGGGGTCAAAAACATTCTTAAAACATAATCTAGTTTTCTTACCATTTGAAATAAAAATATTTCAGTAAAAACAATTTTACAATAATAGAGAATTAATTGTGGTTACTTGGGATATTAAATTCATATAAACTTTATAATAATCCTTAAAATTACTCTTACAAATGGAATAACCTACTCGTTTAATTCCAATATAATTATTGGAAAGAATAAATAATTACCCAATGAATTAAAGAGCTATATTAGGAACATTCTTCATTATAAACAATGAAAAATTACCATAATAGAGATAAAATAAATATAACATTTCATATACAACAAAAAATCCCATAAAATCTTATGTTTAACACATACGCATAATCACTTTAAAGGTTTACATTAAATAAGGAAAAAATATCTCTTTCTTTGAAAACTATTAAATAAATATCCAAAAAAACTAGGAAAAAAGATTTGATTTGAAATAAGATGAAAATTTTTAGGGTAATCTTATTAATGAATAATTACCATAATTGTGGTAAATTATATTCATGTTGCATATGCTAAAAAATATTCCTTTCACACTTTCTAAAAAATAACCTCTACAAAAAACATTAAAAATATAACTTTTATCCCTCAGTAACGAATATCAATGATTTTGTAAAATTAATTTAAAAATAAATTTAGTATATTAATAAAAAAATTAATTATTTTATGAATAATGGATATGGATGAAAAAATTCATAAAGGAAACTTTAAAACAATTTTAAAAAGTTTTATTGAAAGCCCCTTACCTTGTGTCTGACTCACCACATACATTCTTTAAATCCATTATAATAAACTTATATTAATTGTTTAATTGTTTAATAACCATTTATAGGTTTATTAACTTATTATAATCCTTTTTATTTCATTTATTATCATGCATTTTATAGTTACAAAATTGATTAAGTTCGTGTCGGGTGTTTTGAGGATGTTCGATTCATAATCTCCAAACAAATTTAGTTGATTAAACATTATCAAAGGTGTCCTATTTAAATAATATATATAATATGAATCATTAAATAATTATCATTTTTTTATATTAAATACCATTTATAACCATCCATTAAAAGAGTACAAGAAAAGTATTGCATGTTGCATCGTGGAGGTGGCAATCCATAGGTACGAACAAGTGACGTTATCATTTCACAACAAATGGAAATTTTAAAAAGTAAGTAGTATTTTATCAATAAAAATAATAATTATGTCATAAATATAAAATATATTAATTTTATTTATCATTTAAACAATTCATATAAGGCGGTGATGAAAAATTAAACACATCAATTCATGGCGGTGGAAGTCCATGTGTACGCACAAGTAATGTTTTCAATTCCCATGTGATGTAAAAAGATATCAAAAAGGTTGTAACATAAACATAATAAATTTTTGGTATATTTTATATACATATTTTATTATATAGCAATTTTTATGACAGGTTTTTAGGATGTAGATAAGGAAATCAACATGAAAGAACTCTCTAAAGAGTGATACCTATTCTTTAGAAAACCTCTTTTAGGTTACAACTTAAGACATATAGGTTGATGTTTTGGTGAGGAAAAACCCAATAAGAAGTTTTCATTTATTTATATTTTATTTTTATTTTTTAAAATATTTTTTAATATAAAGTGCTTATGTGCAGTAAATAACTGAGGATAGGAGCAACCCTTTTATAAGTGAGGGGAATAAAATTATTGTAATTAATCTTAACTATTAAATATTATAAATGAATTACCGATGATAAAGTGGAACTAAATATATTCAATTTAGTTGATAAGGTGATATGTTTCAAAATAATGTCGTCCAATAATAATTAAGATGATATTTTTTTTCACATTATCACAATGTTTCAAAATTAATTAACCTATTTTACACTTTATTATGGTGATAACAATTTACCATTGTTACTATTCATTATAAAAAAAATTAAATTAACATCATTACTATATTTAAAACTCATGATTTAAAATATTAATTTCATTTTTCAAAATTAAATTTTTAGAAGTGGAATAAATTAATTTTATTATAAACAAATGAAATGAAATGAAAAATAATTTTTTTAAATTTATTTAGCCTAAAATTGAATTTAATCCAAAATAAATTATAATTATTATTAATTTATAATTAATTGAATTATTTTTAGAAAAATGGGATAAATATTACTTTAAAACCATTTCAAAATATAATGGTTCTTTTCAAATAAATTAAAATAAATTGCAGTTTTATAAAAAAAAATATTTTTCATTACACACTATGAAATCAATTTTTTAAGAAAAATGAAAAAAATAAATCCTAAGATTAATTTTATATGTTGATATCCGAAATGGATTCAATTTTATCAAATTGAATTTCTAAAATTTATAAATTGAAATTTAAAATAAAACCAAATAATGTATTAAAAACACTTTAGTTTGAGAAAATATTTCTTTTTGGATTTGAAAAATCATATAAATTTATCGTAATGAATGTGAATCAAAAAAATTAATCCATAATATTAATAATAAATTAAATTTATTTATTATTAAAATTACCTATTATATCAAAAATACCTAGTGTAGGCCCAAGAACATGTGGCAGCACGCATTGGGGGCTGGTGGCCAGATCGGGTCAGGTCCTTCCATACCCGATTTGGGAGGGGGTGTGGAACTATACATGTGAAATGCATGGGATGTGATACACCATATGGGAACAACCACACCCTCCCAATGTGTCATGTGGAAATCCATAAGTTGATCCTGATTATTTTTCCATGAATATCATAATGGTCTGATTTTTTATCTATATGTGGTCATTTGTAATGAGGGATAGTAAAATTTAGTATTTGGATCCTTATATCGGAGAATGGGGTTTGATAATAATGATTAGAGTGTTATTATCCTACAAATTGGTTCAATTGATTCCCCCAAATACTTGGGATTTTATATCCTTTATATGTGGATAATTTTACCTGTACAGTTACATATTCCCTTATATAACTAGGGTGTGGTGTCCTTTATCTTATCCTATTGGTACGGTCAGGAATTCCCCCTAAATAATTGAGATGTGGGATTCTCTATCTCATAATACAATTAGGATTAGGTATCCCCACATTTACCCAAGGTGTGAGATACTCTATCATTGGTTCGTACTCCCTCAACTAAGGTGTCATCCCACAAAGCATAGACATCACTTTACAAATTCGGTGAAGTGGAATGGTTTTCATATACTTAGGTTATTATGATATTATGCATCTATATTTCCCTAACTAATACCTATTATTAGACATGTTTTGGTTTCACCTATGGTTTTACATATCAATTTCATGGATAAGGTTTGACAGTTTGGTGTGGTACCCCCTCGAATGACGTGTGCAAGCTTTAACGAGGAGTGGATCCTATCATTCATGTATTTTAATTATGGTTTAGTTGATATGACCCAACTATAGAATACATGGACATCAAATCATTTTATGGGAATATTCATTACAAATCACAAAAAATCACTTCAAAAAACCTGTATATTTGGTGTCTTTAGAGATTAGATAATTAACCAACTTATTTTACAATGTATTCAATATCTCCCAATTATATTCTTTCTATGTGGTATCCTTATATACATATCTTATATAATACCCTTCTTCTTTACCCAGGGAATGGAAACATAAGAAATTGTGAGCTCAAATGCTTGGTAAGGGTAAACATAGGATATATCAGTCAATGATCATAATTGAAAATAATATGAGTATATTGGTATGAGAATGTCCTCAAATATATTGGATATAACAAAAGAGAATCATACACAATAAAACTATACCATAGTTCATGAGTCCTGGCATGATGCTTTGAAATAATATAAAATATGAGTAATAAGGGTGTAGAGACACAAGTCAGTAATAATGAGCCTTGAAAATATAACATAGGAATAATATTGAGTCATTAGAGTTTGGAATAAACATAATTATATAAAATAATTTCCTTTATCAAGGATCTCAATTAAAACTATCATCGCATTATGGATAAATTATCTAAGAAGATTGGGTTCACTCCATTCCCTTTAAAATGTAATGGATATTGTCCCATGGAGGATTATGTTTACTCCATAGTCCATTACATATAATATCATGAAATATAAATATTTACCAACTGCATTGAGTGATATTACTAACCCACCCATCACATAATAATAAACCATAGATATATGAACCATATGAACATGAAAACATTCATCAATCTGTCATAGCATGATTAACCAATGAGAATGAAACATGCTTAATGAAAACATCCACATAACATGACCACACACCATCTAGAGAAATAATTTGGATGGTATCATTAGATAATATCCTCAATTAGTTATAAGAAACCTTAAATGATTATAACATATATGAAAAACACCTTTATAAAAATATAAGAAAATTTCATTGAAAAACAAAAAGAAATGTCCTCTTCTTTGGATAAATATTATCTTAAAATTAAAAATTCACAAAACAATGGGAATATAAATCACTTCAAAAACCATGGAAATATTTGTTAAGAATAATCATTAATAAAAACTCTTATAAAATAGGAAAAATGATTTTATATAGAAAATGATAAAAGTGATATTATTTTACACTTTTGTAAAGAATATAAAAAATTACCCAGGCGAAAATTGTTAAGAAGATTCCTTTTTAAAATCATCAAAATAAATAAATGTAAATATAATATTACCTTAAAAATCATTTAATTATAAATTAAAAAATTCATAAAAAATATAAATAATATGGAAATATAGGAGAAATATTCTTGGCTGTAAATTAGAGATAAGGTTAGTTCCACCTAAAAGAAAAATTTCAGTTCAATTATGAACCAAAAGGAAGTGAAATGATAGTATGACATGTAAAAAATAAAAATAACTATATTAGAGGAAAAAAATTGGGTTTTATAGATATATAATATACATTGTTTTCCAATTTAATATTTAAACAAACAATCTCAAATTCAAAGTTTGTTTGGAAAATAAACTCTTACCTAAAACGTTTTCTTGGATGGATGTGCTCTAACTTACTATTTAATAAATTTAGGTTTATTATTCATATACATAATAAAGTAATTCATAGTTATCTAAATTTATATAATTTTCTTTTAAATAATTATTTTCCATAAAATAATTTTTTATTGTTAAAATTAATCTACATGTGTCAACTATTTTGTTTTCTCGTGCATGCTTCAGTTTATAGGTTATGATCCCTGTTCATTTTTCAGGGTTTGATCACCTATAAAATGTTCATGATTATTTTTTACATGTGTTTGGATATAATTTTGGAGTTACTTTGTAATTTTATGGAACCTAAGGTAATGGTATTAATGTAATGCTTGAAAATAATTTTTCCTAGAACTTCAATTCAATAAAAAGAATTGATGTTATCGATGAATATAATTTTATGTATTACCATTAAAAATTATATAAGGAAATTAAATTAATTATTATTTAATAATATTTAATTTATTTAATTTTTAATAATAATTAATTATAAAATTGTTGTAACATCATTAATATAAGTTGTAAAACTAACCCAAACAAGATCGTCTTAAAACGGTTGATTAATTTAGAACATGTTATTGTAATGTAATAATATTACTTTTATAGATGATTTATTATTTAAAAAAAATATTGTGATAAACCATAATCAATATGAGTTATATAAGTAAGATATATAAAAAATATTAAATAAAAGATAACACTTACATTTAGGACTTGAATCTTCTCTTAGAGAGACTCTAGGAAAGGAGGGGTTCGAGACTAATTATTTGGACCAAAGGATCCCAAAATTTAGGGAGGGTTTTGAGGATGATAATTTAGGTATGTATTCAAGATATTTTAAAATGAAATAAGTTGGTTTAGGTGGGCTGAGGATAGTTTTATTTATATTTGAAAATGGGTTCATTTTTTGAAAATACCCACTTATTATGACAAAAGTAATGTCATGTGCAAGGAAAGTGGATCCAAAATTTTCTATTAGTGAGGATAAGATAAGGGGAGGTCTATAAATCCTTAGACACCTACTTATAGATACATTTTTGGGATTTTTTTGATCTTATCCCTTATTTTAACATATTTACTTTATTTTAGTCTTTACCAGGGTGACTAACTTCTTCCTAGATAACTTATTTTTATGTCTAAAAATGAAATTGATGTTATTAAAAAAATTAATGATGAAAATTAAAAATATGAGAACATTTTTATTGGATTTTATTTATAAGGTGATAAAAAATAATTTTAATATAAGTACTCATAAAAAACAAATACAAATTTTAGAAAAATTTATTTTTAAAGAGAAAATTGGTTTATAGATATTTATTACAACATAAAAATCATTAAATGATTTTAACATTGATTGAATATAAATATAGACAATTATTTTCATTAAAAATCATACTTAAAATATGATAAATATACCATATACAATAAAAATAATTTTTTAAAACAAACCATTTTTTATCCCTGAATAGTTAAAGTAGTCCACCATAATTATTTATAAGAATTTACTAATTATTTTTACTTATCTTTGAATTTATTTTCTTGATGAAACACTCAAAAATTAAAAAATTTAACAAAAATAAATAATTCAAAAATAAAATATCTTTAAAATAAATGATATTTTTCTATGTTCTTTACAATCCTTTTATTTAAAAAAATAATTTATTTTGATAATCATGTTTCATTTGACTTTATTATTGTGTATTTAATTTCTTATTATAATAAAGAGTTATTCACTTTAATTATGTTTTGTATATATCACAAGATATCCAACACACTATACATATTTAAATGGAAATACATACTAAAATCATGGGGTGTTACATTTTACCCCTTAAAAGAATTTATCACTGGAAATTATGTTACTGTGATTAAATTAAATTAGGGTGATTTCCACTCATGACATTTTTTGGTTCTCAGGTCTCTTTGTCAAACTTTTGATACCTCCGTATAACTTTAACCTTGTTATTGGCCTTGTTTTATAGTACTTTATCTCTATAAACCAAGATTTCTAATAGTTATTGCCTATAAGAGAGATCATTCTCTACCTGTACAATATCTATATTCAGTATATGTGATGGTCTATGCATGTAATTATTTAAAATTGATAAATGGAATACATCATGTACATGAGATAAGTTTGGGTAAACTTCAAGATAATAATATGTCATCCCCACACAATCGAGGATTTATAAATGGAAAATATATTAAGGCCTCCTTATTACCTTATTCCTAAATCTCATAACCCTTTTCAATGATGATATTTATAGGAATAATTTTTCTCTAACTTAAACCTCAAAATATCATCGATGATTATCTTCATAGATTATCTATATAATTTTTATAGTTTTAACATTCCACTGCATATTTTGAATCTTATCTAGTATTTCTTAATTGAGATCTAGTACTAATAACTTATTCTATATAACTTATTCCCAAAATGTTATAATTCTTCACCTCTTCATATAAAATTCCTTAGATAGATCTATATGAATATAACATTGAGAATCATTATCATATGATAACTCTATGATAAAAATGTGTTCGTCATAATATCCTTTAAAATCCATTGAATACGATCTCAATATTACTTATAGAGTTTGAATGGTCCTTTAATTTTGAAAATCAGTCTTAGGATGGTAAGTGGTACTAATGCACAACTCTATATTCAATGTGTATTGAATACTTCTCTAGAACATATAGGTAATCCTTATATTCTGATCTGATAAAATATAAAGTAGTTATCTATATATAATAACCACTTCCTTTATATATATCATGGAAATTTGATCAAGTGGGAAATATTTTCAAATAGAAAAGAAATTTTCTAACTTCATAAAGTGATCTACTATAGACCAAATGAAATTATGGCCTCTAGAATTCATGGGAATACCTATATTAAAATCAATAGGGATGTTCTCCTATATCTATATAGGTATGGTAAATGGTTTTATCATCCCATTAGACTTCTATTTATCATCATTAAATTATTGGTAAACTAAGAATCGATATACAAACACTACAATCTCCCTTTTCATATTTTCCAACTAGAAAGGATTATTTATATAACTATATATCTTGGTGCTTCTAGGATGGATATAAAATAATGAGCTATGTGCATCATCCAAGAGATCCTTCTTCATGTCTAGTATGGATATAACACATATTTAATTTCTAAATTGTATAATTACATCATTTTCAATGTGGACCTCTATAATATTCCTTAATTTATTTTGTATCCTCGTATCCTCCTTTTTTACCACCTTTATCTTCACATGGATTCATCATTGAGTAGTAATATTGGAAAAAGATAGTATTTATGCCATTAATTTATTATTTTAAGGTCCATCCTATAACAACCTAAAATTTTCAAGGTCCATCATTAGATTTAGTCCTAATTTGATTATTTTTGAGTTATAGTTTTCTTCATATAATTCTTAGTATATTTTGTTTGATTTTGGATGGTTTTATAGGCCATTCAAGGTGTGAGATATTGGTACATAGTTAGTGGAAACCATGTAGTTATCACTAGGATATTGTGTGGTTTATTGGAGAAGGACATAGAGTAGTGCACAATTTGACCTAACCAGGAGACTTTCACAAGTTAGTCATGTGACATAGGATTGATCTTAAAATAATGTATGGAACACGGTCTATCAAACCCTATATCTGCATCGTGTAGGTTCCCAGAAGGAGAAGAGGGCCTTGAATGGTTGGGTCATGGTTTAGAAAACTATGTGACCAACCTTTTAATAGTGTTTTAATTAATAAATAAACTTGGTTTTAAGGATGATACCTCCTAAAAATTTTCATTTTTCATTTTAATCCAATGGATATTGAACCTAGTAACTCCATTCGTGGTTTTTGGAAATTCTCTTCCCTTCAAACTACAATTTTGGGGAATCTAAGGTCTTTTGACCATGAAAATTTAATTTATGTGATCATTTTTATATATTATTCTTGATCCCACAAGATCAATCCTCTTTATCATGATATTAATAATAGACCTAGGATTTTATGGATATATCTATTGATTTATATATGATATAATAGATAATTATTGGATCATTTATGTAGCATAGTCCAGATCTTTTAAGAATGACTTCATGTCTCTTAGATGGATCTAAATCTACCATTATAAATAGATAAAATTGGGTAAACCTAATAAAATTCATTTAATTATCATCTTCCTATTCTTTAACCTTATTTTTCAATCCCATTTGTGATGAATTGTTATTTTTCTAGGGATACTTACTGGGTGAGATTGATTCAAGTGATGAATATTTGTGTCAATTACCACTTGGAATCAACGCTCTTTAAGTAGAAAGTTCCACACCATATAGAGAGATTTTGTAAATTTTTTCCTTGATATTAATTACAAGGGTATTTTTATAGACCATGAGATCCATTATTGATATTGATCACATATGTGTTCATATAAATTCAGGGATACATATTATTTGATATTGATCACATGTGTGTGTGCATGTAACCTATGAGATCTATAATAGATAATTATCACATGTGTCTGTGTTTTTAAATTGAGACTCATTATTAATATGTTATTTTTTTACTATACTTTTTATACCTATTGTGTGTGAATTTATGGTCTGTGGAGGTTTTTATTCTAGTTTCAAGTGACTGGTGGACCATTATTGATTTTTTATCCCTTAGAGGGGAAGTACTTGCAACATGAGATGATGGTGGTGGTGGATCAAGACACGGTGGAAAGTATGTGATAGTCTTGAGGCCTAACTCTTGGTATTGGTGATATATGATGTAATTGTGCCCTGACCCAAGGTTGAGACAGGGTATGGTGACCTTGAGTGCAGACCTCTAACAGATATGGGGCTTAACGGTCTTGTGTACAAACCCAAGACTTGATGACCGTGTGGTTACTTAGGGATATATATGGTCTAATTGTGACTAACCCATGATCATGACTTTTTTTATTATTTTCATTCTATAATGGAGTTTAAGTAGATATTTTTAGGGTTCATGTTTGTTTTTTTAGCACAATACTTATTGATAGAGGATTGGATAGTTGTTTATTTTTCATTTACATAATAGCATGGTATACACCTATTATGAATGTTCTATTATATTAAGCATGCATTAGTGGTGTCCTACTTGGTCTATAATCAAACCCGGTATGGGTATATTCATGATTATATAAAATTCATTATTGTGGTTTAAGGAAAGTTAAAGGTCCTAGCGACAGATATATGAGAAGACAATTCTTGGGTTTAAGGTAAGTACAACGATGGACTCTAAAATGATGTCACAATGTCTTTCTTAATTTTATTGTTTCTTTCTTATACTCTAGAATGACTTTTCACATTGGGGGTATATGTTTTACTGTATTGTATGACTTGAGATACCTACCTATCATCTATTATAGATTTTTTATTTTTCACTTATTTGATTCCAATTTATTTTGTTATTTTTTATTGATCTCATTCTAAGTTATGGATTTTTATGCTACAGGTATAGTCTCTCCACCACACCATTTTGACCCTCGCTATTAGTTTGAAACCTCTTGCGTATAAGTAGGCACACATGAGGCCATATGGAAATATATCCCATATCAGGTTATTAAGGACAAGGAATTATGAAGTGGTATACTTAGAGGGTTTTAGAGACCCTTAATGGGTGAAACGTTGGAACACAAATGGGGAAAATTGTTCAGTTCTCCCTAGGAAACCATGAATCTTATTGGATATTTAAAGTTAGTGGCACATTGTTGGTTTGTTGTTAGATATAACCATGTGATATTACCTATGAAACCATGTGTATTAGGATAGTGGAAAAAAACATGATTATAACATGGTTAAATAAACAATTCACCCAAACTGTGTGGGTTCATAGAAGTGGTAGAGAACCTCACATGGTTGTGCATGGTTTAGTAAATTGTGTGACCAAACCATGAAGGGGTGTTTAATTAATCCAAAAATTGGGTTTTAATCTAGAAACCTCCCTAAAAATCTTCATTATCACTCTTAAATCTATAGATATAAAACCTAGGGACTCCAGTAGTGGTTTTTGGGAATTCTTCTCCTTTAAAAATCAAATTCTAATAAATTTAGAGGCATTGGGTTGTCAGAATTCATCTTATGTTATCATTGTTCATAGTTATTCTTGATATCACCATATCTATAATATTTTTATTGAAATGAATTATAGATATGGGATATTATTGATAGATATATGGATTCCTATGTAATTTAATGGATAATTCTTATATTGTTATCAGATTCTCAATCTATTGAGAATCACTTCCAAACACACAAGAAGATCTAGATATACCATTGTTAAAGGATCTCATTGGGTAAATAAAAACATAATTTAATATCTTAATATGTTCTTATTCTTGAATCTTGTTCTATTATCCAATTTTTGATGAATCGGTATTGATTCTAAGGATCCTTAGTGGGTGGGATTGATTTGGGTGATGACATTTGGTGGATATTACTATTTGTAATCAATTCTCTTGAGGTTAGAATTTTCTTAACATATAGATACCTTACGTAAAAAAATTCCGTGATATTGATCACATGTGTGTATGTGTCCCATGAGAACAATGTTTGGTATTTATCAAATGTGTTTGTGTGTGCCTAGCTCGTGATACCCATGTTTGATATTGATCACATGTGTATGTGTATCCTGTGAGAACAATGATTGATAATGATCACATGTGTGTGGGTGTGTGGATTTTGAGACTCATGTTTGATATACTATGTTTTTCCTATATGTGTTATACATGTTGTGTTTGAATGTATGGCCTATGAAAGTTTCTCTTCTTGTAGAAAGTGGTGGGTGGACCTCCATGGATTATTTAAACCATAGAGTGGAAGCATGTGAGACATGTTCAAATGTTTATAATAGGTTAATACATAGGGTAGGTTGGAAATGTACCTAAGTCCTAACTCATTATAGTTTCAGGATATTAGGGCCTTATGGCCCAACCTGAGGTAGATACTAGTTAGGATGGCCTTAAGTATGAACCCATTATCAAGACAAGGGGTTGATGGCCTTATGCCTTGACCCATTATTTGTGGACCATGTGGCTACTTAGGTATATATGTGGTGGCCCTATGTTTGTATAATGATCATTACTTCCATTATGTCTATCCATTCTTCATGGATCAGAATAAGGTATGATCGTGGTTTGAGGAAGTTTGGTTAGTGTATAATCTATTGGTACATGATTGGATAGATCTTACTCTAATATTTACTTAATTTCATGACATACATATCTTATGTGAATGCACTTATGTTAATGATTCACTAGTGGTGTCCTACTGGTTTTATGATCACACCATGTGTGGGCATCTCTGTGTGCATTTAGACATCATGATAAAGGATCCATGAAAGGGTAGGGACCTGAAAGATTGGAGTTAAGGAGATGGATATTGTGATTAGAAGAAGTACTGGGATAGACTTCATAATGATACCATGGTGTCTATTTATTTTTTTATTAATTTATTATACTTTGGTTTTACCTTCCACATTGGGTGTCTTGGGTTTACTATGTTGTGTGACATGAGATACCTACCATGTCATTTTTTATAAAACTATTATTATTAAATTCCTCTATGACCGTTTATGATATTATTATTTTATTGATATGATTTTAATGTATGAATTATTATACTGAGGTTATAGTCTCCCACTAAACCATTTGGACCATCAACGGTAGTTGGAAACCGCTTGTGTATGGGAAGGATCACTTGAGGCTATGTGGAACTCCGAACTAGTAAATGTGATTTAGGTTAGGGAGTTAAAAATTTATATAATTTGATGGTTTTAGAGGCCTTTATGTGGGTTCAAATTTGGGGAAGGGTTAGGATAAACGATCTGGCTCCCCCAAGAAACATGTAGTTTTTTTGAGGACAGAGGTGCACGCTATTTTCACATGGTTAGAGATAACCTTTTGACATTACTAGGAATCCATGTGACTCATGATAGTTTCCAAAATCATGGTTGGTATATGGTGTACAAAACCATGTTTCCAAACAATATGGGTTCTCTAAAGGGGCAGAGAGCCTCACACAATTGGTGCATGGTTTAGTAAAGTGTGTGTGGAGTTTAAATTAATCTAAAAAATTGAGTTTTAAGTCAAAACTACCCAAAACATCTTCATTATTCTTCTTGATCTTAGGTTTATAGAACCTACAAACTTCGGTGGTGGTTTTTTTGTAAATTCCCCTCTCTTCAAAATCCACATATGGTGAATCTATAGGAATTCAATCAAGATAATTTGACATATGTAGTCATTTTTCTCATTATTCCTGATCTCACTACACTTTCCTCTTTCTATTTTGATGAATCATAGATATGTGATTATATGAGAATATCTATGGACTCTTATTTGATCTAATGGAAAATTATGGGAATTTTTAAGGATTAAAGTTTAGATCTATTGATAATTTCTTTCTCACTCCTGAACAAATCTAGATTTACCATTGGAGATAGATCTCATTGGGTATGCCTAATAAAATTCAATACCTTATCAAGTTATTCTTATTAAACCTTACTCTATAATCCACTTTTTAATGAATTATGATTTTTTATAGGGATCCTTATATTTTGGTTTGATTCGGGTGGAAACTCTTGTTGTCTATTATTATTTGATATAGATTCACTTGGGGTGGTGCATTTCTTTCCCTGAAGATCCATTATATAAAGTTGTTTTCTTAATATTGATGAAATGTGTGTGTGTAAATTGTGAGACCCATGGTTGATATTGATCACATGTGTGTGCATGTGTATCCCATGAGACCCATGTTTGATACTGATAATGTGTGTGTCTTTTTATCCCTTGATATCCATGTTTGATAATGATCACATTTTTGGGTGTGTGTGCATTCTGAGACTCATACTTGCTATGTTATTTTTATATCTATACATGTTATGCCAAATTTTTTTTAATGTGTGTCTTGTTAAGGTTTTTATTCTTCTAGTAAGTATCATATCAATCATTGTGGCTTGGTTAACCCTTATAGGGGAAGCATGTGAGGCATGTGATGATAATGATGATGATGATAGATTGAGATACTGGGTAAGGGTGTGATAGACTTGAGACCGGACTTGTGGTAATGGTGTGATATGATATTGTTATATCCTGAACCATAGAATATATGGGGTATGATGGAACTAAGGCATGACCCATTATAGATAAAGGCTTGACAGCCTTGTGGCATGTCCTAAGAATCATTGGCCATGTGGATACTCAGGGAAATATATGTATTCCATGTGGATGAATTATGATTGATTCTTCCATTATGACTATCCTTCCAGAATAGAGATGAAGTGGGTATATCTTTGGTTCTTGGTGTCTTAATTAGAATATGAGCACTCAGAACATGATCTTCTTGTTTTTTATTATTAATTTACTTAATAAAATTTAATACACCTCTTATTCAGGTTCCCTAATGTTAAGGGTTCATTGGTGGTTTCCTACAGGGTTTAAAATCATTACCTTTATGGGAATCACAATGCATTTACATACTTTATAATCAGGGATCTTGGAAAGGGTAAGGACCTATTGATAGGGAGGTGAGGAGACATTTCTTGGTCTTTAAGGTGGTACTGTGATGAAATATGGAATTATTTCACTATATCTTTATTTTTTTATTTTTTTCTTATACTCTAGTTTAACCAACCACATTGTGGGTCCTTGATTTATTTCATTATATAACTTGATATTCTATCCAATTCATCTGTTATAGTATTGTTATTATTCACTTTTGATATTCCCATTTATTTTTCTATCTTATTCTTGATAAGATTATTATGTATGGATTTTAATGTTGAGGTTATAGTTTCTTCACTAAATTATTTAGACCATCATTTTTATTTGAAAACCACTTGTGTATTGGGAGGTCTGCATGAGGCCATGTAGCACTCCATCTCGGAATGGGTGATTCATATGGGGGTGTTACACATCCTTTTCAAATATATGATTATTACTCTTATTCAATCATAATCATGGATATGGTAGTATTATCCTTCCTACTTAGATAACTTTCCACCATGTTTTTTTTCTAGGGTGTTAATATATTGAGCAGTCATAATCCCTGATCAACGACAACCATCTCCTTTAGAACACGTTCAAGTCCTTCAGTTTGAATATATACTTTAAGGTATTTTTATAATAATATATATCATACTTTTCATGATATAGATAATTCTTCCATATCTTTAATGAAAATACTGTCATCACTGGATCCAAATCATGTTTTGATTAGTTTTTTTCTTGAAATTTTAGCTAGCATGAGGTATAAACTACTACCATGTCATTTTGAATGATACCACAACTCAACCCCTTCTTTGATGAATTATTATAGATGAAAAAATATTCTCTACTATAGGGTAGTTTTATTTAGGTGAACTAACCAACCATCTCTTAAACTCCTTGAAATTTTATTTAAATTAAGCTATCCAAAGGGACTTGACTCTTTCCCCAGTTAAGTTACATAGTGGATTTGATAATAATGAGAAATTTAACACAAAGCATCGATAGTATTCACAAAATAATATAAAACTATGGATCCTTATTACAATATTTATTCTAGAAAACATATAAATTGACTTTATCAATTATGAATCAATAGATATTTCCTCAAATATGATTAGATTACCCAAGAATGACACTTTTTGTAGCCAAAATTCACACTTTATAAATTAAAAATATAGATTCTTATTTCTAAAGGACTTTAACAAAATACTCAAATGAAAATCAAGCTCATACTTGCACATCGATTATTTGAGAATATCATCTATTAAGAATACAATAAATTGGTCATTGTAATCTCTAAAAACTCTATTCGTCAGATCCATTATGATAGGAAGAGAATTTTTAATTCCAAATGGAATAACTGTGAATTTATAGTATCCAAGTCATGTATAGAATGTTTTCGTGGATACATACTCTCTATGAACCATTAATTGATGACATCCACAATGAAGGTCAATCTTTTAGAAGTCTTCATACCCTTTGAGTTGATTTAAAAAGTCATCAATACTGGGTAAGGGATACTTGATCTTAATTGTGGTCATATTAAGTTCATGATAATTAATGAAAATATGCATAAATCAATATTTCATATTAACAAAGAGCATCGGTGAAACCCATGGTGAAGCACTTGGGAATATAAAACCCTTATCCGTATTCTATTAAATTTTATTCTTCAATTTCTCTAATTTATTTGGGGTCATTATGTAAGGACTCTTTGATATAGGTGTAGCACCAAGTATTTGTTCTATTAAAAAATCAACCTCATGATCTTGGGGATGAGCAGGAAACTCTCCTATAAATACATCTACATATTCCTAAAAAATATACATGTATTCAATATTGGTATTTTCTCCAACTATTTAAACTATATATCCCTCATTTCTTGGTAATAATACCCATACATGGGAAATAACTTCTATTGGAAGTTCATAAAAAACCTCGCATTAATATATAATCATGTGTTGATTAATAATATTACTATAATTACCCAATCTAGTAAATTGATATGGAACCTATATAAAGAGAGTCAATACATTCCCATAGTCACATCAAATTCGACTAAATAGAGAATAATAATATTTATAGGAAGAAAACTCCCACAAAATCCAATCTTATACATGGTTTTAATCCACTAAACAAATGATCGATTTTTCTTTCAGGGTCGATAATAAAACTAGAATTTTACCATGAAAGTCTTGAGAAGTTTAATTTTTATGTACCAATTGATTCATCTTCTTTTTGTTTTAGCTCTAAATTTTTTTTCCATTTTAGTATAAAGAGTTTGAAGAAAATATTTTCTAAATAGTACCTTTTTAAACTCTTCTCATTCCATAGAGTCAATTTTTTCATCCTTCTTCTTATTATTAATGAGGAACCATCATTGATCAGATTTATCTTCTAAATAATAAATATTAAAAATATCCTTTTCATTTTTCATGCACTAGAGAACGGAAAATATCCTTTCCATTTCATTGATCAACTACTTGGAAACTAATGGATCAAATGAACCACTAAAGGAGAGTGAAAGTTGTTGCATGAAGGACTCAACAGAGAGTTTATCCTTCTTTTTATTGTTTGTAAGTTCATAATGATTCACACTATTGTTCATATCTAGAGACATTTGGTCAAGAAGAACCATGAAATTTTTAATTTTACCATCCATTTCATTTTTTTCACATTAAAAATATTATTGTATTGCCTCTTACACTCATTATTGACTCAATTCCTCCAGATTCTAGTCATTGACTAAAATAAAAAAGGTTAGTGTAAGTATCATTAAACAATAAGAATAAGAAATCATATGATAAAGAAATAAATCCTTTGTTTTTTTAAATTATGACACCATTATTTAAACATATGAAATTTTAGGTTCACCATACATAAACTTTGATTCAACATTGTTTATTTCAAGTTTTTTTGTCTTATTCTACATAGTGTGATCCCCAAATAATAACTAACCCTACATTGATACCAAATGGTATGACCCATCCATGACATACATTCATATTAAATAATTTTATAGGAATATTCATTACATAAATCAACAAATAAAACTATATAACTTATAAGTTTAGTGTCTTTGGAGAATAGATACATAACCATTTAGTTTTAAAATATATTCCAAATCTACCAATATATTCTTCACATTTGGTTCCCTTATAGACATATCTTACAATATATCCTTCCTCTTAACCTGGGTAATTGAAACATAAAAAAGGGTGAACTCAAATGATCAATAAATGTAAACATAAGAAATAAAAATCAATGATCATATGTAAGTATACAATATTCATATGGGTATAAAAAAATAATCAAATATCTTATACATAAAATAATAGAATCATATCCAACAAAACATAGATCAAAACCCTTGAGTCATGGTATAAATCATGGGTGTAACATAAAACAATTTGAATAGGGATGTGCAAACATAAGTTAATAGTCACAAGACATGAAAAAAATAACATAGGAATAAGAATATAGAGGAAGAGTGTGGTATAAAAATAATTATATAAAATAATTTCCTTTTTCAGGACTCTCTACCAAGACCATTATCACATTGTAGATATATTCCCTTGGTGGATTGGGTTCACTCTTCATTCCCTTCAATCATTAATTAATAGAGTCTCATTGTGGATTGGGTTCATTGTCTAGTCCCTTACATGTAATATCATGAGATATAATGTTTTACCCAATTAATTAGAGGGATGTAACAAACCCACCTATCATATAATAATAAAACATATATATGTCTTCCATATGAACATGAAAACAGTCATCAATCCATCGTATCATAATTAACCCATGAGAAATAAATGGGATTCCTAAAAACATTCATATTAAATGATCATAAGTTGAATATTATAAGTACATAATTCCCTTAGTAAAGCATAATAAATACTAAAGACTGTTCACATGGATCAAAAACACCATTATTATAATATAAGAAAAATAATTTCAAAAACAATAAGAAATAATCTTTCTATTTGATAACATTATCTTAAAATGAAAAATTCAAAAAAAAGAATATAAATCACTTTGTAAAACCATGAAAACGTGAATAAGAATCCTCAATAAGAAAAATGGTTTAAAATATGGAAAATAAATTTATCTATAAAATTTTAAAAATGATATTTTTTCACACTCTTGTAAAGAAATTCAAAAAATGACCCATGTTCAAATTTTTAAGAAGATTTATATTAAAAGAATTTAATGAATTAAAATTAAATATAAAATTTACTAGACCAATAATTTATGTATATAGAATAAAAATCCTAAATAATATAAAGAATATCAACTGGATGATAATGATTCTAGGATGTAAAGAAGAGATAAGGTTAGTTCCCTCAATCTAATTAAAAAAGAGATTTTATAAAAAATAAATAAAATTGTATGGTCCTTGGGATTTAAAAAAATTATAAACCAAGGGATGAAAATGATAATAGGACATGTAAAAACCAAAAATAAATATAGGATAAGAAAATATATGGGTTTTAAGAGTGATAGAATATACAATTACCAAAAATGTAATTTTATTACAAACAATCACAAATTTAAAGTGAGATTAGAAAATAAACTCTTACCTTAAACATTAAAATTTTAAGACATTATATAACTCCCTATATAATAAATTTCATTTTATTATTCATATAGTTAAAAACACTATTCTAATTTATTTAACTTTATACAGATATTTTATAAATCCTCATTACCCATATATTAATCTTTTATTATGGAAATTATATTTTTGGTTCCAACTATTCTATTTCCCCATGCATACTTCAGTTTGGTTGTTTTTGTCCTTATTCCTTATTCATGTGTTCATAACCCACAAATTTTTAATAAAGATTTTTGAAATTTTTATGATATAGTTCTAGAGTTCAAAACTAATTTTATAGAACTCATGGAAAATATTTGTGTAAGAACCCGGTTTTTCTATGAGGTATTGATCCTTTAATTTTTTGCAATATTCTGTGGTTTTGAAATATTATGAATGACTGGTGGGCCTTTTGAAGAAAGGAGGGTGTCTGGGTATGTTTAGGGAATAGAACCCTGGATGGTGGAAGAAACCACTTAGCCTCATGGTTAGTAGAAACCATGTATCTCAGTATATATAGTTTCTCTTATCCATGTGGGGAGTTTCATTAAGAAGAAGAGGAAACACAGTCTTCCCTAATCATGTGACCTAGGGTTCACACCTATGAGGAGGATCTCGAATTTATAGTATTAGATAAACATATTTTTTTGAATGGTTTCCCCAACCATTAACATGAACCATGTGACACTCATCCTTGGAAAATATACTAAGCATGGTTGGCACATGATTTGGCCAACTTTGTGGCCAAACCATGCGACCCCTGGATTTTTGGGGAAAATTACTATTTTCTACTAAATTTATTATAACCTAAACTTATTCCACCTTTTTTATTTCATGCTTGAATGACGTCCATTTATCCACCATGAAGTGATCATCCTCCTTATAACTAGGTTTTTTGATAAATATTCCATCCAAAATCCGAATCAAGATCTGATCATCTTGTTAGATTTCTCTTGGTAAGTGCTTCAGTCCTTGGTATTGTTTCACCATTTGTCTTTCTACCGATGCCATTTTTTTTATGCAGGATAATTTTCTCTGTGTTCAGGGAATTCTTCCATATTTATATTTTCTTATAATCCAATCCCATATAAGGGTTGATACCAGATGAAGAATCTACTACATGAATAAGGTTGGTGGTCATGACTTTTCCGTAAAATGCGTTTGGTTTATTAGTTTTTATTGTTGTACACTTTCTATTTTCACCAGGTGATGCTTCAAAAATTAATATACCTTAATTATAATTTATATTAATGTGTTCTAAATCCCTATTTATACTTATTATTCCTATCATTAGAGGTAGGGACCTCAATTCCATCCACATTATTAAGATGTGTACCATGTTATTCATGTTTTCCCTTTCTTGAGATTTCTTGAGACTCTGTTCAGGTGTGATTCACTTTCCCTTGTCAAGTTAAGTGTTCTATCAAAATAAAATTAATTATTAAATGATTAAATTGAATGTATATTTATATAAATAGCTAATTTTTTATTATAATTGAATTTATATTAATTTCATGTCGTCTAACCCTTGTAATGTTTAATAAAAGGAACATAATTAACCAATTAAATGTTTACAAACAAAAGTGATGAATGGTTGTATGTCCTAGATACACATTGTCAAGTTTAATGAAGTATAATGGAATTAACCAATTAAATTATTAAATGGAATGAGTATTAAATTGAACATGATTATATATATGATATAAATGAAAATGAGTATAAGGTGCATATTTCTATGGATCTTTTTGTCCTTATATGTGTGGTCAGACTTTATAGAATCTTGGATTCCTGAGAGAATTACTTGAGCACATTGAGGATTCGATTATAATTAATTAATCTGATTGTTGTGGGAGATATCCACCATTTAATATGGTCATTGTCTTATTACATGAATTCCTTGGTGTAGTACTAAAGATTCACTTGAAATATTTTTTGGATATTATAATTCCTTGGAAACATTGCTTGGATTAAACTTGATTTATTTAGACATATAGTGTCATGGATTCACCACATTGGGCCCATTCATGCATAGCTCAAGATTAATATGGATGAGTTACAAGGACTTGGTTAGACACATTTATAGTGGAATAACTTTGGTGTTCCCCTTATATTACATCCATACCCCTTATTGTAAAAATTCATGAGTTATTACAATGATATGGATGACCCCTAAGGTCAAGGATTATTTAGTTTCACCTTGAATCCTATTTTATTATTATATTAATCTATCTGGGTAACACCTATACCTATATGTTATTTATTTATATTAACTAAGTCATAATTAATTAAATAGTTGTATGTTAAAATACATTACTAGCTGAGGTCGGAGTAGGTATGAGTATTTTATATATACGGATTTACTTTATATATACCTACACACAATTTTAGTTTATATTCACAGACTGGATTGTATAGATACCACTGGTGGTGGCCTACTGAGATTTATCTCACCCCTTATTCATGCCATTTTCGTTACCCGAAAAGATTATATGATCGTAGGTGTGTACAAGGGGAAGCTTCCCGCTTTGGACACCTGACTTTCCTACTTTAGGATGAAACTTGGTATTAGATGATCAGTCCAGTGCCTAGGATTCTTGGATATTTTTTGTTATTTTTTATTTTATTGGATAGCATGTATTGTACTAATTTCCTACTTCTGTGTATGTCCAACTTTCCTTTTATAGAGTAATGAAATTGCATCATCATCATTTTTTATATGATGAAGTTTTCCATTATTATGATAGTTATTTATTACATTGATGTTTTTATTTATTTATATTTTAGTATTATTATTCATGATTGTATTTATTCTGTTGTTTATCCATCTATTATATATCCACTATGCTACACTCTGACGTGAGGGCAGATTATTCCCACCAACACAACATATCCCTAACTTCTAGTCTAATTCCTACAGTGTATGGGGAGGTTCTATTTAGGCCATGTGGTCCACTAGCTTGGAGAATTGTTTTAAATATCCTAGGTTGAGATGTCACAGTTTCAACAGAATTATTAGAAATACTTCTTTGTAAACATAAATTTAATAAAATGAATTGGTTTTAATGATGAAGATACTTAAATATATATTTCCACTCAAAAATTATAAAACAATATTAAATTTTTCATTAATATATTCTATTTATAGTGTTTAAGTTTTCTTAATTATTTATTATGTAGATGTTATAACATCATTCATGTAGGTGGTAAAATTGACCCAAACAAGAACATGTTATAATTACTAAAGGAGTAAGAACATGTTATTGTATAGTAGAAATATCACTTTTATAGAAGATTTATTATTTGAAAAACATGTAATTAATTTGTTAAAATATATTAAATAATAATTTTATAAATAATATATATAATTATTATTATTGAAAAGAAAATAATTGTGTTGTAAACATTCATCTCCTCTTAGAAAGACACTTGGAAATGATGGGTTTAGGTCACCTACATAGGACCAAAGATTACTAAATGCAAGATAGTCTTATAAGAGAGAGAATTAGTGGGTATTAAAGATAATTTCAAAGTAAATATGAGTGTTGAGTTGGGTTGAGAAGGGGTCCTTTTATAGATGGGAAGGAGTGGTATTTTTGTAAATACTAATTTATTAAGATAAAAGGAATATCATATTCAAGACAAGAAGATCAAAAAATTATAGTTTGTGAGGGTAAGGTAAGGGTACATAAATAAATCCCTCATCTATCCATTTCAAGATAATATTTTCTGATATTTTGTGAGCTTATCCCTTAATTTAACCCATTTACCTTATTTTAATTTTTTTGTGGTGACTAACTTTTGCGTAGATAACTTACATTTATGTATAAAAATTTATTTAAAATTATTATTCAGTTTATATATTATAATTTTAAATTTTAAATCCATATTACTAGATAAAATTTCTAAAGGTGATAATAATTAATTATATTATAAGTACTCATAGCGCAATAAATGTTTTTTAGAAAAATGAATTTTTAAGCATAAAAATGGGTTTATATATATTCCTTTCCAAATAATTATCATTATTTGGTTATAAATTTTGTTTAATATAAGTATGAAAAATTAATTTCCTTAAGATTAAAAATTAAAATAAGATAAATATAACATATACAACAAAACAATTGTTTAAAAAAATTGTTTATCCATGAATAGTTAAAGTGGTCCTCCTTAGTTATTTATTTATTTTTACTAATTTATTTTTACTTATCATTAAATTAATTTTATTGATAAAAATATTAAAAATTAATCAATTTCAAAAAAATACATAATTAAAAGAATAATTCTTTTAGAATCAAAGGTATTTTTCTATGAGATTTAGAACCCTTTTATTTTAAATAACCATTTATTTTTCTAATCATGTAAATTTGAATATATTTTATTATTTTTTATTATTTCTTGTAATAATTAATTATTCGATTTAGTTTAATTTTTCATGTACCATTACCTATTGATCACACTATATTTATTTGAATGGAAATATATAATAAATTATTGAGGTGTTGCAGTGATAGTTGGAAAGGATGACCTATATATATTTATTCAAAAATTATGACTCCTCATATACCACCTTGGTCGACTTTAATATGTGGTGAATGGATTGATAACTATTTTTGAACATGTTAACCTATTATAATTCTAAGAATACCTAGTTTCTATTGAAATTCAAGACCATGTTTGTTATAGATGAGATGATTTGGACTATACTCACATCCTTCATACTTCTGGTGATTGGTCATATCTAGATTCATTCATCACTTCCTCTCAAAATCACTCTATCACCAATAGATTTGAGTGGACATTTTGTTCTATATTTTTATTATGGTTTTTTGGTAATCCTAATAAGTATGATTATACTCACCCCTACATAGTGTTCATGTCTACATGTGTTGTGTTTGTGCAGTCGATGTATTGGTTCAGAGATGGTCTTGGTTGGTGTAGAGTTAATGTGTCTTGTTTAAATCTAATGTCTAATGATTCTTGGTGAGATGTGGTTGATCTTGGTAGTTCGTGATAGTTGGGGATTCCACTACAGATATAGATCATTCCATGAGTAAATATAGTGATGAGGAGATTCTATATGACTTATATCAGTAAGATTTTGAGGCTTTTGGATGTACAATTCGTTTTCATTTTCTTTATGATGATGTATTTTTACATTATTCCCCATGCATGTGTTGTATAATGTGTATTTGAATATATAAATACCTCATTCCAATGTTATTTTTATTTTATATATATGATATGAGTATCTCTTGTTTGTTGGTATAGGCTTAGTCCTCCCATATTATGAGATGTTTCTACTCGGTTGTAGTCACCAACCCTTAGCACATTGGACATGATCATGGGATGGAACTCTAAGAATAAATCCAACCTAAGAGGGCCCCTGATGGGTAAGCTCAATTCAGAGTGGATTCAACCTGGGTTTCTCTTAGGCACTATGATTAAATTCAATAGTAATATGAGGATTGGTTTGGGAACATTAAGGATATGTTAATAAATGGATCATGGGTTTGGTTATCAAACCAAGAAGACTAGTGTAGGTGTGGCATCCAACATAGCCTTTCCCTAATAATATCATAACCTAATTCTTGTTTTGTAACTCTAATAGATCAATTGTAGGGTATATGAATGTTGGTACATGCAACATATTGTATTCAGCTATGATCATTCATGTCCTTCCTTTGTCTTCTCATCTATATATGATCTAACCCTTGTGCATACATACTATCAATTGTAGGGTGTTACCCACTAATATCTAGCTTGTATGTAGAGTTAAGTACATGATGATCCCATGAATGTAGTTGGAAACCTCACTACTGGTTACTGAGTGGATATGATATTTCAAGGACTCTATTTAGAGATTAACATTCCTCATCATCAGAGGTAGTTTACCTCCCCCATTATGCTTAGTACATTTGCTTACTGTTTAGAGGATGGTAGTTCCTACCAAGTTGGATGAGACTAACCTTGGACTATATATGTTGTGTGTATTATTAAAATATATTCCTCATGGGTTTATAAGTTGAGTTGAACCTAAAGTGATATAGGTTTTGATGAAGGATAAGAAACTTAATTCCATCAATTTCAAACTTTCACTAACCAGATGATAGTTCTTGTGTTGAGTCCTAGAGATGGAATAGTGATCTATTAGTGGGTAATGTTTTTATCTAACTCATGATGGTACTGACCGACTAAATTTGTAGTTTTGTTTTTTTCTAGTATGGGGTCTTATCTTAGGATGTGGGACCAACCAGAGGGAAATGTTACCATATTCATATATACCTCAAGGGTCACAGACCTCAAAATTTATTTCTTGGAAAAGTTTCCAAAGTGGAATTTTTCAATCCCAGTGGATTTGTTGGAGACTTTTTATGTAGAATTATTGTGTTTTAGCAGTGTTTTTACACAACACTACCTACCCCAGAGATCTTGATTGATATTTGGTGGTTAATTATTCTTTGAAAAGATGCACCCTAGCTATAAGGTAGGTTATCATCTCACCAAAAAATTTCTAGATTAGTTCCATGAATGGACCTCCATATGGGGGATAACACTAAAATCATAGATTACCCCATATAAGGTAGGTACCAAATAGGGATCTCTTCTAGTTTTAAATTTAGTAGTGTAGGAGTGGATGGATGTGGAATATGATTTTATTCCCTCCCATCAATCACCACCCTCAGTTAGTTCTAATCATTCATGGAGTTCTTATGGCTAGAAATACAGAAAGATGTGCATGATGGATAGTTATAGTTAGGAATACATTAATTAATTTCAGAGTATTATTAATGTCCTCTTTTCTAGGAATCTTTTATCATATGGTCCAGGCAAGATTTTGCACCCCTTCTTTTTCTTACATGACTATTTATATCATTTTTACAATAAAAACATAATAGAGCTACGATTTAGGATCAAAGGATTAGTGTATTGAGAAAATAAGGAAAAACATAACTTGTACATAATAAAACATAAACATTTATTTAAAATATTCTTCTTTATCCTTATAAAGCTCATGATCTTCTTAGTACACATTGTCACCATAGGATATACATCAAAAAAAGGTGTGATATGAAATCCCAATAAGAGGATGAATAAGGGGAATGAATTAATATAAATGAGTGAGAATAATCATCATCATCATAACATAAGCATAGAATTATCATCAAAGTAATGATGGAAACAATGGATTATGTCATGGAATATAGAAATTTATAAAAAGAAAACATCATGTCTTAGTGGTCAAATACCACACATAGTTGTGAACAAAGATAGCATCATGTTCACGCATAAAATTTGATTATAATCATGAAATCATAATTATGAAAAAAATCTAGAATTTTTTTCACACATATTACACATTATATCATGAGATATATCACATTACATGATGCATTGGAGAGCTATATAATTCCATGTTAACATGACACATCATAATGTTAACATAATCATGCATGCCATAAAGGACGAATAACAGTCATAGTTTTGAAATAACCCATATAAAGAAATTATTTTCATATGTATTTAATCAATTATTATTTTAGGAAAACACTTGGGGTTCCCAAATAGAAAAGGAGAAAACATATTTGGTATAATAATGATCATTCTTGATAAAAAAACAAACTCAAGAGGAGTTAAGATGTGTTTTAGAAAGAATATTTCTTATAAAAAATCATTATATTTGTCCTAAAATATAGTGGGAAGAATGTATATAACCAGAAAGAGAATGTATGAATAGTTAAATTATATTTAATAATAATTGATGGAATATGTTAACTAAATTTTTTCATAAAAGGTGAATAACCCAAAGAAAGGGAGTTGTGTTCAAGAATAACTTTACCTTATATTTGAATTTGTTCTACACCTACCCTTCATATCATGTATAATAACATTATATTCACTAATTACATAATTAATAACCTCTTATATATGTATTTTATTTATTATAATTTTTTTATTTTATTTTTATGGTTGTTCTGATGAGTTATAGAGAACAATTGTTTCATTCTGGGAGCATTCATTTTTTGGGTTTCATGGTCGGTTTACCGTGTACCATTATAGAAGTTCTTGTAAAATTAAAATAATTCACCAATACTAAATTAATATGGTATTAATAAATTTTACTAAGTTTAAACGGTCTCTTATATGATTTATTTTTTTGGTATGAGGATGATTCATTTGATACAAACATTAATGATAAATGTTTCATTTATTTTGGTGGTTTTTCCAACCATTATGAACTAATTTAATTTTATTTAATATTATATCTATAAATAAGTTCCAGAACATTAAACAATATATAATATACATATTAAAAAAAAATAACTATAATAATGGTTTTATGACCTGACTTGAAGGTAGTAATGAAAAATGAAAACTCATCTTCCATAAAGCCGGTGAACCGGCGTATCATGGATGATGTTTTCTTTTTTAGAATAAAATAATAATAGAAGTGATTTTATGGTGTATATTTCATTAAAAAAAATAAAATTATAGTATATATATGATGTTGGGGTTATCATTTCACTTTTGATATGGGAGGTGAGGATATGATAAGAAAATAAAAGAAATTAAAGGAGAAGGATTGAGGATTTTACCTCTTGAATGTTGTCTCCTTAAGAACCTTTTTAAAGAACTTGGGTTTTTTATTTTTCTTTGACCATAAGATCTTTGATATAGATATGAGGATTGGGAATTGAATTGATTAGAAGTTAGACAAGCTATAAGTCTTTAAATGTGTGAGTATAAGGGGTGGTGAAGGGTGGTAATTATATGGGGATGGGTATTTTGTATTATTATATTCATTATTTAAGTATTTTGGATCAAGATACTATGGCTACATATAGTAAATAGTGAATTATAGTTTTATATAATGGGTTATTACATCATCAATACATTATAAATGACTCAAAAAATCATGTATTAATCTTATACTGTAAATTATCGTATTATACTATTCACTAAAAAGTTAACTATTTTAGAAAAATCCCAAAGATTAACCCAAAACATATTTCAACATATATAATTCAAAAAATAGACTCCATTTTATGAAAATATTTTCCTATATATGGGAAATTTAATTTTTTTAAAACATCATTTATTCAAAAAAAATATATCATTTTTAATATTATAATCGATTTTATGACCCTTTGAATATTTAATTAAGGTTTTATAAAATTATAATATAATTATAATACAATATAATATTAATCTATTAATCTATTTTGTGAAAATAATTTTTTTTAATCATTATATTAATTATAAAATTATAAATAAACATTTAAATTTTACAAAAATACTAACACTTATTTTATTATTTTTAAAACACATATTCACTTGTACCATGATATAATTATGTCATATTTTTATTTATAAGATAAAAAATTGCATTTATACTCTCATAGGTGATGATACTATTCTAATTGATAGATTATTATTTCTAATGGTCATATTACTATTATGATGTCCATGTTAATATTACAATAGTATAGGTTCATTAAGTTCTATAAATACCACATATTTTATTTTTAATTTATGAGAATAAAGTTTTTATTGGGTTATCTATGTTATGAATTTGTTTTGTGGAATAATTATAAGAAGTGGAATTCCATTGATAAAATTTTTGGTCAATACACATGAGATGTTAATTTTTCATCAAATGTTCAAGAGTTAGAAATTCTAATGAAACCACTATCTAGACCCTTGTCAATTACATATTTTCTATGGATGGTGACCATCTTTCACTCACCCCTTTTACTAAAGTGATATAATTAAATTCATGGATTGGGTTAGCATGATGTAGATTGGTCATCCTTTAAGTGTTGAATAGGATTAGAACGCAGAGTCTTATAAGTTCCCTAATGAGAATTTTTCACTACATTTTTCTTTTATATTTATATCTTTACGGTTGTGGTGAGTAGATCCAACCATATTTAAGATGAATTTTTTACCCATCAAATGGTATGCATATCTTTGTATGCTATGTAGGTGGATGAAAAATTCAATTACAGTGAATTTTTAGGAATGTTTGGATGCTTTAAATGGGTGAACCCTGGTTGAAAAGTAATGGGAGGTTGATGAGTTCATCAAATTTTATTTCATAGATGGTGTTTAAGTGTTTTTGGGTGGGTTATGAACACGATTTTAGAGATTATGGGGTATTTAAACTGAATCCTTCTTCATATAGGTTTGTGAGGAACCTTTTGATAATTCAAGTAATTTTATAATTTATTACAATGAGAGCACCAAGTGTATCATAAACTATCATATTATAGAAACTAGATTAATTTGGTAGAATTTGTCATCATATATTTGAGTCAATGGATATTGACAAGATTTAGTGGTGATATGGTCTCATGGTAGTCGATGCTTCTAAGAAAGGTCTCTTTGTCTAGATGATGTGGTAGGTTATTGAGTAACAATATTTTTAGTAGTTTAAACTTGTTTAAAAATAGATTAATTACTCACCTTATATCATTGGTGGTGGTTATACACCCTTTCCTTTTATAAGAGAGTCCCACAGTTGGTATATAGACTTAGTAGACCTGTATGATTATATGTTCTCAGGTGAGAGGATTGAAGGGTTTTTCTTAAAGGTGGGAAGCATGTCACCCACTTCCCCAGGTGGATAGTGGTCTTTTATTGGTTTATATTTTAAATATTAGGATAAACATCCTGAGTAGAGATCTCCCTAGTGTAGAGGGACACTTATTATGGTATTTATGAGGGATATTTTTGGATATCTCAATCACATAGAGACCCTTGTTATATAGTGTAAGAGGAAACTTTCACAGGAGGTTATGGGTTTTTCATTTCTCATTAAGTGTTATATTAGGGTATGGATCTCATAGGGAAGATTAATCTAAATTTTCAAGACCATTGTGGTGGATTTTTTTACTCTAAGGACATTTTTGTTTTTTTGTGAAGATTAATATGGTTTTTCTAATTATGGATGTTCTCATTGGTAGATTCTGAAAAAGTTCAACGAAAACATAGATGGGTTCTCTTTAACAATGGGTGATATCCTATTGGATATCAAGATATATATGTTGGATTCCTATGAATGGTTTTTATGGAAATGGGAAATAAGGGTCATTTATATTTTGATCCATGTCCTAGAAATGATGGTTTCTATGCATAGAAAGTAGGACTAGGAATAGAATCTAGTGTTATTCATAGAGAGCATATATCTTTGTGGATATTTTGATGTCAATGAAAAATTTCATAAAGCCCTAAATGTTGGATTGTGTTGTAGATGGTTTTCAATCATATGAAATTCATAAATAATGATCTTTAAAGGTGGGGACTAAGGTACTCCACCAAAGATAACCTTACCAATAGACCATTTGGAGGTGGGTGTTGAGGGTTCCTGGTTTTTATTTATCCCATGTGGAGAGGTAAATTTTGGATGAGAATGGTTTTGGTTGAATATGATTTTCAATACTTACCTAGATTATAAACATTCTTCCACACAATCCATGCTTCTAGATGGGTTGGAGCTGGCATCATTAGTGATGAAAGAGGACATTTCCTTCCTAGTTGGTTGTGAAGTGATTTCTTTTAGTTGTACCTATGTAGGTTAATAAGGTTATTATAATGGTGGTGGTGTTCCACATTGGATTTTTTTTTGTAAACATCCTTATTTCACAACTCTAGTTGTTTCCTTTTCAAGGACCAAAAAGTCTTAAGGTGGAGAGGATTTAGTGACCTGGGTTTTCCCTCAGAATGTCTAAGATCAATATTGAATTTTGGATTCTTGGGACTTCCCTAAGGATATAATAGTAAAATGAAACTATAATACAACCTCATAATAACTTTTCGGTGATTTTATTGATTTTGGGGTGTGGCTTTTACCTCTCGTATGAGATGATAATAAAATGAGGGTGTGGTAGAGCCTCTATAATAATATATTGAATATGAAAAAATTATTCTTATCCCCCATCTGTGCATTCTTGTGAATTATTATTTTTCATCAATATGGATCCTCATATGGGAAATTTTATGTCTTTTTTAATTTTGAAACTTTATTTTTAACAAATAAGTAGTATAACATGTATTCACATTTGGGACCCCATGAGTTTACCATAGTTGGTGGATTAAAATAATATTTAAAACAAAAAAATTAAATATATTAATTATTAATTTAATGGTTATTAAATTGTCTAACCCTATACCTAAAAACCTATAAAACCATATTTACCAACATTCCAAGGGTTATCTGTATGGACCCTAGGAATTAGGAGCACCGACAAAGAAGAGATTTTTATAAGTAATCAAATAATTATTCTTCCTGATAGAGGATCAAAACCGATGTGAACACAAGATTCATAAATTATTAAACCTTTTTTTAGGTAGGGATATATTATTTTTAATTATCTATAATTATTGAAATATATATTTTAATTAGTGAAATGTAACAGATTCTTCATAGATGATTTCTTCAGGATTATTCTATTAATTTATCATGCCCCATGTTATGATTATCAATCCTTATTCTCAAATTCCCTAACCTTGTGCCATGATATAATTTTTATTTGATTTATTAATTCTCCATATTTTATCTTATTTATGTTCTATCATTGGTGGATCGACAAGGATTGAAGATGTGTTACCCTCTCTCTTTCCCCTACCTCCCCTACCCATGAATAGATAATGGTACACCAGTACTAATGGTGTCTATAAGGAATGAGGGTTGGTGATGGTGTCATTATGGGGAATTATGGAATGGAACAAGTATGGTGGATACAACATAAAAGGTGGATTGGGTGGGAGAAGACCATAGAATTCTCTCCATAGTGTGGCTAGAGGAGGTATGGAACATGGGAGGTGGTGTAGGTTTATAGAGGGTGTTATATAGAGACATCAATAGGGGTGGCTTCAATGGATATGGTTATAGTGTGTTAGGTCCATATGCATTAAAGGATGATATAAGTGGGTATTGGTGGCCCATGTGTGATCGTTGTAGTGAAATTATAAGGGAGGGGTCCAGGTCACCCCCCCCCCCCACTTTTTGATCCTATGAGATCTGACGGTGCCCCACCTTCCATGTGGCGACCAAGGGTACCTCTTGATTAGCCCCTTAATAGGTTGGTAAATGATAATTAGCTACCCTATCATGGTCCCAATCATGTGTTACCCCATGTGTTTCAGTTGGGGATCATGGATGGATCGGGTTGAGTCTCTCCCAGCCTGACATGGGAGGGGCGGTATAAGACATGTTGCATGAATGGGGTATGATGTGCCCAGTTGGGCACATACTCCCCCTCCTAGTTCACTATGTAGATTACATTGGGGATTCAACATGTACATCCCTCCTCTTCAAAGGTTTTTTAGATATTCCTCGCTGATTTTCTATTTCAGAAAAATACATATCTTATCTTGAGTATTTGTTTCCACATAGATAACAATAGAGTGGTATTTTATCCATCTAAGTATGTTTATAATGTGGGATAGGAAGATTTATTATTTAGATCCATAAGGTTGACAATAGATTTTGGTCATAACAATTGAACCATTCTCATAATATAAAAAGGATTGGAAATTCCCCCTTATACCAAGAGTGTGGGATCCTCTATCTGATGATCCATTTATAAATGGGATTAGGTATTCCCCTCATATACATAGGGCATGGTATTTTATATCTCATCTGATGGGAAGGGTCAGGTATTCCCCTTGTATACTTGGGGCATGGTTTCCCTTATATGTGGGTTAATTTATAGATAGGGTCATGTATTCCCCTAGATACCCAAGGAAGTAGATCCTCTATATCATTCTACGGGTTGGGTCTGATATTCCTTCTATTTACTAGAGGAATGGGATCCTTTATATGTAAGTTGTACTCCCTTGACAGAGGTTTATTATAGTGAGGAAAAAATTTCCCATCACTATTCCAGAGAGGTTATATGGTTTTCTCATACTTAAGTGGTTATGATCGTAGGGTTCTATATTCCATTGATTGATACCTATTCTCAAACAAGGTATGATTTACTCTATGGGTTTCAAGATCAAAAATTAGGATATGGGAGGTTAATTTCATTTAGTAACTCATCAAAAAGATGTTCTCATGCATCAATTGGGATCATTTCATCCCCTTCAAAGATTATAATCATGGTGAGGTAGTTGGAAAGGCTAAGAATTTTAAATTTCATTGAGATTTGTGACTCCTCAGAAACCCCCTTGGTTACCTTTGAGATGTTATGTATGGCTGGATATTGACTTATGACCATGTATACCTCTCAATAATTAGATAATACCTAATTTCTAATGAGATTAATACCCCATTGGGTTATATTGGATAATATTGGGACCTTTCTTATGTCCCTGATATTTATGGTGATTGATACTATATTGATACTTTATTGACTTCCTCTCAGACTCTCTTGAGTACTGGTTGATTTTTGATGATGTGTTGTTCTATATTTTCTTTTTTATTTTTTTTAATCCTATTTATTATTTTTATAATCCCCCCAACATGTACTGTATTTCCACATGTGTTTTGTTTTTTGAGTTTATGGACAAGTTTGTTGATGGCCTTGGTAGATATAGAGCTAGTTTGGTTTGATCAAAACTAATGTTTTGTGATAGCTTAAGATGCATGTTAGATCTTGGTGGACCTTGATGGTGTTGGTGAATATTTTGTATGTATATTGTTTTGGGACTACACATATCAAGGAGGATACTTCCCATTTCATTTTTTCTTTTGGATTCAGAGGCTTATCAATGTACAGTTTCTTTGTATTTTCTTTTTAGTGATTTATTTGTACCTGATGTCTCATGAATGTGTTGTATTAAGATTAGTTTATTACATATACATCCTACTAGTGTTGAAATTTATTATATAGATTTAAGAAATATATCTATTTTAGGTTGGTATAGGCTATAGTATCCCATATTGTGAGATATGCATACTTCGTGGTAGTTTCTAGCCCCTGGTCTATTGGAGGTGGGCATGGGGTGGTACTCTTAGGTATGTGTCAGACCAATCAGGGGCCCAGTGGGCCTTTATGTGTCACACACATAGTTCATAGGAACTTAGGGTATCGAAATTGTATTTAAAATTTAAATTTAACACATAGGCCCTTATATATTATAAATAGAGAGGGATAATATGAAAATCATCAAAAAAATATTCAAAATTTAATTATTACAAATAATTACTTGTGGAAGTAACTAAAATTAAATAAATAATAAAACCAAGCATACATGGGTCGGTCTCATCTCATTATTACTCAACATGTATGAAAATAGCATAATATTACTTAAAAATGAAAAAACCCTACTTGATGGAATTTTAAACAATTTAACGTCGTATTAACAAAATAGTTCATCGATAATATGTCTTCTAGTCCCTGAAATTGTTTTATTAAATTTAAAATATTATAAACTTTTTTTACTAATATATGAGGTCATGTGGGTTAGAAATCCCCATATAGGGTTGATCAGGCCAAACCTAGTTCAAGATAATAAGGATGATCATCCAGATGGTGCACTACACTTCATCCATATTTAACCATGTAATGAAACATATAGATAATCCTCATATTTTAAAATTTTCTAGGATTAATTTATCGATATTATTAATTAATATAAAAATATGAATGAGTAATTTTTTATGATTTTATGATCGCCAAAACATGAAGATCGTGCTTTTTAAAAAATAAATCATATTTTTCATGTTTTGTATTTCACTTCCTCTCTTTAGATCTTAAGAGAATTAAAAGACAATGAAGAATTATTGTAAAGGATGTGTATCTATCATTTTTTATAAAAAAAACATTTATACTATGGTTTAAATTTTATTCAATTAAAAATTAGTCCCTAAAGAAAAAAAACCAAAAAACTATACCAAAATTTTATTTACAAACTAATTAACTTGTTTTAAATATCATGTTAATTTAAGAAATAACATCTAATACTTTAATATTTTACATGGTTCAATAAAAACAATTTACTCAAATCATTATTCTTTAATATGATTAACGTACCCCAAATAATAAATATTCCATTTAAATACTATTTTGTTATATTAACTTATTTAAACATTAATAACTTATCAATACCATGATATATAAATTAAATTGTGATTTTTTTAAACTAGAATAACATATATTTGAATTGTTTTATCCACTTACGTGTTATCATTCATGCTCATAAGTTCACCATCCCACAAACATATGAGCCACATCATCCTAAACTCTAATTCATATGAATTGATGAAACTTATGTACACACTTTGTATATATCCCTATAAGATGTTGTCTAAATATAAGTGATTACCACTTATATATCAAGTGTTTAATATAGTAAAAAAACATGACCCATAAATATTTAAGAATAATTTATATCTACAAAAAACTCTTCTGATCCCTTATTATGTAATATAATCTTATTATCACATGATATCTCATAAAGAGGGATGCATACTTTTTTCACGTTCATTTAATGATTTATTAATCTTTATTTGACTATATTATATGAATTTTAATTATTCTATAATATCCTTATATTTAATTGATGCAATACTTTATGAGTCAAAGTGGTATATAAATTTCTTCATATGATCATAAGTGATAAATTGTTTCCTTATCATTCAATTAATATCACACCATTAATGATTAACCAAAATAAGATTCCTCAAAAAAATTTAAACTATTATGGGTTTTATCATGAATCAAATTATATGATCAAATCTATACATTAACAATTATCTCATGTCAAAAGACAAATACATATTATCATATATTGGAATAACCAATGATTCCCACAACATGTGGTATTCCAATTATTGGGTTATTCCTCATGACCTCATATACTTGATATCACTAAGTGTTAACTTCATGAGAAGAAGTATAAATTATTATGATCCCCTAATACCTGATAGTTATAAATCATTTATGTCCCATAAAATTTTTGTATCTAGGGTATATGATAAATATTAATCTTATTGTCATAGGTTTGGGAGATTATCATTATAGATGGGAACTGCTATAACCTTTTGATACAACATTTAATATAAGGAGTTTACTAGTATATGTAGAAGTATCATTATTATCAAGGTAATCATATATAATTTATATATATAATTTTATTAATGATTTGGTAATGAAAAAGTGAAATTTGAATTTTGGTCTATGGAACACACTCTCAAAAAAATGAATAAATTACAGTTGTTGGTATATATGATATATGGATAGGCCATGCTTTTTCCCTAAAATATTGTAATGATCCATAATTACTTCAAAATAGGGTAAATTAGTCCTCAATAATCTATTTATATGCTTAATTCTTATCATCAACTCCATATGATCAAGGAATGTACTCTAGGTATGTGGCAGCCTGAAGACTGTTGATGAAAGCTCAAGGTCACGTCATTATAAGAATATATCAAAATAGATTTGGGGAATTTTGTTTAATATTCAATGGAATATAGTGTATTTGTACTAAAGGGTTATACTATTTACATTTCTTTCTACTGTGATTTTAGTGGAATTCTATGTTACCAAGGATGTCTAAGTGTTCATTCTTGACACATTAAATATGAGTGAACTTTGGTTTTGGGAATCTCAAGTATAAAATGGAGGTGACTTAGAAGGATCTATAAGGGTCAAATAGGATTCAGGATTATATTTTATTATTGATCATTTAGATACTAGAATATATGATATATACATATCATATATTTTTATTGTTGGTGTTAGCAGATAAAATTAAATAAAATTATATAATAAAGTAACTAGTGTTTTTTAAAATACATTATTAAGGGTGACTTAATTAATGAGAATTATTCTCAATTTTATTTCACTTATATTTATAAATTTTTTCTAATTACTAGTGTTTTAGTAAGAGTATTATGTTTTTTTGTTATTTTAAATGTTCGTTGGATATTTTAGAATGTTAAAATTTAAGAAAATTTCTTTCAATATATGTTTTAAATAAAAATAATTATGGAAATGTAATTAAATTTTAGAATTGGTTATTTATTTTGAAATATATTAGAAATAGTTCATTTAAAATGAAATTTAAAATGGTTATTTATTTTTTGTATTTAATGTTTTAAAAGTGAAAGTGATTAGTATTTTTTGAAATAAATGATAAAATTGATTGATACTAATTTGATTATATATATATATAGTAGGTTTTTAAATGTAGTGGTAAAAAAGAAGATTAAAAATCATAGGTAATTATATGGTAAAAAGTTTATAAAGGGATGTTTTGATGAATAGGTATTTTGAGATTAAGAGTTTCTATAGTGGGTAGAAGAGTTTTTTAGTATTGGGAGTTGTGTATTAGAGGCATAGTGGGTGTCTTAGGATGAAATTTTATATACTGGAAATGAATTTTTGGTTGTAAGAGATTTAAAGTCATTAAAATAGAGACTAGTTTTCATATTTTAGGGAAAAACTATAGTGGGGAGTTTTTATTGACCTGCATAATTATTGTTTTAATTTTTTATTATTATTTTTATAGAAATTTGGGTTGAATTGAATATGGTGTGAAAATTTGAATTTTCATATTTTGATTGCGAATTTGATCGTTTTTTGAGTTATATAAAGTATAAAGTGGTTATTTAGAGGTGTTGTAACAATTATAATATTTTATGAGTGATATTTTTTATGTTTTAAGCTTTAAATTCTTAAGGACATGGTTGAAAGTGGTCATTTTATACGTGATAACTTTCCACCGGATACCTGCTGTTTTAACTAGTGGGGTGGAACCCATTGTTATTCCACCAGGTAAAAGGTGGAGAGACATTGAGTACTCAGTGGTAGATGGAATTATGTTTCAAAATATAGGTAAAGTGGTCATTTGGGTTATAAATTTTCAAACACCACTCAGGGTTCACTCCTCCCAAGCTTCCAAAGGTAAGAGAATCACCCTCCTTCATTTTACCCTTCCTCAATTTAACCTCATTTAGATCCATGAATTTGGGTGATTTTAATCTAATTTATCAAGGTCAAACATTCCTCTTTATTATTATTTCTTATTATTCTTCCCCCCTCTCCAATTTATATCCACCAAGTTTGGGATTATGGAATTTGATTTCATCAAAGTATGGAGAAATCACTCTTATCGATAAGTATTTTGTATTAATTATCTTGATGTGTTCGAGTGATATTTCTTTTACTCTATTGATTTTTTTATATGAGTTCATTTCTAGGTGCGTTATTATAGGGATTTTTTTAGTTTTGGATATAATTGATGGATGTTTAGGTAATATAATTTGGGAATTTTTTGGTTGATAATGTCATGATTCTTCTAGGATTTTTCAAAAAGTGATTTACCATTATAATTGGTTATAATTATTGATTAAAATTTATTTATTGTTATTAGTGAGATACTTATCAATTTTTGGATAGGCCATGCTCACCATAGGAATTGTTGAGGTAGGTGGTTTTAACCCCCCTTGGTGTATAATTGGAAAATTTCATTTGATGTTTCAACTAGTTAATTTCAAAGCACAAGTAAATTTTAAATAATAATTTTTTGAACTATAAATAGTGAATATTTATAAATGATTTCCTTTATAAAATTAAATTATATATATATATAATATGAATATGTGAATTACTCTTGGATTAACTATTTTCTATGTTTTTAGTAAAATTTATTATAAGGATTTTTATATAATGATATGCTTTTTTATTCTTAATTATTTTGGAATCACCAAGTTAAGCCTTTATTTACTTTTTTTAGTTTAAAAAATAAATTTTTACCTTGTTATCCCTATGGTTATATTACATTGTAAGTTCTCAGATACTTTAGTTATTATTTTTTTAACCTACAGTTGGTTCTTGATTCAAGTTTCATTGGTATATCTATTTTTCATTATGAGCTGGTTTTCTCAAAATTATTTTTTATGAGTAAAATAATAAATCATTACTTTATATAAATAAACTAAGTGAATTATAAGATAATTAACAACTATTAAAATTTATTCAATTTGTTTTATCACTCTTGATGCAATGGATGGGTCAGGGGAAATGGGAAGGGTTGTGTTGAACCTTTCTATATCTAGAAAATATTTTAAAAAAATGTCAATTAAATAAAAAAATTGGTTTATCAAACTCCTAATATTAACATATATTTAACAAGGATAATTACCAATGTGTGGGAATGTGATCTTTATTGTGTTCATATTGAATGAAAAAAAAATCTAAGGATTTTTTATCTTGATCTTGGTTAGTTAACTTGATATAACCAAATAGTTTGGTTTTCTTATTGAAGATTTTGATATTTGGGACTCTACTTATAATTATCTCTTTATATGTTACTTTTATCTTCAATATTTAAGATTTATTCCTCTAAGTTTAGGTGTTATCATATTTGAGTGGTACAAGAGTTATAATTGATGATTTGGTCAAGGTATCAATCTTCGGAAGGTTTTTAGAGTGAAATATCATTATGGTAGTGAGTAAGATCTTATTATTTTGTAGTGAGATAGTGACATGGGATGTGTGTGTTCTTTTGGAATGTTTACATTCATTTTAGTGCAACTTAACCTGATGATTATAAAAAAATAGTTTATTTAATTATGTTATGTGTTATATTAAAATTAGGATATTTATTGAGTTGATTTATCTATAACTAGATCATTGTGAAGTTATATGGGATTGTTTATGGGATGATATTGTACAATGATTGATTTACCATTTTATATTCAAATTAATGTACTATATTTTTCTATATAGATGTTATATAGTACCGTTTAATTAATATGTTTTTCACTACATGATGATTATTTATCTATTTTCATTAGATACTTATTAATTATTATATGTTATACCCATGTAAGGGGTGGTAACATTCCATGAGATAAATATATTTTGTTAGTATTATTGGTTAATGGTCTATACAACTTCCAAGAACAAGGGATGAGGATGGCTTCTTCTATATATATGTGTGTGTGTAGTTATTTTCAATCCTAATATAGAATGTTTATACATATGGTTTTTTTTTACTCTTATAAGAGTGTGTTTATAGATATATGTGTGTGTGTGTGTGGTTATTTTGCATCATGTAGATGATATTAAATCAAAAGTTTCCCTCTTTTATTTTCCTCAAGGGTTTTTATTTTATTATTATGGGATTCTAATCTAGGTCTTGAAAATAGTATGTAACCTATCCTATTTTTAAATCTACATTATAGACCATCTTTTCAAAATATAATAACTATAGAGACTTCATAATATTTTCACCACCATAATTTTTTCTATTTAGATTAATAGAATAATTTTTTATCCTAAACTAGAAATAGAAACCCCTTCTTGATATGAAAATATAAAAAAATTATGTTTTTTATGGATGAAAAAAATAACAAATCCTTCACTTGATAATTAATCTAGTAAAAATATTTTATCTTTTAAATCTCTATATACAAGGCTATAACATGTAACCCATTCCAAATTCTATTTCATTCCATTTTGAATGAACTTTTCTACATTACATATTTTTCTATAATGTTTTAGTGCATGATAAGAATGCTTTAATTATTTCTATTATTCTTCTTCTTAGATTTTCTATTTCCTTTCCCTTTCTTCATAACATAGATAGATCATGGTACAACCTCTATAAATTTTATTCAATAGTACTTAACAAGTTAAGAAGCTAATGGAGGTACTTGTATATCTCATTCATTTTTTAATTAGTAATCAATTGATTAAATTATCCAAAAAAATATTATATGATCAAGTCCAAAGTTAATTTCTTTTGATGTGAAAAACCCAACCTTACCAAAATACTGAGGTACCACGTTATATTTAGTATAATATTTTACATAGATATTCCATTACTCATTATAAACTAAAATATAACCTTAAATATATTTTAGTTCTCTTTTCTATACTAGTTTTGATAAATCGGATTTAACTATTCAATCATATTGAACACATCCATCAATTTATATGGTTTTTCTAACATTAAATTCATATTCACTAGCATGATTCATGGGATATCATTTAAATAAACTTAATTATTATTATAAGAATCATGATCTCCCCATGTATCACGAATAAAGGTTCTTTAGGGATTTTTTACACTATAACATACAACTTTTTCTCATGCATGACGATCATCTTCATGTTTCAATACCAATTGATAATGTATTTTCTATTAAGCATATCATTTTTAAGTATAATCCTTAGAGAGAGTTTAATTTTGTTTCATTAGTCTTCATTTTTATACACATCAATTAGTACAAGTTATCCATGTCATTTATTTAAAAAAAATCATTATGGAATTCTGTTGAACATATTTCACCGACATAGCCCTCACAGTTTATATTTAACCAAGATATATAAATCATAGTGATTTGGTTTGGCTATAAACATTAAACCTAAACATAGTTATTTTGGTAGTAAACACTTTCCAAATAGAAATAAACGCTACTCTTTATTGGTTGGGTGGTGCATCCCATGCACAATAAATTCATCCCATGTATTTACCCAACACCTATACTCTATGTTTTGACACTCATCAAGATCCTAGTATTTTTTGACCTAGATTCCTACATGAGAGTTGTTTCTCCCTCTGTAACTTACACAATATATATTATAGGTGATCAGTTTTGTTAGGACCCACTATGTTTTATTGATCAAGGTCATGAGTATTGTGATCATTGGAAGGCTTCAACTTGATATTTTTTTACTTTTTAAAAAATTTAATATCAACATGTTAGTGTACACATACAATGAGTAAAATCAATTTCATGATTTTGTATTAATTCATGCATCCCAAGAACACCCATAAAACCTCAATAAAAATCCCATGTATATTTATATATATCCAATGTATATCACCATTCTAAATAGAGTTCACATTCATATATTAATAACATACACCCATTGATTCCTATAATAGTTATTTTAGAGTAAATATGGGACATTATAATACATTTTTAAAGAGGATAATAAAAACACTACTTATCCAAAATCTCATCCTGAGTAAGATTTGTTTTGATTCACACTAAAATGATCAATTTAAATTTATAGACATAAATATTTTTATATTTAATAATCATTTTTATAGTTGGATAAAATATAAATATTACACATTTATTAATTTTTATTAATCAAATCATTTGTTTCTTTAATTAAATTTTTCAATTTTTATGTTGAAAAAAGATTCCAATTGACTATTTTTAATAACATTAACTCATTAGGGTTCAAACTTTAAGGACATTTTAGAATTTAAATTCATAAATTAATTATCAAAATTATGATAATTTTATTTTATTAAAGTAATTAATTTGAATTGGAGGTGTAGTTTCACCCAATTCATTAACCATGGAAGTCATATTGTTGAATCTTTCCATATAAAATAAAGGTTTTTTCCATTTCTCATCATTTTGAAACATTTTAAATGAATTAAATTCAAGGAATAAAAAACCAAAACATCATGTCAATAAAGGAGGAAGGCTTATAAAAACCATCCTAATACAAATTAAGACATCATTTTATTTGTTTTATAAATTGTAAAAAAACACATTGCAAAAAAAAATTTGACACTTATATTCTCAAAATATTAGAGAAAATAATAATACTTAACCCACATTAAAAAATGAACAACGAAATATATTCCTAGAAATATTTTATTAAATTTAAATATTTTTTTAATTAGAAATACTCTCAATCATACGTTTTTTTCCTAAATAAAACATGTATTTCATATTTTAATTGACCTATAACACATTTTTAAAATCATTATTTAAAAATATAATTAAAATAAAAAAATTACCAATAAATTTTTTTAATAAAATTTCTATACTAAACATTAAGCCACGATCAAAATTAAATGTTTATGACTATAAAAGTAATATATTACAAGTATTTAATTGATAAAAATAAATATTCTAAATATAAAAATTTTATAAAAACATATATTTATGTCAACAAGGTTTTTATTTGACATGTATTTATGCTACTATAATTATTTTATATGTTCTCCAAGAAACATAAACATAATTGAAAAAATTAATTCCATAAATAAAGATGGTTTAGAATTAAAAATCTATAATTATAAATAAAAACATAAAATGGAAAACTTATTGTTTTCTCTCATCAAAAAAATAATCTTCACCCATTGATCTTCATTCATGGATATTTTGATTGAAGAATCCATCAACAATAATTGAGGATAAAATTTTCTTAGTGATGGAGAAGGTTATAAGGAATATATTTTTCTTTACGATGCATATAGAATAATGATCTCCCTAAACCTCCTTTTATAGGCTACCTAAGCCATAGATTTAGGTCATGTCAATTATTACATTATATTTCAATGGTTAAGAATATTAAAATATTCTATTAAGTTGATTGAATCTCATTCATCAATTTAATATTTAATTGATTGAACAAATATCAAACATAAAAATAATTTTCATTATTTATAAATATTTTTTTTGTATCCCATATATAAAATAAATGTATAATGGGTTTTATGGAATTTAGTTATAATTATATATATATATATATGTTAAATAATAAAAATATAATCATTTAAACACATTATTCTGTTTTGTTTAATTATTTTTAAAATATAAAGCCTATAAAATATCTAAAATAATTGTATTAATAATTCCATCATTAGAAAAAATATATTTTTTTAATAATTTTAACATTTTGAATTATTACTGAAAATTATGAATCTAATTCATAATTATAATATACCTGATAAATTTTTGGTTATGATCTCATCACCCATATGAATGTTAGATTATGTTCTTACTATCAACAACATCATTTATGATTATCGAACATAGGTTATGTTGACCATGCATCACACAAATATGATATATTACTCATATCATTGAGTAAACTAAACATATTAATACATATAATGTATTAGGCATGACCACTCACTTTATCTATACAAATAAAATGAGGATAATGATTTCAAACATATTTCACAAGTGGGAAATTACAAATAAAATCCCAAGTGTTATCCCAGTAATGATTAGTAACATACCTTGTAACCATCAATTGAGCTTCAATTCTAAAATAGCGTAGGATGGAATCCTATGTATGGAATTCCACATGAAAATCTTACCTTTAACCCATTAATAAAATGATATATGATGATTATATAACTATAGATACACCAAATATATCAATTGGTTAATCCTTGTGATGTTTATTGAGTAAATTAACATATAATTCAATAGATATCACCTATAAACCATGTAAGCACTCAGTATTTCAATATATACACAAATATTAATTATGATAACCTTGAATCACAATACTTACTTCCATGATAGTTCTTGTATAGGGATAAAACATTAACCTTAAGTGCTAGGTGGATCATTATCATGATTAGTGTGTGAATACAAAATAAAAGTAATATATTAATATATTTATTTATTAATATATTAATAGATTATACGAACATTTTCCTAAGTCATCATCCCATTATTAGTCTATAGGGTAAAAATTTTTATTGTAATAGGGTATTGAGGAAAAATGTAATGAAATAAGAGTTAGTGATAGTAACATTGGTGCACTGGAAACCTGGTGGGGGCTCACTGGGAGCCCTATGAGCTGGATTGAACGAAATGGCCCAAAAAAACTAAAATCATATGTAAATTAATCACTAAAATATGGAATATTCTCCCATATTTGATAAATTTTTCTATAATATACATGTTTAGAATTGGTTATTGGATGATATATCTGGAAAATAATTTGGGGAAGGTCTAAATGGAGTGTTGGTGAAGATGTAAGGGAATATGAGTAAGTTTAAGTAATGAAGAAACTTTGGGGACCTAGTGGTGTCTCACTAGGAGACTAGTGAGCTGGGTTTAATGGAATACCCCAAGAATATCTAAAATACCATGTTTGGCCATCCCTAACTTCAATTATATCACCCCAAATCACTAAAATTTGTCAATAGAAATTGAGGTTATTTACACACTACAAGGGAATTAGTTTTCCATGAATTTTCATAAAATCAATTATGAGGGGTTCATATGTTGAACTTACCCAATATCAAAAAACATTACACTGATCTTAACCTTCTTTTTCTATTCACATGATATTTTGTACATGATACCATCCCATAACAATACATAAAGAATAATAAATGATAAATCTCTAGAATAAAATATGTAAATTATTAATAAAATAAGGTACTTTAATTTATATAAATTAAGTGAAAATAATTAATTAACAAGTAAATAATTCACCCAACCTCCTTTAATCTAGACTAGTTAACCAAACACCAAATATTTCTTTCTATAGTAAACATTAGGGAACATATAATTTGAACATGAAATTCTTAAATAATGGGAAACACTCAATAGAAATAGTTCATTTAAACAAAAAACTAACCTAAGTCTATATCTGATAGTAATATTAAAACAAAGTATCCCCCCTCCATCTCACATATAGAGTCACCACCATTAAGTGTTCAATTTGTAAATCACCTTCTTTTACCATCAATAAAATCATTATAATAAATTATCAAAAAAAATTATGAATCTATACTCAACGCTCAACCCAAAATAATTCATATACCCCAAAATATTTATTTAAAACATGAAATGTAATCAATAAATCCACTTTGAAATATTAAAACATCCAAATAATCCATTAAAAACCTTAAGGTTCCCAAAACCATTTTAAAAATTCTTATTCAACCAAAAAAACATTTTTAGAATTATAATATAAAAAACCCAATTCTAAAATTGTAAAATAACCAATGCATTTTAAAAATATTATAGGAATTAAAAAGGATTTATTTTACTATCTTATCTAATAAAACATGGTTTTTCATCATTAATAAAAAAATGGAGTCATACACCTCTATTAGATTCAATAAAAAGTAAATTACATGACTCTCAACTATAATTATATCTATTATCATTTTCCATGTTATGGATTTCAAAATTTATAAATCAAAAAAAATTATTAGAGTGGAGAATATTATACTAGAATAAAATTAAATTTACCATGAAATCATGTGAAATTATAAATGTATTTAATGATCTGAATTCCTCTAGAATTGGTATCTCTTTTCATATTCTAAAAAACCATCATTCTTTGAGTTTTTTCATCCTACAGAAAAATCCTGATTTCAAAAATACCTAAAAATAAAATATTCCAATCATCTATGGTATAAAAAAGAAGTAATTTGGTTAATGAAGAGGAAAATTGATGCTCACCTCAATCCTTGAGACCAATTTATCATACGTGGAGAAATATAGTAATAAAAAGGATGGGAAGAAAGAGTCAGTATCCCCATGTTTTTTATACATTAGAGAGAACCCAAGAGGGTTAATTCTACCTTTCACTTACCTTATTCAAAAAAGAATAACAATAATAATAAACGTATTAATTAACTAACCTTATAAATCTCATTTAATATTTTTTTCATCCTCTAATAAATCTAAAAATATATAATTCTTTCATAAAATAAATTTATTACATTAGAATGAAACATGGGAAGCTTATATATATAAAATATATGCTTAAGAAAGTTTTTAATAATTAATGGTTATCCAAAACTTTATTAGATCTTACATTACAAAAACAAATTCTATACATATACAAGGATTGATTTTCTATATGATTTCTTAATAGTTCACAATAATCATGATTTTATAAATAATTTATGATTTATTAATTTTTATCCCAAAATTATTTTTATTGACTTATTTATTATAAATTAGTGTTTTCATTAGGTAGTAGAATTTTATATTACTATAAGTATCATAGACCCTAATGGTTTTCCATGATGTATCTAAAGTCTTCTTGGAAACAAGCTGCCTCCATTAGTTCATTGGAGGTTTACTAAACAATAATTTTTTATATAGTTCATACTAATATTTTTATAAAAAAATTATAAAATTTTAACTTTCTGCCCTTACTCCCTCATTTGGTCTCATACATGGGTCCCTATATCCTAGTTATCACCCAATTTATTTCTCAATTATATAGTTTTATCCCTTATGATACTCATTGAAATCATTATATGTTAATGGAAATGGGGTTCAGTGATCAATTTTATGGAGATACATGGTTTTATTTTAAGATTATCTTATTATGGCATTGTGGTGTTTCTAATCCACCAATAAAATCCACCTTTATAGGATTTATCAAGATATACACATTATGTTTATCTTGAAATCCCAGTTATAATAAGAATTATTTCATCGTTATTACATTATATTACATTGAACTTATTTTTATGTTTTCTTTCCTTTCCATTGTGTGGGTGTGTATTTTCCATATTATATAAACTGAGAACATGTAACCTAAATGGGAATTCAATATATCTATAATGACTGATGGGGTGGTACACATCTCAACTTGATGTCTTGTTCTGAGATTTTGTCCTTCCTATTGATATGGACTCATTCATGGAGTTGATGGATTTTATTGCAATCAATTTAGAGGGTTTTTTCTCCTCACACCCAGATATTGAAATCAAAGACTTAGCATGAAAGTACTGGGATGATCCAACTGGGTATCCTATCAAGTGAGGTATGATTTTGTTTTGGGATTCCATTTGTTTTTTGTTTCAGTGGCCTGTTTCTTTTTTAAGGTCTAACGATTTACCCTAAGTGGGTTATTTTGAAAATGAAATAAAAATTTACATTTAAGGAATATATCTATAATGAAATTAAATCCTAATATTAAGCCTTTATGGAATTATTATATGTTCTAAACATTGTGAAATGTGTTTATATAAGATCTTAAATTTTTTAATGTTGGAATTCAAGTAGAATTAAAATGATTATTAAGGTTTTTGTTTGTGTTTTGTTAATGGTAAAATAAAATGGGGCTTGATATAGACTAAATTTATTGTTTAGATATAGTTATAAGTTTCTTGGATGGACCTATATGTTTATGGGATAATTTTTATTCTTTAATCCATGCACTCTTGAGAATAAGTTGATAATTTTTCCATGATCAATAATTATTTTATCTTATAAACGTTTAATGGGTAAGACTATATACTATTTATATGTATGTGATTTTATTTTTGAGAGATAAACTAGTAACCTAAGTGTTATAATTTATCTAATACTTTCACCTGTTATTTTACCTTCTTGGATCTATCATGTGATAATTATAATAGTACATTTATCTCTAATATTTTTCATGTGAGGATGATAGCATTACATCACCCCCTCAACCCTACCGTGAAAGGCTGATAGTAGTATATTATACTCTTGGATCTTACTTGTTATTTTAATTACCATAATAGATTTTTTATATGGGGTAATAATAGTTCATTAACCTCTTATATTTATCATGTGAGTATGATAGTGACATATTATCCAATCAACGTAGTCATGTGAGGTTGACATACATGATGGTTTATAGTAGTCTTAGTTGGTGAGGTCATAAATCATGATTTTCATGGAAGCACATAGAATCTCAAATTTTATTTTAATATTGATATTTTAATTAAAATAATGTATTATGTTTCTATTTAATCATTCAAATTGCATGATTAAAACATAATGGGTGTCCTTGACATTTCTTCCTGACACAAACACAATAATAAACGACTATCGTGGGAAATATTCATAGTATTTTGTTGGAATCCCACAGTTTCATTAATGCACACATTATGCATGTGCACCTTAGGTTGTATGTGAAAAATTTATATTTCATGATCTTAGTAATGTTAATTTATAAACACTTAATGGATTTGGATTCTTTATAATGACAAAATTTATGGAGATAAGGGCCATAGGTAAGTTCTATGTCCATTTTTTATTCCTCAATTATACTTTGTAATTATTTTTTATTTTTTGATTTCATTTTTTATATGATCATCCCATCGGGAGATGTTAGTGATTTTACATGAATGGTTCATCTGAAAAACATATAAACATTATTTTAATATATTTATTTTCCTTTGTATGACTTTTATGTTATTCCAATTAGGAGATATATTTTATTTATTTGTTTCTTATATATTTATTTTGAAATTTTTATTGACATGAAATCATTTTACAAATACATTTTAGTAACCCATTGTTCTAATCGACATCCTCTTATGACTGGCAGTGTTTCTGAGGTCATGTTACATTCTAGATTGAGCCTTAAAATTTCTCTTGGGTCAATATGTTTCATCATTCCCTAAATTAAAATTTTTTTCCTCTGAATATCATATATATACATTATCATAATTTGGACCTACTAAGACTCCTAGTGATTCAATAATGATATCAAGAATAACCTTGAAATAATTCCTCCAATAGTCTATGGGGGGATACTAGTACCATGGTTATAAAAACAAATTTATAGTATAAATTATCATTTAAATTTACAAACAACTATAAATCACCATCAACATAAAAAACTTAAATACTATAACATAACTATATGAGACCCATTATATATGACGTGTCATGCAACCCAAACTGATTAATGAATATAATAAGAAAATAAAACTGATATAATAATCCTCAATGTACAAAATGAAAATGTTAATATAATAAAAATCCTATAACTCCATCTAACCACCAATTTTATGAATCTAATATATACCTGTAAAATCTCTAACCCAATCCTTCAACTCTATAATGATAAATTAAGGGTGAGTGTTACAAAATAATCAGTAATTTCATCCCCAAAAACCCTCATTTCGATGCGGATGAATCATACTAAATACTCTATGAATGAAACAAAAAGAAAACAAACAAACCATATCTTCATAAAGTTAGTTAACACATTTAATCTCATCTTAATCACACTCTCTCAAAAACAATAATAATAATATTTTTTTAACCACATCATCAAAATAATAATATTAATAAGGCCCCCATAACCAAATTCAAACTAAAATTTATTATGGGGGAATACTAAATTCATGGGGAATAAAATATAATATAAGTACATGAATTGATGTAAAAATAATAATTACATAGGGAATAAAAAATCTTTAAGAATAAAACATCACATACAAACATCACAATAATTCAATAGATAACCATCAAACATGACAAGGATATTAGGTTTCACCCAAAATCTAACACAACATGGATGTTATATCTGGAGAGTCTTACTCTAATGGTGGTGGTGGAACAAAGAGTGAATACTACATCAACCATCATTGAAATAACAAAATATATAATGATATACTCATAATATACATAACCCTAGTTCTCATATCTTGAATCTCAAAACATCCCTATTCACTACTTAATTCATTACATATTCAATTTAATTTAATCACCACATGTCATTAATCTTACATTTTAATGGATTTATAAAAATTTATTCAAAAGGTTTCCATATCTTGGGCTCTAAAATAAGATATAAATCTCATAATATATGCCTCAACCAAAATTCCACAAAACAATTTTCCCTTATACATATATCAAAACCCTATCATTCTATTTATCAAAACCTCTCAACTCTACATCACTTTTGTAATAACCAGAAACTAAACATTGTCTTGGAAAGTGATGAGGTTACACTAACCTCAAGTGACAATCCCCAAACATCAATGGTTAGAAATAAATATCATGGCCTTAACAAGAAATAGGGGGAATGTTTTACCATTTTTAAATACACACATGCAAACACGGACATACAATCACAAAATAAACAAACTCAATATATCTATATAAAATATGTTTGATTCAAAAAAATAACTTAAAGTATATAAAAATTAATAATCATAGTAATTGTGGATACAATAAACCAAAGAAACTAACACTCCAAAATAATAAAAACTCATACACCAAAGTGGAACTACTCTAAACTTTCAAAACACAACAAACTCACAATCTCCACATACAATATCCATGACTGCTACTTAAACAATCCCAACTAGTGAAATATAAAACCTTTCCCTTTCTGAAACCATGGAAAAAAAATCTTCATACATTCCAAAGTTCACATAAAAGGGGTGAGTACAATAACCCCATACGCAAACCCCAGGATAATTTTCCTATATTCTACTAAAACAAGAACTAATATAGCACATAGATTTTATAAACAGTTATACAAAATATGAATTAGTTAAAATAATTTCACAGATACTATATTAAACAATTAGTAATAAGTTCGAGATAAGTTCACTAAAAATAGTTCTCATACGCAACATAAATGTTTATTTTAAAATAAATTGAAATGTCCCTTTCATGTTCATACACACACAAGCTCTTGCATGAAGAGTGAAATCCCTCTTACTCATGAGTAGATATACATCATCTAACAAGTTGTTACTTGGTGATAACTAATGGCCCAAATAGGCCATATGACTAAGTCCCTCCATACAGGGTTCAATGAACATGAATAAAAACCAACAATACCATGCTAAGTTTGAAAAACTAAAACCTTTCTTTGTATTAGTAAAATAACTTAATAAATTTAACAAGCAAATTTTGGGTGTCACCCACGACCCATGATTCAAGAACCAGCCACATAGTGAACAATCCAGAAGAGTTTCAAAATGATAATTTCATTTCAATATAGAAATAATTTCTTTTATAAATAAAAAATAATTTATATTAAATATAAATTGAAAAGATATAAAACCCATTGACCTCTAAAATATTTGAAATGAATAATCTTCACATGATCCCATTGATCTGGACTCTTCCTTCTGCTTCTCTAATGAATCATAAGAATATTCCATCAAATTTTTTTTTGATCCCATAGATACTTCCATAATAAACCCAATCTAGGGTTTTCATCAAGATTGAATGATTATATATATATTATAAGTGAATAAAATATCCCATACCTTTTGATTCTATGATAAAACACTTGAATAATCATTGAAAGTAGAGTTTGAGAGTTGAATATTGCCAAAAAATTCATAGAGTAGGACTGAGGGTTGGAATCCTAAGTCAAGTAAGAAAAAATGATAGTTTTTGGGATATTTATGGGTTTTAAGATTAATTTTAAGATTTAATTAATGATGTAAAATGGTTAGTTACCATGGTTAGTCTAACCATGTTCCAACTGTGTGAATCAACACTATCTAAAAATTTCTTATTTTCATGGATATGTATCATAGTTTTCTAACCAAATTCCAACCATGAACCTTCCCAGTAACTCCCATATTCACCTCACATGGTTTCGTGGATAAGTTTTATTGTATACCTTACACATGTTCAAACTATGTACCCTTAAAAATTACTCCAAAACATTTTAAACAAATCTAAAAAAATCTAATACTTAACCCAAACATTCCATAACATAAATTATAGAATACCATAAATAATTAGCTTCAACTAAGGGTGTTAAAATGTTAGAAAATTTTCTATGAAATACAACATCATATAACCAAATCAAGTCAATTTCATCAAAATACAACATTCATTAATATATATATTTATATATATATTTAGATTCCATAATCAGCCACATATATTTTAATAAAATATCTAAATACCTCTTATATTATCATTATAATATATTTCATATAAAATAATTCATCCATTAATCACATTAGGATATAATACATGATTAGTTAATATGTAATACAACATCCAGTAAAAATTTCGACATCATTTTCCTCTCCTTCTATACCATGGTAATCAAATAAAAATATTATAATTTCAAAAAACTAAATCAATAATCAAATATGCTTCATAAACAATCATGTACCCCATCATATTAAATATATAATAATATTAATATATCCAAGCATAACTACAAAATCATGATAAATTCATATGGGTGAAAAAAATAATAGGAGAGTTATCCAAATCATCTGCATCATAAAAAAATCAATTATTTTAATGAAAAAATTTCAAAATCGCACTCTAATCTCAAAAACCATATCCATAAAAAAATATCCCTGATCTATAAATTCAAAATAAATCCTAATATATATAAAAAAAATACACCCTTCAAGTAACAAAAAAATAATTATATAATCCCAAAATGCTTTGATTTGATCACTCCCATGGAGAAATATATTAATGGATTATGAATGTATGGTATGGGTTTTGGTTTGAAGAGAAAGGTTGGGTTAAGTTCAGTTAAACAATTTTAATAAGTATTTATAATTTTTTTAGGTTTTTGTTTTATTTGGAGATATTAATAGGTGATTAGTGAAGTTTGGATTCGAATCGGGGTAAAAGGAAGAAATAGGGGGAAACTCATGGTCACTAGTTTAATTTGGTATATCGTGAAAGTTGATTGAATCATGAGTTTTTTGGTAAGAGGAAATGAATGGTCCCATTAAATGTATGGGATTTAGTTTATTTGAGTTATGTATCTTTTAAAAATTCTCTAAAATTTCTATTTTTTCCAAACACTCCCCTATCTCACTTATTTAAACCATCACATGGGAAAATACTTTCCTATATAATTTTTCAAATATTTTAGGGTGATTAATTCCTCTTGAGGACCCATAGAAATAGGATAATACCATTTTATCCTATTTTATTCTTCTATTTGGTTTCCTTTGATATTGGTTAAGAGTTCAAGGGATCTAAGTATAGGGGTTCCACTAAGGGATGGAGAAGCCCAATTGAATATTTAGTATTTTCCTCGTGAAGGAAAAAGGATTTTATGGTGGTTTGGTTTCACATCATTGGTAGTGACATTCACGTTATATTATAAGATTCTGATCATTTCTCTATTTTTCATCAACTTTGGTATTTATGAGATTTTAACTTTTCTTTCAATTTATGGTTTTTCTGTTTTGAATTATATTAACGGTATATGATGGTTTTTCAAGAAATATTTATTTCACTTGGTTATCATAATTATTGTTAGTGAGTTCTCATTCTCTCTATTGTATGAAATATTTAGATGGGTTGAACATTAATTTTTGAAAGAAATATTTTTAATGGATTTAAAATGATCTATAAACATGGTTTAATTCTTGTGACTAGTGATTTTTTTGTGTGTTAATTTCAATTAAAATAAAAGTGGATTTTATGGGTTAGTGTGTGACTTATAAAAAACATAGAATTAGAGAATTTTTAATTTATAAATTAGTTTATTGTTTATTATTGAGAATTTAATGAAATGTTGATTTGATTAATTATCAATGAAATTTTTAGTTGTGTGAAATGGGTTGGTTAGGGCATAGGCTTGGTATGGGACTCCTACTTAAGTATGGGGGCCTTATTGAGGAAAGAGGAGATGGTCTAGGTAACCCTTCATTAGTGTGGGGGTTGTCTGTAAGATAAGGGTGGAATTAGGTAGCAGTTACCCAGTGGTTATTTTATGGGCTTAGAGTTACCTTATAATTGAGGAGGATATTTGTGTGTGAGTATGTTAATATAGAAATGGAGGTATTATGGAATTTTTGGTTAAAATTTTATAAAATTATTTTTATGTTAATTGAGATTGGTAAGTGTTGATTTGATTCTATTGGTTTTTATGGAATTAAATGTTTTTATGAAATGAATATGAGTTACTTAACTTTCACATGAATTGGGTATATGAAAGGTAGTTGGGGAAATCCTTTTGATTTGTTATACTGAGCCCTTAATATGAATCTCATTCTATATACAGACAATTATTAACTCGTTTTTTAGGTTTTTGGGAGCATTTCTTCATTTGATTAGATAAGTTAATGGAGTTCTACTCATGGATAGTATTAAAAATGGGGTCATCAATGGTAATTTGTTTTCTTCTATGATGTTGAAATTGATTTTTGGATTATATTTAAATATTTATGGAACTTTTGTTATGCATGTAAATTTATGATTATATTATATATCAGTTTCATAGTTATGTAGTGTTTTCATGTCACTAATTCTATAAATTGTACACCTTTTTTAGGTATTCTATGTTATATTTTTTTATCAATCCTTTAGTAATTGGATGGTGTCACTAAGGGTCAGTAAAATCCAAATTTTACAAGGGGTTGTGTTTGAGTGTCTAGATCGAGTTGGGATGTTACAAATAGTATTATCTTGGTTTGATAAAGGTTCATTAACCATTGAGATATTATTTATTAGGAATCAATGGGTATCCAATAAAAATAATTGAACAATATAATTATAGTGACACTAGAGTTTTTGATAATATTGGGAAGGTATAAAATATGTTAACTTAGAATGAATCATCTTTTTACATTTTTCCAATATGAGGTGTCTTGAACACAATGAAATGATATAGGACTTGTGTCTCATGAATTTTATATTACCATTAAAGGTATTTCATGTAAGATTTTTGAATTGGTGTTCTTTTTAATATGTTTTGACAATAAATGAACTTGGAATTATATATAAGATACTTTTATTTTATAATGGATTGCTTTTGAAAATAAGGGATTTTAGGTGGGATTTTGATTTTTCTTATGTTCTAATGCATTTAAAAAAACATTATCATTTTTAGTTCATGGATATGAAAGTGTATGTGTGGTTTCAGAATTGGTTATAGCTATATATATATTCTCTTGGGTAATAGATTTGATATTATATAAGAATTTTCTACATGTTACCTTTATCATTATAATTTCTTTTTAGTGATTGAAACTTTTATTATCTAAAACTTTAATGAAACCAAATTAGTTTAATAGTCTCTAATAGAAAACATAAAAAAAAAAGATAAATGGTTTGTTTTGTGAAAATAAAAGTAGTTTAATGTCAACAGTCTATTTTAGAAGATTAATGTTCTTTAATTAGGTTACTTTTTTCAAAAAACTTGCGACATTTATTATAATTTCAAACAAGGATTTATTATTTCAATATATTTTAAGTGAATATTTTAATAAAAATGTGTTTTTAGAAAATAATTTTTTAAAGTTTCATTACCTTTTTGATGGGATAAATGAGAATTTAGAATTGAAACATTTTTTTGTGGACTTGGTTTACAAAATGAAATGGATTTTTTAAATGATAATTTAACCTATTTACCTATTTTTTGTTTGAAAATAAAAATTTATTAAATCTTTAGTGGTTTAAAAATAGTTTCAAAAATTCAAAGATATGTTTTTGAATAAATATTTTTTTATAGTTTTTTTAAATCATTAAAATTTGGAATTTTGATAACATAAATAAAATTTTTAGAGTTTTTATATCACTAATACATTTTTGGGGAAAGGGTATTTTTATTTTGTGATTTGTTTGGTTTTGATTCTAAAACTATAGTGTAAATGTTATTAGTTTCAAAAGTGGTGTTAAATTATGTGAATTTTGGTATAAAATATAATTTTTTGAAAAATAAATTTATTTTTTAAGGTATTTTTCTAATATTTTGACATGGGTTTAAGGTTTTGAAATAGTTAATTTCATGTTTAATTATTTGGGGTGTAATCCATGTGAGTACTTGTTAAAGGTTTAAAAGGGTTTTAAGATATTTCTTGTATTGGAAGACGTTTATGAAATCAGATTATTTGAGTTAATATTTTATAGGGTTAAACTGTCGTATTCAGAGAAAACCATGAAATGGATAGATTTTAATAATTAATAGTCTTCACAAGAATATGGTTTCTAAAATTATAGATTTAAAATTATTTGAAATTGGTGTATAAATTTTTTGTAATTTTTTTTAATTATGAGCAGTATTAGTAGTGATGTTAAAGTGGTTTTGAAAAAATGTGGTTCTTTGGAAAAAGTAGTGTTTTTTAGTTTTTCAGGTGTTTTATTATAATAGATACATGAATTCTAGAATATTAGTTTTTATGATAATGAATTTTTTGTAATGGTTGTATTTGGTAGTGGGAAAATTGCCTATGGTTGAACTAGTTTTCTCCTTGGATTGTTTTTTTTTTACTTTGTGTTATAGTTGTATCATAGTAGTTGTGGGGGTTATAGTTAAAAGGTATAATGGATAATAAAATAAAATATAGGTTAATTTTTAAAAAAACATACAATTTTTATCCTTTATAAGTATTAATTTGATCATTTTTTGTACTACCAATCAAATCAAAGATGAATGTAAAAAAAATATAAATAAAAGAAAAATAAACTATAGGTAATGAATTAAGAACATAAAAAATAATGTGACTAGAATATATAAAGTGTTAATTTAATAAATAATATAATGTAATTTTAAAAAAAAACCCATGGTATTGGATAGAAAACCAAATACTCCTTAAAATAATATTATTTCAACCACATTTTAAAATCAAATTATATGGTCAATCTATATACCAGATCCATGGTATCCTTGAATTTAGACCTATTGAATGATATCCCTAATTTTATACCTATCATAAGGTTTTTCTCCATGTCCTTGGATTTCATTGACTAAACCTATCAGTATAAGATCTCTTTCACACACAAAAAATCCTAAGTACTATCTTCCTAAAACCTTAATCCCAAGATCCAATTGATTAGAAACACCACTTTCATTGTATCCGCAAAATCCCCTAATAATGCAGGATTCATAAATAAAAAATTAAAATATAAATACCAATATACTTACAATAAATCCATATATGATGTATCTCTTAGAAAGAAAACAATTAGAATAAACTATTACACTCATTGGATGCACTCCCAATAATAAGAAAATTCAATGCTTCAAAATGTTTGGTAACTTTAAAAAATATCATTTTCTCACCTCTTGATTTTCTCCTCGTTCTTTAAATGTATATTTTTTATATTAATCACTATAAAAAACTCTAATGGTGGAATTATAAAAATATCAAATTCATCTATAATTGCATCAGTTGTGACTCTTACACCAATCAATGATATTAGAAAGTTACTCCATCCACCAACGATTTTAACTAGATCTTATTTAGTTCTGGTAAATATAGTGATGTTAATCTATCTGGAACATTCATATTATATTATTTTCATCAACCTTATTTAGTTTTTAGGTATTTAAAATAATTTAAATTCATTATGTGCAGTCACAACAACTTAAAAAAATTATAATGTGAAATCATATTCATTTGAACTGTATAGTGATATCAAAAATAAAGAAACTAAGTAAATTACTGACTTCATAATATTCACAATAATATCTCCCTTTCTTGAAATTACAAAACATATATATAAATTGAAAATGTTCACTTATTTTTAAAATAATACATCATGTGAACCTTATTAATGTTAATTAATCCTCTTTTTGTTCAAATCACATTAGAATAAACACATTAATTATAAATATAATTTAATAAATCCAGAATTACTACAACATCACATGAAAAAATATAACATTCTTAATAAAAAAAATATATCCCTCTTTGTGTTCTGTCAGAAAACTTTTCAAAAAAAACATTCTCATTGTTTAAAGATCTATCCCCCTTTTTTATTTACAAAAAGAAATAGAAAGGAAAGAAAGAAAAATAAGTAAATATTTTAAAAAATAAATTAAAAGGAAATACAGTGTGAAATTATAAATTATGATCTAGTAGAAATTTTTTGATCTTATATTTTGGATAATTCTAATGTTTCTATAGATTTTCTAATCTTCAAAAATTCCTTTAACATATCTCATGTAATAAAATTTGTCTACATAAACACTATCTAAACCATTTCTCCCAATATGAAAATAAATTCTTATAGTAATTTCATATGTTTAACTTCATATTCTCCACCATTTTTTGGGATAATATATAGAGTCAATATGTAATAGAATAAATATTTATATATTATCAAACTTTGAACATTACCTCTTAACCATTGGTATATGTGGGTGCTTCAGCTGCATTTAATTCTCTTACAATTTTGTTAGATGAAACATTTATCTTCACATATATCCTTCTTGGATTTAATGTACTTCCATTGAAAAACATTTTTATATATAATAATAAAATAAATTAAGTTTGAGTGAGAAAAAAATAGTTGATATGGATGTCCTTATGTAAGCGATTGAGAAGTATAACTACCAAAATTATTGTATTTTGATGAAAAAATGGTTTAGAGTGATTCTATTAAACATAAGTGTCCAAAACATATATCAAAGATGTTATTTTAATAATTAAACTAATAATTTATTTATAAAAAATCAATAAATTTATAAAATAAACTCTCCCTCTATAAAAAGTAATTTAAGAAAGTAAATAAAATATTTTACCTTCTAGAGGTTTAAAAAATATATTTATTTTAAAAAGTTAAAATGTAAAATCTTCTTGATGTTATCGTCTAATAACTATAAATAATCTTCCACCTTCAAGGATGGTTCAAGGAAACTATTTACAATTCTAATTATTTTATCTTGTGAGTTGTCTCTAAAAAAGACTCAACCTTCATTTAGATTTTTAAAATTCTAGAAGTTGGATCTCGTGTCATGTTTTTAGAAAAACCATTATCCATGTACCATGTATTTCAAATTCTAGTGTTTTGATTATTTTCCTGCAATTAATAAAACTAATTTCTTGATACCTACAATTTCATGTGTCCAGTTACATTATAAAAAATTATTTTAGTACCCAAATTTGTCCAAATCTTTTATTTTATATTGTAATTATTTCTTCTGAAATAAAACCCTTATGAAATCCAAAATATTGAAATTTGTTTCAATAACAATAATTACTCTAGTGACCTCTTCTTGGACACTTAGTACAAAAAGGTAAATTATTAGGTACAAAATTTTTTAAATGAAAATTGGATTTATCACAAGTATATCCAATTCCATTATAACTATTAGAGGGTCTAATATTTCATTACATTTTATCAAAAAAAATCAACAAAATTAAATTTAGATAAAAGTTTCATCAAATAATAAAAAATTCATTTATTTTTTAAAATAAAATTTTGATTATCTAAATTATGATCTTCATATTTTTAATCAACAAAATTTTGATCAACAAATTATGATTAACATAATTCATATAAGAATTATTCTTTGAGTATAATTTAATTGAATGTAATCAGATTTATATAGTTAATTTTAAAATTGTTTTATTATTTCTAATAAATCTTACTTCATTAAAATTATAGACACACTTAAAATTATTTTTTTATTTATTCATAAGAGTTTCATATTTATCCATTTCAGTTATATTAGGTAAATATTAATCATTTTCCAAATAATTAGCTTTTTCAACATATGATGGATTATCTTTTTCATCATATGATGAATTTTAATGATTATATTTATAATTATATGTGAATAAGAATCTAGATATAAATTTTTCAGGGATTCAGTAGTTACCTTTTCTAGATATAATTTATCATTTTTTGAAATATTTGAATAGAATATAACTATTTTCTAACTATCATTTCAAATTTATTCTAATGAACAATCAATAAATCTGTCATCTTCACTATCACTTCATGTGTCTAAATCATTTAATATATTTTTTAATCTTATTTTAGAATAACTTATTGACTTTATATCTTTCCTCATCAATTTTTGAAAATCATTTCTAATATGAACTTCCTTTTTACATTCATTTTATATCGCATTTGATGATTCCTTCTTGTTATGTTTATCTTTATTGTATTTATGATGAGTATTCAATAAATACATATTACTGAAAATTTTATTCCTTCATCTTTAAATTTGAGAAATTTTATTATCACCGCCATCTAAACTATATAAATCTAAATAGTTACACTTATTCTTTAAAACATGAGATTTAGAAACATTAATTCAAGTTCTATACTTTACAGATGTAGAATTTCCTTAAGTAGAAGAAAATGTTACTCAATTTTTCCTCTTCTCTTTTTAGACATGTCTTTTGAATCTACTCTAATATTTTACTAAAATAGTGATTAAGTCATTAAGAATTAACTTAGTCAAGTGTTTATTATCGTAAATGGTTATTCTATTAAATTCTCATACCTTCAGCATTATATCAATAATGTTTTCATTAATTTTATCTTTAGATAAATACTTCTCACCCAATCATATTAGAAAATTTAGAATGGTCATGAAGATTCAAGGCATTTGAATTATTATTTCTCTGCTAATAATATCAAAAACATGATAATATACTATTAACATAGATATATGGGTTTATAAAACTTTGTATGTTCCAGAATTATTAATTTTTAACTTCTTTCGAATTATATTTTCTATTTCAAAATATCTAACTATGGAAGATATTAGTCATAGAAAGAAACAATGTATTATGAACAATAAAATTTACTATATATTCCATATTTTCTTTATTATTACATTAAAAAATCTCTTTATCTTGAACATTGTAATTTCAAACCATCATAATAAAATTTTCAAATCCATTATTAATAATGAAATATTTCATACAATCATTCCATTAATCATAATAATCTCTATAAAAAATAGTTGGTTTTGTAAAATTTACGTTTCTGACTGTTTCTATTGGTGCACCTACTATCATAAAATATATTTAATATAACAACATATTTAGAGTTCAGAAAATGAGTTGAAAATATGATAAAAAAACAAAATTTAATAATTAAATAAAGACATTCTAATATTGATTATTGGTATTAGTAAAAAATAAACCAAATGAATTAATGAATCATAGAACCTATGTAAAGATGACCTCTAATAGAAAATTATTTCCCAAGGTATAATGGATAAAAAATACAATATGGGTGAATTATAGTTTCAAAACATATAATTTTTACCCTTAAAGAGTATTAAGTTGATTAATTTTTTTAACTATTGATAAAATCAAAGAGTAGATTAAAATAGTGTAAGATGTAGAAATATAAATCGTATGAGATACAATATGCATTGAAAAAAATTGATCGATGTTTTAACATTTACCACTGAATGTGTTAACAAAACATAAATTTAAACTATAACTCTTATATTAACCAATATAAGAATTATAGTCTTAATTCAAAATTGAATATAGTGGAATCTTAGAAAAAACACATAGTATTTCTAGAAAATAAAATAATACTTAAAAGGGTATTATTAATACCATAATTTTAATCCAAAGTGTATGGTATATATATAAACCAGATCCAAGGTATTCATGAACTTAAACCAATTGTAAGATACAACTAATTTCTTACTAATCATATGCTATTTCATCTTATCACTGAAATCCCTCAACTAAACTCCTCAGTAGAATATCTCTTCCATGCATAGAAAGTTCCTATGATCTGGCTTCCTAGTAATATAATCCCTCGATCTAGATGATCAAAAATTATTTTGTATTCTTATATTTAGAATACCTCAATAATGTAGGATAATTAAAAGAATAATTAAAATTTAAATACTAATATTATTACAACAAATCCCTTCAAAAGGTAGCTCTTATTAAGAAAACACTCAATTAGAAAAATCTATTACACTGATTGAAAGATGTCTCAATGAAAAGAAATTGAAAAGCATCACAATGATTAGAAACAATCATAATGATCATGTTATCTTCTATTAGTTTTCTCCTAACACTAAAATTTTTTCTCTATTTATGGGTGTTATTATAACTAATTCTAATGGTTGAATTACACAACTATTGGAGACAGTTGTAACTACATCAGTATTGAATTATCCATCTATTGATGAACATAACAAGTTTCTCCATATACTAGTGAGTTTAATAAATAGTACTAAACTTCCATTTGGATAAACATTGTGTTTTTTCCTATTTTCTTGTTATTATTTTTCATTAATTTTTAGTTCATGGAGTGTGTATCCACTCATTTCATAGGGATTGGATATTCTACTCACACATTGGGTAAAGAAGTATGAGGAGTAGTATACCCTTGAATAAATTCTTTGATAGACTAAATTGGGAATCCCATACTAACAGTAGATGATTTAAAGAATTTATATTTATATGTATGAAAATTTTTAATGGTGAAAAATCATTGTCTTCATCAGGTTGAATGGAAGATATTCAGTTGTTGAACCCACAGCTGGAAAGCCTATATAGCTATGGAAAACATTTATATGTTATGTTAAAATAATATTGGATATATAGTTGAAAAAAGAGACACATGAAATGAGAAAAAAATAATTTTAGCTACAATAATCATTGTCTTCACACTCCTCTGTGAAGTTTGAGGTGAATTAAGATGTCTCAAAATTGATTAAAGAAGATTCAAACCTAAGATGGAAGGGGGATTCAAGGAAATACTCTGCCTTAGTATTTTATATGTTAAAAATAATCAAAAAATAATTATAAGACGTTTGGAATTGTTATAATAATTCTAGTAATCATTTTAAGAAATTCTGAGATGATTTTAATATACTAGAGTATCCCTGGAAGCAATTAAAATTCATTTTGAATCTTACTACTGAAATATGGATTTTTGAGTTTAGAAAAAAAAATGGCTAATTCCTAAGAAAATTACATTACCTACTGATCATAATAATTCACTCCAAATATAAGACTTTATGAATTCAACATAAGTGTTTGATGTTTGTAGAATATTGACAATGGAATGATTGTATAACTTCATCCATAGCATAAGTCATAATTTTAATATTTTACCATAATTCTTTTATCCCACTATATGACTTTTCTAGAACATAATACATCATATTGGATATAGAAAAAATGAAAAATGAAAGAGCAGAAATTTTTAGTATCTGAATTTAATCCCTATGTTCTTTAGAATAAGACTTTGAAAAGTAACCTTTTCTAAATTTAAGAGTTTTAACTCCCCGTATATGACTTCAACACATATGAAAATTTCAATGTTTCTCTGGATGAAAAATTGATATTCCATATTTAAATAGAGATGAATATGAAATTAAATCAATCAATGTCAAAGATGTTATTTTGAGTTAATAACATCAAGATTAATAAACAAGGAATGATCTGAGCCAATTTTATTGAAGATGGAAGTGATAGTTCCACTGTGTGTAATTATTCAAAAAAAATAATGTTATTGGGATTTCAATAATAATGTAGATGAAGAACCATAGAACCATGAGATATTATTTAAGATTAACTATACCTTTTTAATCCAAGTTTGTTCGATTTTTATTGAGTAAATGATATTAGATTTTGGGAATTTTCCCAAGACTTGATAAATAATAAAAGTTTTTTACCATCAGTAGTGAAGAAAACAAAAATGCATAGATCTATTTGTTATAAAATTTATCTACATATGGAAAAAATTATTTAAATAGTGGTATTTCATTTGAGTATTTTCAGAGTTCTAGATGAGAGTGTGTATAAGCTCACATGAGTAAATCAATGTGGAACCACTTTCCATGATGATGATATTTTGAGATAAAGGTGCATAAAAGTGGTGCTTCCTGAGGTGGATATTTATAATAACTTCTTTTTTACAAAAATAATAAAAAAGTATTCATCGTTCTCCATTTGAGGAAATTTATTTTGATGGGGTCAATTTAATGATTTTAAATTAAGTTTATCTTGAATGTAACATTGTTTTTAAATTGATAAATAAAGTAAAAATAATAGGAAAATTGGTTTAATGGTGCATGTAGTGATCAATAATACTGAGAAGACGAGATATATTGTGTTTAAGTAATAAAAACTAAAGAATATTTCTCAAAGAAAAAGAGGAAGTAATTTTTCATGTTGTAGAAATAAATAAGATAGTTCTAGGAACTAAGGTTGTGTTCATCTAAATATTTAACCTTGTTGGAGTTGACTATACTGAGTTTGAGTAAAAAAGTGAGAAAGTTAAACAAGTATATCATCTATAGTATATGAAGTAGATATGATTAGTGAATGAGTTATAAGTGCTTCACTTGAATAGTTTTTGGCATTCAAAGGCAACGATATGAGAGTAAATAGATTTGATATTGGGGATATAGAAGAATATTGTACTAAACATGTGAGTTACTTTAAAAAGGAACTTAAAATACAATAATTTCATGCACATTGTAGGATTTCATGGAAGATTTGTGAATCGTGGTGTGCATGTATAGCATGAGGTGAAGTCATGAATTCAGAGTCAAGTTGGTAGTGGAAGTCCCATGGGAAGGATGAATTTTTATGTCTAGTGAGAAGTTAGAATTATAGTTATGGGACACATCCAACCCACTATAATTGACATTTGATTATATTAGAGAATCCATTATTGAGGTGAATAAACAATCATATCAAGGATTATGTCTTTATAGTAAACCATGTAAAAATATTGTGTTGCTTCTATTTTATTTACTTGAATGCATGTGGTAGATTGATTCTTTGTAAAATATGACATAGATTCAATTGAACTAACCTATAATAGAGGTTAAATTATAAAAGGGTTAAAAGAATTTGTAATGGGTAAAAATAAGTCAACACTCTAATCCCCCCCCCCCACCAAGTTTCAGAATTGGTCCACTAGAAATATCATGTGGTATCAAAGACTTGTTTCCCTATGATTGGATCTTTTGGACTATTTCAACTGATTCATAAGCACAAGGCTCTCTCTAATAAATAATAAAAAATTTCTACCAATTTTTCTAATTGATAATATTTATATATATATATATATTATTTAAAATATTTGGAGAGGTTCTATATATAGAAAAACGGATCTCCATCCTTATCATTGCTGAATTTGAGGTTTTGGCCAAGACACTTGAAAATAGAGATATGATAAAGGAAAATAATAAAATAAAAACCACAAAGAATAAATTTGAAGCATCTTAAATGGAATTCAATAATTATGGTAAGGATATAATTTATAAATCTATTGATTATCATTCCTCTAGTCAATATAGCACATGTTGTGGTGATGGTTTCATTAAAATGGGTGATGACCTATATCATGAAGTTAAATATCATCTAATGATTTTACCAATTGATGTATTAATATATATATATATTTATTTATTTATTTATTTATTTATCTATTTATATTCATAAAGGGACATAAAAATGGAAACTCATAGGTGGTAGAAGAGGTTAATGTAGCGGAAGAATCATTGGAAAAGAAGATGATCTCCTACAACACTCTCGCTATACTATTAAAAGACAAGGAACAATATTTTCTACTTTTCAATTTAATAATTTATTCAATGAATGAATAATTTCCAATAGGTTAATATTCAAATAAAATAATGAATTTTTCAAAAGAATTGGTCTTTTCTTTGGATAATTCTCACAATGTCTCCATGTATGTTAAGACTACCTAGGTATAAGTTAAATCAAAAAGGGTGAAAGAGATGGAAAAACCCTTAGTTAAGATAATACAATTGAATGAGGATCTGGTTTGGAAGAAAAATAAAAAATGGGAGACTATACTAAGATATTATAAATATGAAAATCATTCTCTTAATATGAGGTTCTATGAAATGGAAATTAAATTTAAAAAAACTTGAATTTATCCTAAGTTAAAACATCTAAATCTATGGCGAAAATATGTGTTACCATCAAAAATTTAAAATTAATAACTACATTAAATAAGTCACTCAATTTGGAAATGAAACTTCCATATCATGTAGATAATCATCCACCTATATCTCAAGTAAGAAGGTACCCCATGGTGAAAATAGAGTGGCATGCACTAAATCTATAATATCTATGAGTGCTGAATAAAAATTAAAATCTATATAAAAGTAAGAGTAGAAAAATACTATGATTTCCACAAATGAGTTAAGAATATAATATAGAGCTTATTAGAATAACATTTCCTTAAAATGATCCCAAAAATTTGGTGTTCATACCAAAAATCACTAAGAAAACATATCGGGATAGACTGCACCTAACACGAAGAAATCATATTTAAGTAGAAGGTGTTGGTGCTGCTTTAAATTTGTGCATAAGACTATATATTTATAGAATAATATATCAGTGTGTGGAAACCATGTAATTCTTAAATATTGGGCTAGTAAGACTAATTAATTGAAGAACCCTACCACAGTGATGAAGATAATATAAATGAATAAAAATCTATCCATAAGAAATAGATTTAAATCACTGATAAAATTCTATCAAATGTGTAACATTGGTGGTCATACATATAGATATTTCTGGTATAACCCTACCATGTATTAATTGAATCCTAAAGAGAAGTATGTTAAGAAAGAAATTTTTTCTTCCTTGGGATAAAATTATAAAAAATAGAATTCACTTAATATGGAAATTAATATAGGAAAAAATGAGGCTTCACCTAAAAGAAATAAATACTTCTACTATAGCAAGAGAATCCATACCATAGACCATTGAAAAATTTCCCTGAAACTCAAGAAAGATTAGATCACTTTAAATAAGGATAAAATTCAAGAATGATATATTAAAATTGGTACAGTTTTTGACACTCCTAGGGAATAGTATGATAATATACCCAAAAGGGTAAGCTAAAGGTTGATGAAGGTTTGTGTGGAAGGTGAAAATTTATTGTAAATATTCCCAACAAGTGTATGAAAATTTTACCTTCACAAATGGATTTGAAAAGTGATAAATGGAAATAAATATTTATTCAATTTAAAAATAATTTCAAGTAAATAATAAGTCCACACCTTTTAATAAGGTAAAATATGTCAAGAATAAATGCCTGACTATATGGTTAGATTAGGTAGAAAATACTACAAGTTAGATAAATATAAAAGGAATAAAATTTCATTAATTTATCAAGTAAATAATCTTATTATAGTAAGAAATAAAATTTAAATAATACCATACTTTCCAAAAGTGAACAAGGTTGGAAAGTGAAGAGTGAAGCATAGAGAGATCTATAAATTTTAGACATATAACCAAAGGATTTTCTGAGGTGATAAAATTGTATCATCCATGCTTCTCATGATAAGGATATGGTGGTGAATCCATATAACAACCCTTCTCTTTATTACACACTTAAACATGATTTATTATATAAAAATTTTCATAAGAAAACTCTAAGGATCAATAGATCTAGTGTATTGGAAAATTAGGGACATTACATGACAATTTAGGACATAAAAATACTATATCTTTATTGAAAACTTCCTTTATATGACAACAATATTCTCTCATACCTAGCATTGCATGGGATAACCTGAGGACATACATGTAAAAATGGTGAGATATAGAGCCTAGTAAGGGAGTAAAAAAGGTATAAAATGAATAATACAGTACATGTTAGCCAATAGGAATATCAATGGAGCATAAGAAAAATGTGAACCTAAATGCATGATATAGCATGATTATCATAACATGGAAATGTGGCAACAACATTTACAATGATATTAGCATGATCCAAGGCTCATTTCACATTGATCATGAGTAAACCCTCATTACACTAAAATTAGCATGAGTAAACCATCATTTCACTTGATGTATCATGATACTAATCTTTACACAATGCATTGGAGTACTATCAAGGCGCACCCTTCTTAATCATTTCATTTCGTGAATAAGTGTCCCACATGGATCATATAACATGGATTCATTAAACATCATTATTTATGACACGATAAAGGAATTTGGAATTCATAAATGAAACTCTATGATCAATAAGTAAATTTCCATAAATGTGAATCCCCTTTATAGATAAATTGGCATGGTATTCACTACACAATGACTTTGTCTTGGAAAATCGCGGTGCAATTTCGGTACCATAACGACGTGACGTAAGAATTCAAAAATATTAATGATGAGTGAAAAAGGGTAATATCATAATATTTAAATGAAATGGATAGTAAGGGTTGATATAGATACATGTACCTACATATTTAATGGAATTTTGATTCATAAAACAAAACAATTACTTGAATGTAAATGAGGAGAGAGAAATATCATACGGAATTTCTGCATGGTAACGGGTGTACATGGGAGGCATTAATGAGAGATAAAGGGGTATATCATCATTCAAACATAAGTTTTTAAGTATGGGGAGGTTCTAAATCATACCACAATATTTTTAATTGAAAAAAAAATGGTATAATAATATATGGATATTTGGACAAAAATGAGAAAGGAAGAAATCGCATACTAAGAAGTGTGATCCCAAAGGCTTGGGAGGGGATTGAGAGTTGATTTTTTAGAGATTGAGGATCCTTGGGAGGATTTAATATAGAGGAGGGAATGGTAGGTACATGATACAATGGTTTTTAGTGAATATAAGTGGGAGATTGGGTGGTTTTATATAGGAAAAGATAAGTAATTCTTTATTATTTAGGTTTTGGACACCACACATTAAACTAAGAAAAACCACAAACCAACCCATGGTTTATGCAAATGGTTTTTTTCAAGGATATTGAAAAAAATTATTTTATAAGCTAAATGAATGAACTAATTATAATATTATTCTTGCTTATGTGGAGGTGAGTCACACTCTTAAGGTAATCATTTTAAAAGTTAAAATGTTTTATAAGTTTGGAGGGTCCACTAAGGCACTAAAAAATTAATCAAAAAAATCTAAAATCATGTTATCTTAGGGGTAAAACATATATTTTTTGAAAATCCCATTTATAGTATCATAAAAAAATTATATAATTAAACGATATTTAATTTTAACCCAAAAATTTGATTGTCTAAGAAAATTATGAAAAAATCACTATTGGATAATTTTTACATCTTGATCCCAAAAATAATATTGATTTTAACTAAATAATTTTCTAAATATGTTAATTTTTACTTGTAAAATAAAAAATTGACATTTATAAAAAAATTCATGGGTTTTGAAAAAATGGATTTCAAACCTTAATAAAAATTACAATTCTATTCATAAAAATTATACGATCATTTATATTTAAAAATAAATTTAAAAATAATACTTTATTTAAATTTTATTTAATTCAAAAAATCAATTAATTCATCAAACTAGATTTCTTTAATTGGATATTAACTAAAAAAATATTATTTATGCTTTAAAAACTATTTACAAGGTAACAATAATAAAACTAATCTTTATTCTTTATTCTATACAAAAATAATGCACATAATCATAGTACTAGGGTCTTGTTACATAACCCCTTATAACACTGGCATATGACCTAAGAGTAAGGTTTGCTATGGTGATAGACTCTTGAGGTGGCTCAGACAACATCACTCGGGTGGTAATCTCTATCAACTTCAACTTCTCCCATAGACAGTTTCGTTCAAGCTTAACGTGTTGAAGATCTTCTTGGTCTTGGTCAAGAGTGAAGCCCAGTGATTCTACCTCCTTCCTAAGCTCCAAAAATGGGCTTCGTATAGATAAATTCTACTGAATGAGGCAATCACTTCATTTTTCTGAGTAAATTGGATTTGTTAAAGCCCTATATTTATACTAATCATGTGGTCATTGTTCAATGTCTATATTAGCAATGGTAATAATTCTTACCATTATTTTGAAATCCAAAAACATAAAACCAAGGATGTTCATATTTTATATAACCATTTTACATAATAGGACATTTAATTATATCAAGATGAATTTTCATTGATAAATTTGTGGGTTGTTACAATCTTCCTCCCTTAAGAAATTTCATCCTCGAAATTTCCTTTTCCAACACTAAAACAAATGAGGCTAACTCTGTTTCATCACTTCCTCTAATTCCCACTTTTCCTCTTCAAACTTGTGGTTTCACTACAACACCTTAATGTGGGGAATTGTCTTATTTTGTAGAAATGTTTCCCTACAATATATGATATTCACCGGATTCTCTTCATAGGAGAGGTCATTCTTTAATGGTACAACCTTTGGATTGAGTACACATGATGGGTTAGGTATGTATGTCCTCAAGAGTGATACATGTAATATATCATGTACTTGAGATGGGTTTGGTGGGAGTTCTTGTTGATAAGACACTACTCCAATGTGATCAAGGATCTCAAAAGGGTCGATGTACCTTGGACTAAGCATTCCCTTCTTCCCAAATCTCATAACTCTCTTCCATGATGATATGCAGAGGAATACCATGTCTCCAACATCAAATGCTAGGTCTCATCAATGATTATTAGCATATCTCTTTTTTCGACTCTGAGATGCATTAATGTGCTTCTGGATGGTCTTAACCTTCTCCACCATTTCTTAAACCATTTCTAGACATATGAGTTTTCTCTCCCCAACATCATCCCAACATGTCGGTGTACTAAATATCTTCCAATAAAGGGCTTCATAAAGAGCCATTTGGATGATTGAGTGGAAACTGTTTTTGTAAGAAAACTCAACTAGAGGAATATGTTGGTCCCATTCTCCTTTGAAGTCTATTGAGAATTCTCTCAACATGTCCTCAAGTGTTTGGATAGTCCGCTAATATTGTCCATCAGTTTGAAGATGATAAGTCATACTAAAGTTCAACTCAGTATGCATAGCATGTTGAAGACTCTTCCAGAACTTATCAGTCAATATTGGATCTTGATTAGATACAATATATAGTGGTAAACCATGAATCCTTACAAATTCTATGATATATATCTATTCCAGTTGATCTAATGAGAAGTCCATCTGAATTGTAATGAAGTTTTTAGTCTTTGTAAGACGATCCACAACAACCCAGATAGAATTATTTTCTTTGGATTTATTCGAACTTATGGTGCAAAAGTCCATGGGGATGTTTTCTCATTTCCAATTTGGTATGGGTAATGGTTGCATCATACCGTTAGACTTATACCTCTCAGAATTCACTTGCTGACATACCAGGTTCTTTGATGAATACTCAGTTATATCCTTCTACATGTTATCCCGCCAGCAATGTGCTTGGAGATCTCGATACATCTTTGTGTTTCCTGGGTGAATGGAGAAATTCAAACTATTTGCATCCTCCAAAAGTTCTTTCTTTAACTTAGGATTTGATGGAACACATAGTCTTGAACCAATTCTCACAATTCCTTCTTAATTAATATTGAACTCCATGGATTTTCTTTCCTGATAGTTTCCAATTTCTTATGAATTATCACATCATCCTTTTGAGCATCCTTTAACCTTTCCAAAAGAGACATTTGAGCAACAATTTGTGAAAGTATTGATGATGTTCCCTTCATTATGATTCCCATGTCCATCTTCATCAAATCTATAAAGATTAGATCCTTTTCAATCCACATCAATAATATTATCATTGGGTCCTTTCTACTTAGATCATCCACTGTAACACCCCAATATTTCATGGAAGAACAAGGAACATACGAGCAATTCAAGTCAGACGTGTGGATATGAAGAAGTTAGTTATGAGTGACTTGCAGGCATAATCTAGGAGGCTTGGACGTTTCTAATGGAATAAATTACTTTTCTTTTTCTTTTCAATTTTGAATGTTGAACTTCATGTATATAATCTATTTTCCAATACTGGTAAACTAATCAGTCCTTCGGGACTTGATTTCTTATAATCATACCGATGTTATGTAACAATGCACCAACTCTAGGTAACTATGGTTAGGGATTTACAGTTGGTATCAGAGGAATTTTAGCAATAACCTTGTAAACTAGATCTAGATCAACTCTGATTAGAGCACATTACCCTAAGATAGACTTTGAGGATTCGTATAGAAGAACTTCCTAGAATTTTGGTAATTTAGAGATTTTTTGAGTTTTCAATGAAAATACATCCATGTCTGGATACAAGAAAGTAAAGGCGGCTCTGGCACAGATTTACCTAGGGTTAAAACCCGAAAACACCACTTTGATCTAGACTTGAATAGGAATTGGTGCACGACAATGGGACTTGCTGCACTCTTGGTTACGACACTCCCAGGGGATATGCATAGGATAATTCTCATTTTCTTTACAAATAATTATGAAGGATTTACGACTATATATCTTATCAATGAAAATATTTTTATGATTATGGATTATATCTATAAACTGTTCAATTTATGTTAGGTATTTTACAAGTTCTGAGTTATTCATTGAAATTATTAAACTGACCTAGTGTATGCCATTGTATGGAAATGGTTCCCAGTAGAAGGAATTTGAACTCCATCAATACATATGATCCAAAGAGTAATATGTATCATATCTTTCATGGTATTAAGCCAATATTTAGAAGGTAAATAGTCTCCCATGTATTCTCTACATATGAAGAAATAGTATCATGTGTTAATAAGATATGTAAATAATTTTCTGGGTTTTATAGCTTTGAAGGGAATCCAAAGAAGAAAAATATGGTAGAGAGAAAGATGAACAAAGGGGATAAGGAAAAGAAGGATTTTACCATATGTGATAACTGTGGAATGAATCGCCTTGGTAAATTCTTGAAGGGAATGGTAGTTTGTTATAAGTGTGGAGAAAAAGTACACCAAGTATGTGATTGCAAGGGTAAGAAAAAGGTTTCAAATGTAAAAATGCTTCATCTTCAAGGAGTCTGAATACTACGCGAATCAATATCCTAGTAATCGGAGTATACTGCAAATGATACTATTAGATAATAATCAAGTTATGATACTACCACAGATGAAGAGGAATGGCTAGTGTACTTATGTTGTTATTAGAGAATTATGTCATTTTATTGTTGTATTGATGATGAACCAATTATATGAATTATGCAAATAAATAAGGATTATACTACAGTACTATTTCATTAATGATTTGAGATTATATGGTTTCTATGAAAATTGACTCAACAACAAGTTAAACTTTTTGAAAAATACATAGTTGGATGAAAGATAAACATTAATATGGTCCTAATACTAAGATAGTAATTTTGGAATAAGAGATGGTTGATTTGGATAAATTATATTGGATATTCTTGACTACCTTTGAACTGATTAATGGTTTGTTTATTTCATCTTTGTTGGAGTATTCAAAATTTTTGGATATAAGGAATGTATATATTATTCTATAAGGAATAAGGGAGAATGAATGTAATCAATAAGGTTTTATGGTAATTCAGGGTATTATCATGTTTTAAAAGTATACATGATGAAGGTATTACAATGTTTTTACATGGAAAAAAAGATCTTCACTGTGTTTTCCTTCCTTATAAATTTTGGACTATGAGTTTGGAAAGAAGTATTTTGGATAAGACTAAAGGTTGGAATGGATTAAGTTTGACAATGGATACTATCGTTATGGTTAAATAATTTTTGAAAATTATTTTTGGATTGTTATAAAAAGGACAACCCGGAGGTCGGGCGACAACTCGTCACATCCGGCAAGGCCGTGAGACTTGATCTCGCAACTGAAGGGCGACAAGGGTGTATCACCTACCACTGGACCACATTATGTCCTAGATTGAATAATGTAGTTTTTTTTAAAAGGTCTGGTAGATAAATTATAAATTAATTTTTTTAACCCTATATGAATTGGATAAATAGAATATATTTTTAAGTTCTATTATCTTTTAGAGTGAAAGATGAGTTTGTGGTAGAAGTTGGTTAAAGGATGGAACTCTACTTCTCAAGTATTTTTTTCTTCTCTTATTCTATGAAGAAATTAATTCTAAAACTTTAGGTAAGGGATATTAAAACTAAAAATGTGTTATCCTAATACCTTATGTTTTGTTGAACCGTTGATATTATAAATCATCATAGATTGATGTCTTTGAGGCCCTCAATTATACAGTTGGTTATGACTGATGACCTCAATCACTCCCTATAAATATTTACATTTTTTCTCCAATTATGTGTCTCTAATTTCCACCAATGTTCTCCTAATCGAGATCATAATTTTGTGGTGAATTTTTCATTCCCCTTTTTCTCTTTTTAAGACTAAGTTTTATTAACCTAATTTATGATGTGGGTTTTCCCAAAAAGGTATTTTCTATTTTCAAACTTTATTTTCAAAGAACAATTTAAAATTGTGAGGACGCAATTTATTGAAGGAGGGAAGAATGTAACACCCCAAGATTTAATGGAAGAACAAGGAACATACGAGCGAGTCAAGTCAGACACGTGTATATGAAGAATTTAGTTATGAGTGACTTGCAGGTATAATCTAGGAGGCTTGGACGTTTCTAATGGAATAAATTACTGTTGTTTTTATTTTCAATTTGTAATGTTCAACTTAATATATGTAATCTATTTTAAAATAATGTTAAACTAATCTATCCTTCAGGACTTGATTCCTTGTAATCATGCCGATGTCATGTAATAATGCACTGACTATGGGTAACTAGGGTCAGGGCATTACATCTTCCACCTTTTTCACTTTCCCAGGGTGGTAATGGAATAAGAAGTCATAGTATTTGATCAACTCTTGCCATATTTATTGGTGAATATTAAAATCTTTCTATGTGAATATATACTTTAAGATTTTGTTATCTATGCATATTTCACACTTCTCCCCAAATAGGTAATGATGCAAAATTTTCAAAGTGATGATTACTACAGAAAACTTAAGATTATGTGTGGGATAGTTTTGCTGATGAAATTTCAATTTCATTAATGTGTAAGAAATGATATTTTTATTTTTCATCAATGTATAGCCTAGGACCTTCTTCAAAGAATCATTGAATACAACAAAAAAGTTCTCTACTTGTGGGTAATGTGAGCACGGATGCAGTGATAAGCCTCCTTTTCAACTCCTTGAATATTTCTTCACATTCATCACTCCAAAAAATTGACTCCCTTCTATGTTATCTAGGTAAGAGGGTTTTACAATCGTGAAAAATTTCTCACAAATCGGGGATAATATCTAGCTAACCTCAAGAATCTATGGATATCTGTCATTGATGTTGGACTTATCCATCCCTAAATTGTATATGTCTTGAAGGGATCCACATATATCCCATTGGATGTGATAATATAACACAAGAATGAGATCTCCTTCAACTATAACTCACACTTGCTCTAATTTTCAAAGATCCTTTCTTTTCGAAAGGTCCCTAGTACAGTGCTTAGATGATCTTCATTATCCTCCTTGGTTTTGGAGTATATTAGAATATCATCAATAAAGACTGCCACAAATTTTTTGGGGTAATATCTAAACACTTTATCCATCAAGTCCATGAAGATCTTTGGAACATTAGTAAGTTTGAAATGAATTACTATGAATTTATAGTGCATGTACCTTGTACAAAATGTAATCGTGTGGATATCCTTCATCTTCACCCATACTTGGTAATATCCCAACTGAAAATCAACATTGGATAAGTATTATGATCCACGTAGCTAATCGAAAAAGTCATCAATTTAGGAAGGAGGATACTTATTCTTTATTGTGATTTTTTTTGAGCTCACGATAATCAATGAAAAGGTGCATTGACCCATCCTTATTCTTAACAAAGAGGAATAGTTCACCCCATGGTGAATTACTTGGGCGTATAAACCCTTTATCCAGTTTCTCTTATAGTTGGTTCTTTAGCTCCTCAAGCTCTACAACATCAATTCTATAAGGATTCTTGGATATTGGCAATGCCCAAGGTATAAGATCAATTGATAATTCAACATCTCTTCTAGGAGGAAGACTAGGAAATTCCTTAGCAAACACTTCAGTGAATTCCCTCACAATAGGAATTTATTCAAGGATGGTTGCTTCTTTAGACTCAATAATTTGAGAAAGATACGTGTGTTTATAGGGCAGTAATTTTTGTACTTGAGATTATGGTGCTAAATAAGATTCATCCTCCTCCTTGTACTTGTATAGAATTGAGGGTTGATTCGCCATATGGAAAGTGATTCCCTCTCACAGATATTTATGTTGGATCTATATAAGGAAAACCAATCCACGCCAAGAATTGCATCAAATTCCACTAAAAGAGGTAATAAGAGGTTCTATGGGAAGTTAAATCCACAAATTATGATAGGGGAGGATTTATATTCATGGGATGCAATGATTTCCCCATTTTAAATTTTTAATGAAATATTTACTTCCATGATTTGTAGTGGTGATGGGATTGTTCTTATAAACTTTCTGGATATAAAATATTGAATAGAATGAGAATAAAAAAGTAAATTCACTATTATTGAATGAATAACTAGAGTACATGTCACCACTTTTTTTAGGGTTCACTTTAGTAGTAGTGATGGAAAAAGTTTTCCCTTGCTACCTTGGAGGTTGTGGGTTGCCTCCAAAAACCCTAGGATTGGGGAACTTGTTTGAAAAATTCCCTGGTTCTTTGCAGTTGAAGAAATGAACAATGTGTTAAGGGTTGAACAGAATGTTCCTTCCCTCAGTTGTATTCATAGGTTTTTCTTGTCGAAAGTCAATGGACAGGTTCCTTTCTCTTCCACACCTAAAGCATTTCCTCATCCCCTTCAGGCAATTTCTGAGGCACTTCTATCCACTCCCTTGGCAAGTGGGGTTCTAGATTTTCTTAGCACCGTTGGATTTACCCTTCATGGATCGCTAGGGATTTTATTAGACTAGGTTTTAGCCCACCAAAAAAGTAGTCAAACTTACATTCAGGGGTAACGAAAAAGATAGAGGCATATCATGCAAGACTTGTGAATTTATTCTCCTACACTCTGATGGATTCATCGTCTTTCTTATTGAGGGAAATGTATTCCCCTTCCATCTTAAGTTGGAGGGTGCGAGGAAAATATTTATCCAAAAACATTTCCCCAAAATCCTTCCATTCCAACGCCTTGATCTCTTAATTAGGCATTATATTTTTTATCAATGTCAACAATTGATCAGATTCGTCTTCCATATGATAAGCATCGAGAAGAACCTTCCCTTGTTTGGAACATTGAAGGGTGGATAAGATCTTTTCAATGGAGTTGATCCATTGTTTGGAAATTGAGGGATCAGATGATCCATTAAAAGTAGGAGGCCTTTGTCTCATGAAACTCTCGATTGTGACTTGTTCTTTCTTATGGGGGTTAAATGTTCCTCTTGACTTGTGTTTTTATTCAAAATATGAGTTAAGTGAGAGTGTATCATGACAAAGTTCACAATTTCCACTCCCATCGGATTGGTCATCTCATTTGAACAATAATCACATTGATCTTCACATCAGTTATTATCCAGAGTCCTCCTATTACCATCCATTGGATTGAATAAAAGGAAATTTAGGGTTAAAGAATAAATTGTAATCCAAAGACCAAAATGGATGGCTTATAAATTAATTTTATTTCCTTAACTTATGAATTTATAGGCTTCAATATATGTTATCCATGATATACTTCCCAACATATATTCTAAGGGACAATTTTTTAATTTCCTTAATAATGGTTCATACTAGGCTTATGAATTTACCAAAGCATATCCTCTAGGAGTTTTGTAACCAAGGGTGCAGAAATTCCCATTGTCATGCACCAGTTCTCGTTCGAGTCTAACTTAAAGTAGTGCTTTTGGGTTTTACCCCTAGATACATCTGTGCCAAAGCCGCCTCTACCTTCTCATATCCTGCCAGAGATTTATTTTCTTGATAAATCACTTACTCAAAACTCTCTAAAATTTTGGTATGATTTCATTATACTTAGTCTTATCCCTATGTATTTCACTAGGATTTTCTAATCCTAATTCCTAAAAAACTAAATGTGTCCTTTGATACCAACTATAACAACCCTACTATTTATTACACACTTAAACATGATTTATTACATAAAAACTCACTTAATACAACTCTGGGGATCGATAGGTCAAGTGTCTTAGGAAATTAGGGACATTACATGACATCTTCAGACATAAAAATACAATATCTTTATTTAAAACTGCCTTTACATGACCACAACATTCCCTCATACCTAGCATTGGATGGGATAACTTGAGGACATAAATGTGAAAAGGGTGAGATATAAAGACAATTAAGGGAGTAAAAAAGGCATAACATGAACAATATAGTATATTTTAGTCAATAGGCATATCAATGGAGTATAATAAAAACATGAACATAAAGGCTTGATATAACTTGATTATCATTACATAGAAATGTGGCAACAACATTTAACATTATATTAGCATGATCTAAGGCTCATTACACATGGATCATGATTAAAACCTCATTTAACTTGAATTATCATGAGTAAACCCTCATTTCCCTTGACATATCATGATACAAATCTTTACCCAATGCACTGGAGCGCTATCAGGGTGTGCCCTTCTTAATCATTTCATTTCATGCATAGTTGTGCCAAATTGATCATATAACATGGATTCATTAAACATCTTCATTTATTCCATGATAAAGGAATGTGGAATTAATACATGAAAATTTTTAATAAATCAGTAAATGTGCATAAATTTTAATACCTCTGATAGAGAAATTGGCATGGTATTCTCTATACAATAACTTTGGGTTCGAAAATCGCGGTGCAATTTCGGCAGCATAACGGTGTGACATAAGAATTCATAGAAATGGTTGATGGGAGAGAAATGAGTATCTCATAATATGTAAATGAAATGGAAATTAAGTAGGTCATATAGATACATGTCCCAACATATGTATAGTATTTTAGATTCATAAAACAAAATAATTGCTTGAATGTAAATGAGTAGAGAGAAATCGCTTATGGAATTTCCGCATGGTAACGGGTGTACATGGTAGGCATTAATGAGAGATAAAGGGGTATTTTTCCATAAAAATGTAATTTAGAAAGTATGGTAGAGGTGATAAATCATACCCTAACATTTTTAATTCAAAACAAAATAAGATAACAATATAAATATATTTGGATAAAATTAGAAAGGAATAAATCCCTTACTTGGAAGTACGGTCCCAAAGGCTTGGGAGGGGCTTGAGAGAGACTTAATGGGAGATTGTGGTACCTTGGGAGGATTTTAAAGAGAATAGGGCGGGGTAGGGATGTTATCCAAGGTTTTTGAGTTAAGAGAAGTGGGATCTTGGGTGGGTGTATATAGGAAAAGAGGGGGAATTATTTATTATTTAGGTTTTGGACACCACACATTAAACTAATAAAAACCAAAAACAAACCCATGGTTTTTTCCCTTGGTTTTTTACAAAGGGGAGTAGAAAACATTATTTTATAAGTTCAATGGCCTAACTTATTAAAATATTAGTCTTTCTTATGTGGAGGTGAGTCACACTCTCAAGGAAATCATTTTAAAAGTTAAAATGTTTTATAATTCTTGGAGGGTCCACTAAGGAACCATAAAATTAATCAAACCAATATAAAATCACATTATTATAAGGCTAAAACATATATTGTATGAAAAGCCCATTTATTATATCATAAAACACGTTATGTAATCAAACTGTATTTAATTTTTAACAAAAAAAATCGATTGTCTCATAAAATTATGAAAAATTAACTGTTGGATAATTTCGACGTCCTGATTCCAAAAATAATATTCATTATATCTAAATAATTTTCTAAAGATTAGAATTTTTACATTTAAAAAAACCAACATTTATAAAAAATAGTGGGTTTTGAAAAAAACAGCTTTCAAACCTTAATAAAAATTTCAATTTTATTCATAAAAATTATACAATAATGTATATTTAAAAATTAATTTAGTAATAATATTTTATTAAAATATTATTTAATTCAAAAAACCCATTAATTCATCAAAATAGATTTCATAATTGGATATTAACTAAAAAAATACTATTTTGTATTAAAAACTATTTACAAAGTAACAATAATAAAGAGAATGTATATTCTTTATTTTATAAAAAAATAATTCACATAATCACAGTTCAAGGGTCTTGTTACATAACCCCTTATAACACCCACATATGACCTAAGTGTAAGGTGTGCGATAGTGAAACACTCATGGGGTGGCTCGGAAAAAAATTCTTGGGTGGTAATATCCATCAACTTCCACTTCTACCATAGGCGGTTCCATTGAATCTTAACATGTTAAAGCTCAGCTTGGTCTTGGTCAAGAGTGAATCCTAGTCATACTACCTCCTTTAAGACCTCCAATAAATGGGCTTTATATGGAGTAATTCTACTGGATGAGGTCATCACTTCATTTTTCTAAGTAAATTGGATTTTTTAAAGCCTTATATTTATACTAATCATGTGGTCACTATTCAATGGAAATATTAGCAATGGTAACAATTATTAACAGTATTTTGAAATATGAAAAAATAAAACCAAGGGAGTGCATATTTTATATAACCATTTTATATAATGAGACATTTAATTAGATCAATAAAAATTTTCATTAATAAAATTTTGGGTCGTTAAAATCCACACTCACACCATATTTATTTTATGGTTTATAAATGATGGGTGTAAAAAGATGATGATGGTTGGAGTAAACCCATTAAGGGGTAGAAACTAAATAAGTGGAGCTTTTCATAAATTTCTTAAATTCTTAAATTCTAGAATCTAGATAGCCCCAGTATTTCCAACATGTGAGATATGGTATTTTATCTCCATTAATTGTTAGGGTGTATACATTTTTTACTTATCAAGGGGGAGTGTTTTCATAACAAATGGTAAAAGTAATTTACTTACACTTGAACAATTTGATGTGTTTGTTAGGGTGACATCATGTTTACAAATTTATTTTTTTTAATACGATCTATACCACCCTACATAATTAAAATCTGAGTTGGTCCTAAATTTAGAAATGTAATGGATAGCTTTGGTGCCATGTTTATGGCTCCTTAATTACATCACAGAGTTTTCCCAATTAAACTTATAGTGGTTAACTAATGGTTCATTTTTAAGAAGTTTTTTGGTTCCTACATTCTATTAGAATATTAAAAGATTAGGGGGAGATGAAATGGTATTTCAAGTGGATGAGAGAACCCTTATAATAGGGAGTGGATTAATTTCTATCCTTTTTCATTTATTTTCATTAAGGGGGAGTGGAAAAGAGAATTTTTTATTTGAAGATTCATATTCATCTTATGAGAATACAAGATCAAAGTATAGAAAAAATCTAAATGGGAGATTAAATTTCCATTTATTTTGTGTTTGTGTTATTTTTAAATGTCATTTTATATATATTTCAATGATTTTTTCAGTAATGGATTGTGTATTAACCCATTTATTGGAGCTTGAATCTACTTCCCATTCATTAGGTAAAGGGGTATGAGGATATGTCATCCCTTGAATACCTTCTTGGAAAGATTAAAGTGGTAAAACCATACTAAAATAATTTGTTTGAAAGATATGATCTTAATATTTAAAAAAAGTTATAAAGGTGAAGAATACTTTTCTTCAGTAGGTTGAATGGATGATTTCATGGTTTCTGAATATTTGGTTGAAATTTCAGTATAGTTGTAGAGAATATGTTTAAGTCAAGTTGAATGTGTAGAGGAGAGATAGCTAAACATAGAGACTCATATATGGATAAAAAAGAATGTTATCTATTGTAATTAGTGTTTAAAATATCTTTTATTAATTTTTCAGTAAATAAATATGGATCAGGGTTTATTGAAGTAGAGTTGGACTGAGGTTGGTAGAGGAATTCAAGGAAATACTCTAACTTGACTATGTTATATGTTGAAGCACCTCATAATTGAATTAAAAACGGCTTTGGAATTATTATAATAATTTAAATAATATTTTTTATAATTTCACAGGTTATTTGAATTGGTTAGAGTATCCCTTATGGAAATAAAAAGTCTCTTTTAATATTAATTTTGAAATTTGGATTTTGGAGTTCATAAACAATAGCTAAGTCCCATGTATAAGGCTTTTCATACTAATTGTAAAAATTTACTTTGAATATAATACTTCATACACTAAAATTATGGCATTGAATTCTACCAAATATTGATAAATTCATGATCATATGACTTTGGATATAGTATGATTCCTAATTTTAAGATTTCACTGTAAGTATTTGAGCCCACTATATGGATTTTATGGAATATAAAGCTTTATGATGATGCATAAAAATAAAAATTAAAAGTGGGTAAATATTATAGAGATGAAAGTAATTCCTCTGCTTCTAAGCATAAGACTCTAAAAAGGAATATTTTTAAATTTTAATACTCTTAATTCCCCAATGTAAGGCATCATCATTTAAGAAATTTTCAAAGTTCTATTGGATAAAAAATTGAGATTCCAGATTTTAAATTTTATGAAGATATGATTAAATCAGTCAATGTCAAAGTTATTTTTTTGAGTTAAAAAACGTCTTGATTTTTAGATAATCCATAATATAAGCCTATATCAGTTAATATAGAAGTGGTAGTTCCACTTTCTGTACATACAAAAGAATAAAATAAAGTTATTTTGTTTTCAAGAATAATGTAGATGAATAAAGATAGATCCTCAAGCTTCTGGTTATCATAGACTTTATATTTTTTATCTAATGATATTGTATTATTTGTGAGTGAATAATATTGAAGTCTAGAAATTTTCCCAATACTTGAGAAATAATAAGGATTATAGTGTGTTACAACCAGTGAAGAAAAGGACAATCCCCAAATCTTTGTTCTATATAATTTATCTATAGAAATGAAAAATGATTTGAGTTATGGTATTTATTTTGATTATTTTTATAGTTTTAGAAGATAAATTTTTAAAGGGAACATGGGTTAGTCAACATGGAACCAATTTACCCAATGAATATATTTTGAGATAACGGTAGAAAAAAGTGGTTCTTCTCAAAGTGGTTATTTATAATATATTCTTTTTTATAATAGAAATAAAATTCTGTTCTCATTCTCTATATAATAAAACAAGTTATTATGGGACCTATTTAATTCTCTTAAATTAATCCACTCATGACCATAACAAATTGAGGAAATAAATAAGGAAATGAAAAATAAGAATAATAATAAGGAACTTATAGTGTATGTAGTGATCAAGAATACTGAGAAGATGAGATTTATTGTATGTAAGGCGTTAGATCATAATAACATCGATCAAAGAAGAAGAAGAATTATTTGTTGCATGTTTTAGTGAAGAAGAAGAGAGTTTTGGGAATTGATGTTTTGTTTTTCTATAGACCTGAACTTTACTAAGTTCACTATACTGAGTTTGAAATATATAGTGAGAAATATAGATAATTAGATAAAGTTGATTTCTATAAATGTTGGATAAGTAATGATTGAGTTGGAGGTGATTCACCGGAAGAGATATTATCATTCATAAACATGACTGTGAGAGCAATGAGATTTAATATTATTGATATAGAAGCATCTTATACTAAACATGTGATCTACTTAAATTATGAGGATTAAAATAAAATACATTCATATACATGATAATATTTTTTGGATCCTACATGAATCAGGGTATACTTGGTCAGCATAGAGAAAATCCATGAATCTAGTGTGAATATTTTTTTGGAAGTCCTATGGGAAGCATGAATTTTTAAGTTTAGTGAGATGCAGAAAATGTCAATGTAAAACAAACCAAAAACATTTTAATATAAATTTTATTATTGTGTATAATTCATTACTAGATAAAATAACCAATCACAGCAAGGATTAGGCCTTTTCACCAAACCTTGTAAAAATACATTGTCAATTTTATTTTCTCTACTTACACATTCATGAGGTAGATTACGTAATAGTAAAATATTAAATATATCCAATTTCACTAAATAAAAACATAGGTTAAATTATAAATGGGTAAAGTATTTTTAATTAGAAAAATTAGTATACACCTGATTTACCACCCCTATGTATCATCACTGGTCCATTAGGTGCATCAAGTGGTATTAGATCTTAGGTTTCCTCTGATTGGATCTTTTCTACTATTTCAACTGAATCTGAACCACAAGGTTTCCTCTGATAAGTGTGGAAAAATTTTCTATCAATTTTTCTATTTTATATATATATATATAATGATTATTGCAAATGTATGAAGAAGTTATTTTCATGTCAAAATCAATCTCCATCCCTTTCATTTCATAATTTGAGCTTTCTACCAAGACACTACAAAATAGGATGAAGATAGGAAAAGAAGAAAAGAACAAGCCTAAGGAAGTAAGATGAAACAACATCAATTAGATTTCATCAGGATGGTAAGGATATAATTTCAAAATATTTGTATTATCATTCCCCTAGTTAATGTATCTTTTTTTTGTGGTGATGATTACATAAAAATGGATGAATAACTCTATATTGAGTTTAAGAATCATCTAAATAATTTCCCATTTGAGTTAATAATATATTTTTTATATTCAATAAGGGGATTTAGAATTAAAAGTCATGCTAGAAAGAGGAGGATAATGCTTTGGAAGAAGTATTGGAAAAGGAAATGAGTCCTACAATACTCTCACTCTAGTAAAATCCAACAAATAATTGTTTTTAGAGTTTTAGATGAGTTTTTTTTTTGTTTATGAATAATTACAATGATTTTGAATTCAATAAAGATTTTTGAATTATGTTTTGGAGGATTTAGTATTTTAATTAGAGAAACTTTACAAAGTCTTTATGTATGTTAAGACTGCCCAACTAGAAGTTATGTCAAAAATGGTGAAAGAGATTGATAAATCCTTAGTGAATACAACCAAAATTCTTGAGTATTGGATTAAGAATAAAAATAAATAATGAGAGACCATATTGAGGTTGGATAAGTATAAAAATCTTGCACTTAATATGATGTGTCTTGAACTGGAAATAAAATTAAAAAAAATGGATTCAACCCTAGCTAAAGCTTCACACTCTGATAATAAAATATGTGATGTCAAAAAAACATAAAAATTGATATATACATTAAATACATCTCAAAATGGTTTTTAAGAGAGTTTCATAGCATGTGGAGGATCATCTACCTCTAGTTTCTAGAAAAAGGTACCCCACGGCATAAACTGGAATGCACTAAATATGAAATTTTTTTAAGTGCTAGACAGAAATTAAAATCTATAAAAAAGTGGTAGGATAAAAGTTTTGGGAAATATACCAATGTTTCAAGGATATAGGTGATCATTTCTAAGAAAACAATTCCCTAAAGGTAGCCCAAAATCTTTGGTTTCTATCCCAAAATCACTAACTAAATAGATTCTGATAAACTGCACCTAACATTAAGATATCATGGTTAATTGAAAGGTGTTGGATATGAAATTAATGTATTAGGTTATATATTTATTTAATAATATATCATTATTTATCAATCTGGTAAGGATTAAATCAAGGGGTTTAATGACTAATTAAAGGAGACAATCTGCTACATTATAAAAGATGGCATATATGAAGAAGAATCTATACATATGAAGTATAACTGAATCACTGACAAACTTCAATAAAATTTGAAACATAAGTGGTCATATTTATGGAGAATTTTGGAAAAACCCAACCACATATCAAATATTTCCTAAATCTAATTAGGTCAAAAATGAAAGTGTTTGACCTTAGGTTTCGAATCTATGAAAGGGAATTCACCCAATAAGGAAATAAAGTAAACCATGAGGTCAACCTAAAGAAAAGTAATTCTTCTACAATGGAAATATAGGCCACACCATGGACAAAATATAATATATCCATAAACCCTAAACAATATCATTAAAATACAAAACAAATAAACTAATTTTGGAAATATATAGTATAATTGGTATGTTTATTAACACTCCTTGTGAATGGTATGAGAAGATTCCCAAAAGGGTATGGTAAAGGAAGACGAATTTGTGTGTGGAAGGCGTAAAATGCCTAGAAACACTACCAAAAAGTGTATGATAGTATTACCTCATCAAAATTAGTTATAAATTGATAAAGAGAAAGCACTAGTGTCTTCAATTTCCAAAAAACATTGAAATAAAAATGAATTTCAGAACATTGAATAAGTTTTGATATGTCAATAAATAATGTCTAGTTATATGGAATGATTAGATGAAAGAGCATAGAAGATTAAATAATGATTAAAGGAATCCATATACTCTAATTTATCATGAAAATAAGCCTAGTCCAATTAATAAATAAAAGGTGAAAATGATCATGCTTCCCAAAAATGAACAAATCTAGAAAGTGAAGAGTGAGTAAAACATGAAAAGTATATACATTTCAAACCTATAACTAAAGGATTTTTTGGGTGAGAAACTTGTCTTCTCCTTATTTCTCATGTTGTGGAGGTGCTAGAAGATCTAACCTCTCCCAATATTTATTTATGGTCTTTAAATTATGGTAAGACAAGTTGATAAAGGATGGAGTGCACCTTTTATGGGGAGAAACTATACAAGTAAATGCTTCCAATGATTTATTATATTCTTAAATTCTATAATTTGGACATCCTCAAAACTTTTTAAGTGTTAGGTATGCTATTAATTTTACATTCATTATTATGGAGTATAAATTTTATACTTATCAAGGGTTATTGCTTTACTAACAAAATGAGAAAGTAATTTACTTTTACTTTAATGTGTTGATGTGTTTGGTAAGGTAAGAGTATGTTTACAAATGTATTTTTTACTCTAATTTGTACAAACCCTGAGAATGAAAAAATGACTTTGAACTATATTGAGAAATTTTATCGATAAATTTGGTGTCTATTTTATAAACTCTTGTTTTATATACATTATAATTACCTAAGTAAAATTAGATTTATTAGTTGATGGAATATTTCTAGGAATTCTGTAGTTTCTACCTTCTCTACGAATATTAAAAGATCGTGGGGGAGAAGAAGTAGAATTTTAGTTGGATAATAGAGCCCATATATTAAGAGGGAGAAAAATTACCCACCATTTTCATTTATTAACATTAAAAAGGATAGTAAAAGAAAACTTTTTTTAATTATTGACATGAATATTATGAGTATCTAAGTTTAAAGAATTTTTAACAAATATAAATGGGGATATTGAAGTACCTTTTGTCTTGTGTTTGTGTTTGTTATCAATGTGCATGTTATTAGTTTTTAGTGAGTGGTGGGTTATGAAATATATACCCACCCATTTCATGGAGCTTAGCTCTACTTCTCACACATTGGGTAAAGGATCTTGAGGAGATTTCTACCAATTAATACCTGTATGGAATGATTCATGTGGGTACACCATACTGGCATCAGATGATTGAAGGAGTTGATCATCATGTATCTAAAAAAATTTGAAGCTGAAGGATTCTTATTTTCAATAATTTCAATGGAATAGTTTTTTTTACTGAATATATGGTTGGAAATCATGTATGGTTGTAGATAATATATATAAATCAGGTTCAAGGCATAGAAGAGAGTTAGCTGAAAGAGGAGAACAATCCAAGAAGAATAATTCATGTTATTTGTTGTAATCAGTGTTTACACATTCATGGATAATGGTTTATGTGAATATAGATGGCACTAGATTTAATGAATAATACCCCCACTTGATCTGGTATAATAATTTTAGGAAATACTCTACCTTGAGTATTTTATATTTTCTAATAGCATATAAAATCATTAGATGGAGTTTATAATTATTATAATAATTACAATAATTGTTTGAATAAGTTATGAGATTATTTTAAGAGGGTGGATTAGCCTTAGAATACATAAGAAATCATTTTAAATATTATTGTAGAAATATAGTTTTTGGAGTTCATAAAAAATGGATAAGTCCTGAGCATAAGTTTGTACCTTCTGATTATAATACATCACTCTAATCATAAGGAATCGGACACTGAATTTAAGGCTTAGATTCTATTAAAGATTGATAAAGGCATGAAATTTTGACATAAACAATATTAAAAGTCTTAATTGCAAGACTTAAATATAAGTCCTTGATCCCACTATATGACTTTGTTAGAATGTAAGACTTCAAGATGATGCAAAATAATCAAAATGGAAAGAGTGTAATAATTTTGGATCTAAACATAACTCCTCTACTACTGAGCATAATAATCTGAAAAGAAATATTTATCAAATATAATAATTTGATTTCCCTAGAATAATACTTAATCACTTAGGAAAATTTCAATGTTATACTCAATTAAAAATGAATATTCAATATTTTAAATCTATGGAAGATAAAATTAAATTAGTCAATGCTGAAGCTATGATTTTTATATCATAAGATCATGATGCATGGAGAATACATGATCAAAAACTATTTAAGTAAAGATATAATAGATAGTTCCACTTCTTGTGTTTCTTAATGAATAAAATGAAGCCAACGGATATTTTGTATAAGGAAAGAGACCTAAAATAAATCTATCTTGAAGAATAAGTATCTATTGTATGTTGTATCAAATAAGAAGTGAGGTTCAAGGATTGAGGTTGTCTTCATTCAAATATTTGACCTTGCTCAGTTTCACTATGATGAGTTTGAGTGATGAAGTGAGAAATCAATATATATATTTATTAAAAAAACTTATGCTAATCTGAGTAGTAACCGATTTTTAGGTACTTCACTTGAATAGCCTTTAACATTTGAAGACACAACTATGATATTATGGATATCTAATATTTTGGTTTGAGAAGTATATTTTATTAAACAAGTGATATTCTTTAAAGGAATATCTTCAAATAAAACATATGTATATACATAGTGGGTTGTTTTGGAACCTACATGACTCAGGGTATTTGTGGATAGATGGTGGAAAGTAATAAATTTAGTTTAAATCTAGTTGTGGAAGTTCTTAAAGGAATCATGAATTTTTAATCCTATTGCGATCCTAGAATTGTAGGTCTGGGACATACCTACCCCATTATAATCAATATTTTATTATAGTGTAGATTCTATGATTGGGTGAGTAACCAATCATGAAAAGAAGTATATTTTTGTACGAAAATTTTAAAAATACTGTGGCCCTTTTATTTTATTGGCATACATTCATGTATTGGAGTGTTTCTTAGTAAAATATGATTTAATTACAAATACATAGATTCAAAACATAGGTTAAATTCCATAGGGGGTAAAAAAATTGTAATTTTTAAAAAATTAATCAACACTTGATTCACCCCTGGTTGTTTTCACTAGTCCATTGGGTATATAAACAACTATAATGCTTATAAATCTAGTGATAGTAATCTATTAGGAATGTTCATACTACTATATTTTCACCAACCTTATTTAATCGCATGGTTTTTAAATTATTAAAAATTCATAATACATAAGCACAAAAACTTAAAAAGTCTTAATTTATATCATATTAATGTTGATTTTGATTTCTAAAATAAAGAAATTAAGTGATTTTATGACTTTACAATATCCTAAAAAGAGGTGATTATTAATTCATTTATATGAAAAAAAATAGATTTATGAATTAGTTGATGTACCTCTATATATATATATAAGACTTATATACCCATATTTATCTTTAGTAGAAGTGACCTCATGGATATATAAGGGAATTGGATACCAAACTATATCCTTTGGGTTATGTAACCCCATGTATAGAAGTGGGATTCTAGAGATATGTGTCTCTAAGTATATGATTCTTTGGTTGTTGGTTGGAAATTGGGGATCACGGACTACAATATTTTCTTGGTTTAGGTTCATTAAGGAAAATTAATCTTTGGGAATATGATTGATTTTGGGAATAATAAAGGGTATCTCAATATACTATAGTAGTGTAGTGAACCCAAGGGAGAGATATATGGTGAGTACATGACCTGAATTATTAAGTATATATACTCACTTAGAGATGGAGGTCTCATTTGGTTTGTGTTAATTGGTGTAACCTGTACTTAAATTATGCATAGTTTAGTGAAATATTTTGGCTTATGGTTTATGAAATTCATTATTTTAATACCATCAGGAAAGGCTGGTAGAATAACTATGTTTGGGGTACCAATATAATTTGTGAGGAACCAAATTAATTTATTTTTTATTTCTCTATGTTATTATAATGTTAAGGTATTGGTTTATTTCTTTGTCCTTGGTTACCATATTGTGGTGGAGGTAATGTTTTTATTATAATGGAAGTGGGTTTTTTTTTATGTGAAGTTGTACAAGAATTGGGAACTTAGTGTTTCATCAAGTGTATGTGGCTATATACAAAAAAAATATGATTTAGGTTTGAGATAAAAGTGGTTTCTTTGGTATGAGGGTTTTGGGAGAAAAATAGTATTCATTACGGAAGTGTATTTTTTTTGTATCATGAGTAATGGATATCATTTCCATGTAATGTTTTATAATTATTCAAGGGTATAATGATATGTAAGTTTTTTCTAATCATTTTTTAAATATAATATGGGAATGGATTGATTATTATCATAGCCATGAAGTATTAGTGAATTTTTGGGATGTATTTTGTTTTTCTGTAAATAATACACCTTAGATAAATATTGAATTTTTTGTTTTAACTACATAGACAGTAAAAGGTGAATTTTGAGTTTTCGGTACTTGATATTCATTCTGAGTATCAATTAATGTTTATATTAGTTTCCCACATAGTATTGAATGGTTTTTTAGTTGGCCAATTTTATGGAATCTCATTTGGGTGAGTTCTTGGTCACTTTCATTAATTTTTCAACTAAGGAGGTATAGGGTTATATTATAATTATAATGGTTATCTTCATATTGAGACGAAGGTCAGAATACATCCTGATTAGGTGGTTCTATGTGTTAAAATATTTCCGATGGGATTTTGGGTGATAATTATCATGATTGTTTATCGATTAGAGAAATTTTTTTGGTAGTTTGGTTAAAAATTCTAGGCTTCAATGGATAAATATTATAAATCTCTTTGATAGAGGAGTTATGTTGAATATGGGTTTTGGGATTGATTTATAATTAGTTTTTCATAAACTAGTTATGATAACAAAATTCATTTTATAAAAATGGTTTACAAATTAGTGTTATCATGGTTTTGTAAATTTTCTTGTATTTGATTATGGATTCCCACTATGCAAGAATTCAATAGTTTAATATATAAATGGTTGTTATATATCATATTTGGGTAAGACTTTTTATTGTATTTTATTTATAAAGATGTTTAAATTTATTGAAACATGGGTTGACGTAATGAAAGCGGGGTAGTACTATAGTATGATATTAATTTTGAGAGTATTTTTGTAGACATGGTTGGAAAAAATAAGAACATTCACACCATTATATATCTTTGATAGTGAATGGGGTTACTTGGTGATAGGGAATGTATAGATGGTCATTATTTTTGTGTAATAGGTATAGATGAATCTATATTCATATTAGATTTTATAGGGTGAAAATCATGATTTTGGGGATAATTATCATACCCATATTATCATTAGTAGGTCAATGGATTTCAATATAACTGGTTTTTTAAGGATAAAAAAATTTAAGGGGTATAGTGTTATAAAGTCATGGTATTTATGTTGAAAAGAAATTTTAGTCCCATGGGGTTAAAGTGGTATTATGGTTATTAAGAGGTTCTTAGAGGTTCCTAGGTATGTTTGTAGTGGTTGGGAGGTGTTTGGTCAATATTTGAGTCAAATGGGGTAAAGGGGGGAACATCAGAAAATGTATAGTTGCATGAATGGTTTGAGATATTGTGAAAGATTATCATACATATTGAGTTTTATGTCATGAGAAATACATGTTCACATATATCTCCTATAATATCTTGTAATAAATATTTTCATCTTTTAAGAAGTACCCCAAAATTGCTTTTTTCTAAGCACTCCCCAATCTCACTCATTTCAATATTAATGTGGGATGGGCTCTTATTATGTGATTTCTCAAGAGAATTAGGATGATTCCTTACTATCTAAGTATATAACCCTAATATTTTAGAATATATTTATCTTTAAATAAATTTAATTTTTTTATAGATTTAATTACACACAAGACTGTGTTTAAATGAAGAGTGATATACTATTAAAATATTATTATAACCTAGCCATTAAAATGTGATAGTTATAAACAATCCATTAAAATTGGTTGTATGAATAAGAATAACTTTATTATGAAAAATATGTTTAATGGTTTTATATAATGTAAATTAATTTAAAAATAAGTAATCAATTTCAGTAAAATCATTTTATGCTTCACAAAATAATTTTATTCAAAAATGGATTTAACTGGTTTTTTGTGACCAAATAATGTAATTAATTTTTATTAAAATAATTAAATAAGGCATTAAAAAAAGGGATAATATTTATAATACCACTTAAAACTATCCAAATTTTATTAGTTGAAGTTATTTCATACATATATTATCTTATCTTAAAAAAATATTTCCACATTGTCCACTTTCATGTAAAACTGAATTTATTATATTTAAATATTTTTATTTATTTCATGTGTGTCCTTCCACTCACTATAAAAAGTAATCGATTATCCACTATCATATAGACCATATAAAGAATCTAATCTCAACCAAACCCTAAATAAACTCTTATAAATCTACATTGTCAATTTCTAGACCTTATTGTCTTTCTAAAAGTGTAAGAACCCAGCCTTAAACATTAAATAATCTAGTTGATTTAACTATAATTCACATTCATACATTCTGAAATATCTTTTACATTTATACTATTAGATAATTAGGACATAACCTCATACATATAAGAACATATATTACAAACTATACCTTTCTACGCAATATTCATTTTTTAAAATATGAAACGTTTAGAACAAAATGTGATTTCTATCCCTAACAAAACTTCACAACTTAAAACATAAATTATTCTCTTTCTTTACCCATACTAAAACCCTATGAAAAACATTTTTAAACATCAAATCGGCACAAAAATCTCATAAAGTTACATAAAAAGTAAGAAAGAAACTGTTAGTCCGTGAACGAAAACATTTTCACAATGTTATACTTTTACAAATAAAATATAATCTCTTCATATTACCTTATAAAATCATAATTATACTGTAAAACCATAGAAATAATACATAAATCATAAAAGGTAAATTGTAAAATCATTTTCATATCACTCTTACATATAAAGTATCCCCCCATACAATACAAGGTCTAACCATCAAGGTTACATGTGGAATAACCATCACAGTATATTCCCATTGTCTCTTAGAGGAAACCTAACCAGTTAACTTTGTCTCTTTACCCAATGCATTGGAGAGCTAGAACGGGCTCACCCCCCTTCAGTTTATCATGGAACCACCCTTCATCAAAAATATTTTCAAGAACCATAACATTATTTTTAGACATAAATATTATATAAAATAATTATTATTGAGAAAAATAAATTTTCCATTTTTAAATCACTTTTCATTTTTAAGAGGTTGCGCACTTATGAATGAAATCATTTAATTTGAAAATAAACTTATAAAATTTTTAAGGAAAAATCAAATCAATAATTATTAATGAATGTGAGAAAATAAGCTTATTTTTTATAAGTAAAAACACATTTCTTTAATAAAAATATTTGTAAATTGTAAAGAGTATTTTAAAAAAGAAAGTCCCTTAAATTATGTCTAAAATCATTTTTTAATTGTAATTAATGTCATGGATGAAAAAACTAGATTAATTAATTAATTAATTAATTAGCTTTTACACATTTATTTTATTTATTACCATTTTATTGAGTTAATTAATGGCCATTGTGATGAGTTAAAAATATCTGAATCATCATTCAAGGAGTGTATGTTTCTTATCTTTATGGTCAGTTCCCTTGAGTATAATTATGGGAATTCTTTTCAAATGGAATAAAAACTAAAAAAGTAGAAATAAATTGAAATAATATGTTTTTGTAATTTTAAATGATCCCATATATCATTTTTTATGATTTGAGGATGATTCATTAGATAAAACACTAATGATAAATGTTTGGTTTGTTTTTTGTAGTTTTTATAACCATCACAAACTAGTGTCATTTTATTTAATATTATTTCTATAAATTATTTACATAAAATTAAAAATATATAATATTCATATTAAAATATATTTTTAATCATAATGATGGTTTACGACCTTCCATTATTGAGGTAATAGAAAATGAAAACTCAGCACCCATGAAGGTGGTGAATCCACACATCAATGATGATGTTTTCATTTTTCAGAATAAGAGCAGAAGAGAAGAGGTTTAATATGGATATTTCATTAACACAATAAAAAATAAATTTTATGAATGAAATTAGATTTATCATGTCACTTTTTATAGGTTAGGTGAGGAAAAGTTTTAAATAAATAAATAAATAAATAATTTAAAAGTCAAAGAATGGAGGAGTTTACCTCTTGAATATTGTCTCCTTGAGAACCTCCATAAGGAACTTGGTTTTGATATTTTGGTGAAACCAAAAGGTCTTGGACATATGGAAGAGTATCGGGAAATAAATTTGGTATAATTTATAAAATATACACAGTTTTAAAGGTGTTAAAAGAAGAGTTGGTGAGAGGTGTTATTAATTGGGAGATGGGAACAGTGTTTTTTATTATTTTATCATTTGTTTATAATTTTAGCTCAATATGATCAATAGTATAGATTCTTGTGACTAAGTATAGTAACCAGTGCATATGAGTTCAAAATAATGGGTGATTACATCATAAATGACTCAATAATTCATGAATTTAACTTATAATTCTAAATATCATAAATTATTATATTTCACTATTCACTACAAATTAAACTATTTCAAAAAAAATCCCAAAAATCCACCCCTACCATTGTTCAATATGTAGATTTAAGAAATGGACTCCATTTTTTGAAAATAATTTTCTAAATATTATAAATATGATTTTTAATTAAAATCATCATTTATTCGAAAAATACTGATTTTAATATTATAACAGATTTTTTTAACACTTTGAAAAATTAATTTAGGTCTCATAAAATTATATTATAATTATAATACAAAAAAATTAATTTATGAATCTATTTTATGAAAATAATTTTTATTTAAAATCATTAAGTTAATTATAAAATTTTAAATAAGCATTTACGTTTTTCAAAATCCCTAACACTTAATTTATCATTTTTAAAACATTTTTTTACTTATTCCATGATATAAATATATCATATTTTCATCTATGAGATACCTAAATTTAATTTATACATTCATAGGAATATTTATTATTCTGATGTCTATATTATTATTCCTAATGGTCACATTACTATTCTAAATGTTAGGTTAGTATTCAATTAGTATAGATTACCTAATTTTTATAAATACCACTTATTTAAAAATAATTTTTTAATTAATTTAACTATTTAATTCTAGAATGAAAAAAAATTATTCTATAATTTTCTGGGTTGTTTCATTCTCCCCCCCCCCCCCTTTGAAAATTCATCCTTAAAATTTTATTCAGTTATTAAACAAGTGAGGTTACCTATCCCTCATAGAATTTTAATATCCCCATATTGCTTCTTCTACCATGTGGTTTCTCCACAAAACCTTAACTTGGGGAATTACCATATTTTTCAATACCTTCACTCTATAGTCAATAATATGAACAGTTTTCTCCTCATAAGAATGGTTCTCTTCTAGTTGAACTACTTCAAGGCTAAAAACATGAGATGAATCTGACACACAATTTATTAACATCAAAACAGGAAAAACATTGTGTATGTGGAAAAATAATTGCAAAATCCACTTGATAAGTAATATATACAGCTTTCTCTAGGATTTTATAAGTTCCAATGAACAATGGACTAAACTTCCCATTATTACCAAAACTAATCATAATTTTCCATAGAGAAACTTTTAGAAATATATGATCACTTACCATGAAAGAAATATATTTTCTCCTGTTATCCACATAACTTTTCTACCTACACTAAGCTATCCTCAGGTGGTACTAAATCATCTAAACTTTATCTACTATTTACTCTACCAATTTTAGTCGCATCAAATTTTTTTCACCTACTCCATACCAAAATGTTAGAGTTTGACATCACTTTCCATATATTTCTTCAAAAGGTTCCATCTATATACTCGAATGAAAAATGTTATTATAATAAAAATCACCCAAAGAAGGATATCAATCCCATCTTACATGGTAATCCAATTACCAAGCACAAAGCATATCCTCCAATGTTTAAATTGTTCTCTCTAACATTCCATTATATTGATAATAAAAATCAATGCTAAAATTTAATTCAATTCCAAATGACTTCTTAAGGCCTTTCCAAAATTTATAAGTGAGCTTGGGTTCACGATCAGATACAATTGAGAGAGGAATTTCATGTAACTTGACTATATCTTTGAGCTATAGTAAAGAAAGCTTATCTAAAGATATAGTTCCTTGAATAGGAATAAAATGTATAGATTTATGTATTCAATCAATAATAATCCAAATCACATTGTTACTATGATATGTTTTTGGTAATCCCACTACGAAATCCATGGATATATTTTCTCATTTCCACTCTAGAACTAGAAAATACTAAAGTATCCCCTTTAAAAATTTTCATTGTTCTTTTACCTATTTAAAAGTAAAATATATCATAGAAAATTCAATAATGTATTTTTCATCTCATCACACCAGTAATAATCTCAAAGGTCTATATACATTTTAGTGACTCTAAGATGAACAGAAAATAGAGAACTATCAGCTTCACATAATAACTATTTCTAAAACTATGATTCAAAAGGAACACATAATCTCATCCAAAATCTAAAAACACAATCTTTATCGATGTTAAATTCTAGTTAATTACCCTTTTAAACTAATTATAACTTCTTCTGTAACTCACAGTCTTTTTTTGTGCTTTCTCAATTATATTTGATAGAGATTATTGCACTAAAACTGGAAACCAAATAGGGTAATTTCATACACCAATAACATTCAATAAAAAATTAATCAAATCATTAACCAAGGGGTGATGTCTTAAACATAACATGGTAAAGGTAGCATTATGTTTTCAACTTAAGGAATCATCCAATTTGTTTGTTTTTTTAGGATGGTAATTGATTGTGAAATAATAATTCATTACTAGTATTTTCCATATTTTCTAAATCTAGTTCAATTACTTCTAAGTAAATATATACTTAAAACTTCTATGATCAGTATATAGTCTACATTTGGATCCATATAAATGATGTATTTAAATTTTCAACATGAAACTCACAACTGCTAAATCAAAATCATGTGTGAGATAATTTAAATCATGAGGCTCCAGTTATTATGAAGTTTAAGAAATTACCTAATAATTGTGCATTAAAACACAACCAAGTCCCTTTAAAGAAGCATCACTATAGATGAGAAAGTATCATTTTCTAGAAGGTAGGGCCAAAACTAAAGCATTCACCAATCTCTTTTTTTACCTAAAAAACCTCACATTCTTCTATCTAAATAAATTTAACCCCTTTTCATGTTAACTTAGTTAGAAGGCTATATAATTATGCAAAGTTTTTAACAAAACATTGGTAATAGCATGATAATCTAAGAAAACTATTAATCTCAGAAAACAATAGGTCTTTTCCATTAATCAACCAATTTTTTAGCACGATCAATTATTATGCCATTATTATTTACAATGTTCCCAAGAAAATAAATATGTTGTAACTGAACATCACATTTTCTAAATAATCTGTACAATCTATTTTCTTTTAGGATTTTTAGAACTATCATTTTTTATTTTTCATGTTCCTCATAACTTTATGTATAAACCAAAATATCATCAACAAAAATAACAACAAACTTGTCCAAATATTCATAAATGATCTTATTTATAAGATCCATAAAAACAGCAAGAGAATTTTTCAAACCAAAGGGCATAACTAAAAACTCATAATTGCCATATCCAGTTTGGAATGTTTTTTTTAGAATTCCATCCTCCTTTGCCTTTAGCTGATTGTACTCAGATCCCAAGAAAATCTTAGAAAAATACTAATCTCACTAGATATAATCAAAAAAGTAATTAATATGAGTCAATGGATACTTATTCTTAACATTAATGTTATTTAATGAACTATAATCAATACAAATCTACATATAATCATCTTTATTTTTTAATAAAAAATAGGCGAACCCCAAGGTGAAGTACTCAAATGAATGAAACATTTATCTAGAAACTCTTGCAACTTTATTTTTAATTCTAAAATTTCTACCTCATTCATTCTATAAGGGGGTTTTTAAATACCATTTTCATCAGAGACTAAATTAAAAGAAAACTCAAGATCCCTATCTGTTATAATACTAGGAAACTCGTCAAGAAAAACATCCAAATTCAAATTTACCACCATAAAATAATTAATCTAAATAGTTTTCTTATTTTCAATAATATGTGCAAGATAAATTTAATTTCTATTTTTAATGGTTTCTATACTTCTTGGTATTTTATCAATGGTATGGGTTTATTCTTGTATAGAAATTGAAACTCTTTTTGAAAATTAACTTTTTTATCTCTTAAATCAATCTTATCATGGTAAATAGAAATCCAATCTATACCTAGAAAAATATCAAATTCTACTAAGGGAAATATAGAAAGGTTTTCAAGTATATTCTTTCCACACACATCGACAGGAATATTCTTATAGTTTTTTTTTGCCTTAATATTTCCTCATATTTTTTACCATATGTTCTTGATTCATTTATTGTTGTAGAATTTCTAATTTACTAGAAACATTCTCTGAAATAAAATAATGTGTATACCCTGTATCAAAAAAATATTTTTAAAATATGATTAAATAAATAATGTACCTGATACCACTTCATTGGATGGATCAATATCTGCTGAAATAATTGAAAAGGATTTAACCACACCCTTCTTCTTATAATCAGGATTCTTCCCATTATTTAGGTTTCTCTTCAGACACTCATTTTTATAATGAACAATCTCATTATATCTAAAAAAATTTACGATATGTATATCAGAATTGTTATTTCCACTACCATGGTATTTTTCATTGCAATTATCAAAGAAATACCCAAATTTACCACATAAAAAACACTTACCAGACTTTAAAAGGGATTCCCCACTAAATATTTTACCACAATTATCATAAAAATGAAAAATTAATTTTGTTACCATCCATTATTTCCTTTTTCATCACACCATAAGCACTTTTTCTATTTTTTTAAAAATAACACATGATCATCAACAAACTCCAGTTCCACCTTCTCCACATATAAACAATTTTTTTATAAATTTTGAATTCATGATAAGTAAATGTCCTTCTATATTTTTTATTTAATCCTGAGTAAAAATGATTGATTTTACTATCAAGATCTCAGATAGAATTTTGAGTGTAAATTTCCCATCAATTTATTTTTTTCTTCATATGCAGCCACTTAATCCTCCACCTCTCTTAATTACAAGAATTATTTCCATACTAAGTCAAATTTCCATAGAAAATTATTTTTGAATTCATACCTTTAAAAAGCATTAATTTTATTGTTATCCTTGATATTCTTGAACATTGACCAACACTAATTGGATTCACCTTCAAAACAGTAAATATAAATACTAACCATTTGATGGTATGAACATCCCATTACATTGAAAATATTTTCTTGGTCTTTAATACACCCTCCAGATACCACTTTGTAAGATGATCTAATAAATATAGAAGGGTGTTTCCCCATAATATTTTCCACCACTAACATATTCAAATGAGGTTGATCTAACTGATCTCATGCATAGATTCCACTATCATTTATATCCTATATCAACTGATCCATTTTATTAACAAACTACTTGGTTCAAATTCCCACCATTCCAGGTTGCAGATTCGGATGGATTTCATACTCTCTATATATTCCTACTTCAACTTCCCTATTTCTTTTGTGGAAAACCATTATGAATAGAAATATCATAGAGAAAGCAACATGGTAATATTAAAATGAAATATCATTTAAACTTAATCATAAAGTAAAAAAAGTAATTTATGGGTATTATATTAACATTATCATAACCCCTAAAGTTATATAATCCTTTCTTTGATTCCAACTATAAAGGCATGGCCTTAAACATTACATAATATAGTTAGTTCAACTAGAATTCACATTCCTACATTCCTAAAGAAATTTTATCTTTATAGTTTTAGGAAATTGTGTCATTACCTTGTACATATAAACTCATATATTACAAATTAGAAACTTCTAATCAATGTCCATTTTTCAAAATATGATACTTTTAGAACAAAATGTTATTTCTATCCATAATAAAACGTCACAACATTAAACATGAATTATTATCTTCCTTTACCCATCCAAAAACATTGTGAAAAAATTTAAAACTTGGGATGACAAAAAAATATCAAAAGGTACATAAAAAGGAATAAATAAACCATTAGTCTATGAATGAAAACATTTTCACAAATTTATAACTTTTACACGCAAAACATAGTCTCCTTAGTTTACCTTATGAAATCATAATATTACTATAAACCCATATAAATCATACATAAAACCTAAAAGGTAACTTATAGAATCATTTTCATGTAAATATTATATATAACATAGATATCTTGGCTACATAGGGAGTAACCATGATTGTTACACTTGGACTAACCATCGCATTATGTTTCCATAATATCTTAGGAGAAACTGAATAGGTTAACTCCATCCCTTAACCATATTCATTGGATAGATATAATGGGATCACAAAGACAAGGTTTATCATGGAATAAAACATCATCATAACAATTCCCAAGAACCATAAAATTTTCATAACACATAAATTTTTCATAAAAGAAACATTCTTGAGGAAAATAATTTTTTAATTTTAAAATCACTATTCATTTTTAAGAAGTTGTCTACTTATAAATGAAAACATATTATTTGAAAATAAACTTGTGAAATTGTAAAGGATACATAAAATTAATAATTAATCATGGATATAGGAAAATTTTATTCTGTTGTATAAGTAGAAAAACATTTCTTTAATAAAAAATTTTGTAACTTGAAAATAAGATTTTTAAAAGGAAAGACCCTTAACTTATGTCCAAAAGCATTCTGCATTGGTACTTAATATCCTGGAAAATAAAATTAGATACATTAATTACTTAATTTATAAAACTTTACATGTGTATTTTATTTATTACCATTTCATTAAGTTCATTTATGGATATTTTGATGAGTTATAAATTTTAGAATCACCGTTCCAGGAGCGTTTATTTCATGGCTTTATAGTCAGTTCCCTTGAGTATGATTATGGGTGTTCTTGTCAAATGGAAGAAAAACTCTAGAATTTGAAATAAATTGTATTAATATGTTTCCATAATTTTAAATGATCTCATTTATCATTTTTCTAATATAAGGACAATTCATTAGATAAAACATTAATGATAAATGTTTGGTTTTTTTTATGGTTTTTATGACCATTACAGACTAGTTTCATTCTATTTAACATTATTTCAATAAATTAGTTCCAAAACATTAAAAAAGTTATAATATACAAATTAAAATATTTTTTACCATAATAATGGGTTTTATTAACATGCTTTATGGTGACAATATAAAATGAAAACTCATCATCTACAAAGGTGGAGAATCGACATGTCACGGATGATGTTTTAATTTTTTATAATAATAGGAGAAGATAAGAGGTTTGATGATGGAAATTACATTAACAAAATAAAATTATAGTATATTTTTTATACTATATTTATCATTTCACTTTGGATAGAGTGGGTGAGGATAAGTTATAAATAATTAAATAAATAAATAATTTAAAAGTGAAATAATAGAGGATTATACCTCTTGAATATCATCTCCTTCAAAACATCCTTAAGGTACATGGTTTTGGACTTTTGATGATACCATAAGGTCTTGGATTTGTGGGAGAGTCTTTTCATTGTAATTGGAAAGAATTTAGAGAAGATAAAATTCTTTGAATGTGTGAGGATAACAGGTGGTGAGGGTGGTATTCATAGAGAGAGGAGAGACGAGTTTTTGATTATTTTATTCATTTGTTAATTATTTTATCTCAATAATATCAATAGTTTTAATTCTATTAAAAAATTAAAGTAACGGGTTCATGTGAGTTAAATATAATGGGTTCTTACATCATCAAAACTCAAAAATTTAGGTATTTAACTTATAATTTTAAATACCGTAAATTATCGTATTTCACTATTCAACAACAATTCAACTATTTCAGAAAAATATCAACAATTTAACATAACCATTTTTTGACAAGAATACTTAAAAAATGGATACCATTTATAGAAAAAAATTCTAAATATGATAAATTTAATTTTTAATTAAAATAATAATTTATTTGAAAAATACTGATATGAATATTATAACCAATTGTATAACACTTAATATTAATTAATGTCTTATAAAAATATCTTATAATTATAATACAAAAATATTAATTTATGAATCTATTTTATGAAAATAATTTTTCTTTTAAATATTTATATTAATTATAAAATCATAAATAAACATTAATTTTTCACAAAAATGCTAACACTTAATTTATTATTTTTAAAACATTTATTTTCTTATTTCACATTATAAATATGGAATATTTTTATTTATTAAATACCTAAATTTTATTTATACATTCATTGGTGACATTATTATTCTAATTCCGAGATTACTATTCCAAACGGTCACATTACTATTCCAACGGTCATGTTACTATTCTATTTGTATAGATTCCTTAATTTCTATAAATACCAATTATTTCATTGTATATTTAAAATGAATTTATTTATTTAATTATAGAATGAATAAAATATTCTATAAGTACCTAGGTTACTACAAAAAGACCAACCCTAGGTCCCTTAAAATGAGATCTAAGACTATTCCAAAATTATTTTTCTTATAATACCTACAAATATATTATAACCATTATCAAATAATGAATCAAAAATCATTAATATACTAATATTTTATTATTATTATTTTAAATTCATTTTACACCTCTTTTTCATCCTATAAAAAGAAAAAACTTCACATGTGCGTACATACTACTTACCATCTCCACATAGTGGTGTAGTTCCTTTTCCATCACCACTTTACTTTGATAGTAATAAAGATAGAAATAATTAATATATAATATATTTATGGAATTATTATGCTTCTAGAACTGTAATATTATATATGTCTTCTTACATTCCAATCTATTAAAAAATGATAATGTTGCTCGTGCATACATATAGACTATCACCCCCACGAATAGATGGGATTTAATTTTCATATCTTCATTACCTAGATGGTACTAAGGATAGATTTATTGAATATATATTATATTTATATCATGATTAAAATTCTGGTGATTGTGTAACCATAATCAATGAAAATTGACCTGAACTTCCATAGCAAAACATGCATAAGAAAGTAAAGCAGTTAACACCAAAAACAATGATAATAATGAAAGATTATTGATTAATAGGAGATAAGATGTTATAATAGGATCATATATGATATTATAAAAATTAATATTGTTTTGTTATAAATTAACAACATGTTTAAAATCATTACAAACTATGTTAAAGAACAATCTACTAAGAGGAAATGTGAGGTAAGGGATTTCATCTCGATTCTCCTTCATTGGGGAATATTTTATTATTATGCACCTAAATTCTTTTATATGGTGTTTATATTGAACTTTTAAATTTTAGCTATTTAATACTTAATAATTAATGTTATTTTATGTTTTAATTCAAATTATTATATCTATGGGTATTTGAATTAAAATTTACCCAGTGGTAGGGGGTTTCTAAATTGAATTTCCATTCATAAGGTAATATTTCTACCTCATGAATGTGTTTTGATTTTGTGTGAAATTAAATATGATTGAATTTTGTTTTATTTAAACTTTTCTTGTGTTTATTTACATTTCTTATACATAATAACTTCATTATATAAATTCTCACTCCAATGATATTGTCTTTGTAAGGATTTTCATCTCAATTTTCACTCCATTGTGGCATATTTGGTATTATGAACCTATTTTATTTTAGGTGGAATATATAATTCCAATTTTATATATTAAAAATTAATATATATTAATTAATTTTTATTAATGTTTTATTTCAAGTATACTCTTTTAAGGAGTTACAATTTAGAAGTTACCAAAGACGAAACAATTTAATTTACAATTTAATTTTTTTGGATTTCTATTATTTTTGTTGAAATAATATTATAATAAATCCATAATAAAATACATATATTTTCGTATCATATATATATTTAATTATTTTTCATGTTTTATTACAACTTTTACTCTATTATTACCTGGAATAATGAGAAGAAATTTTAAAAATAAAATCTGATCTTAATTCTCTTTTTTATCAAGTATATATTTGTTCCATGCCTATATTTTTCAAAAATGTTTTAAAAAAGTACTTTATATTTCTAAAATTATTTATTAAGGTAATTTTATTTTATAATTGACTTTTTAAAAGGTTTTAAAGGAATATTTATAATTTTTTTAAAAGTTAATTTTTAAATTTCATTATAAAATGTCAAAAGGAATGTTATCTTTTTAACTTATACAACATTAATAACCTTTCCACTACCAAATCTGTTTTATTCTCTTTAGTTTATTCAATAAGATTTAAATTATTTTAAAAATAAAATTCTTTATGAAAAAATATTATAAATTCTTTATTTCTAATTTCTTTAATTATTTAAAATAATTATTTTCACTAAAAAAATCTATTTTTTTAATGAATTTATGGCCATCTGTCATCTATTGATTGATTTTGTGGTCATTAACTTTATCTTAGAACATTCAATTTATTTTGATCATATTTAATTGGATATTAAATTTATCTTAAATATTATTATTCCTTAGGTCTTGGATATGATTATTTCTTAAACCATATACCATTTTTATATATGGAATTTTACTTTGAAAGTTGTTTTATTGACTCATGAAATATTAATATTATGTATTATTTATTAGATATATATATTTATTGGTAAAAATGTTTTTTATGAATTAAATTGATCATTAAATATATGAGAAATGCATTATACATGATGTATGAGATCATGAATTCCAACATTATGCATTTTATTCATTGATAATTCAGCTATTATAATCAATGATATTATTACATTTGATATTATCCATGGACGCATTTAGTGATCAACATATATATTAAATGATATGTTTTTTAGTTATTTTCCTTTCTATATTGATCATGAATTATTTATTCATAATATCTTTCATTTTACTTAACACTTAATGATCATTTTATCCCACGCTTATTTTGTTTCCATTCCCTAGGATATGTTAAAGAAAACTTTTAATGAGTTTCAAGGATGTTGAACATTTTCTATTGTTATATTTTATATTTTATTTCTAATTTTAAATGGAAATCATGTACATATCTGGTTCTTTAAGACTACTAGAATTATCATATCTTTAGGATGTGATCCTTTGTATCTTATAACAATGTAATAAAGTAGACATTATCTTTGGGTTAATGGAGTTGGGGTTTTATAGTTGGTATGAGAGGAAGTTTAGTATAAACATTTGGAACTAGATTTGGGGAAAAAATATATTAGGTAATATAATCATGTGATTTAATTTGATGATAATTATAATTATATTAGAAAAATCATAAAGTTTTGGTAAGGTATAGATTATGTGGTTTTTCTAGAAATACATCCTTGTTTGGATACAACAATTGGATAGGGTTTTGTCATAGATTCATCTATGGGTGATAACCCTGAAAAGAATTAGTTGAGTATATCTCATTCATCATTATGGTTTATATTGATTGTTCCCATACTATGAACCTGCTTTGAATCTCTTAGGGATATGATTGGGTTAATATAAATTTTATTTATAAATCATTATGATTAATGAAATAATAGAACCTATGAAAACCTATAATATTACCTAGTGATATGGGATAAACCTAAAGTGACTTAGGATGATAAGTGTAAGGTTAAACATAACTTTAAAGGCATAAATACAAATTATTAGGTTTTATGTGATGGAAATATATCTTGAATGAGTATATTTTATGGGACATTTATTTGAATACAATTATTTGGTTTAGTATATGTTTTAGTGATAAGATTATATAAGGAATAATTATTTTATATTTTGTGGAAATAAGTTTAAATGTATTGGTAAACTTTTTGGTTAATATGATCATTGATGTTAATGTAATAATAGTCAATTATGATTATTTAATTTCTATGTAGAATATTAGATGTATATAAAACCTTAGTGGTTGAAGAGATATTTTATTATTAATGTTATTTTGAATATTTACATAATCTTTTTGGGAAGGTTATAGGAATTATATTAGTATAGTTTTACAGAAAATGAAAAAGGGTGGGCTATGTGGTAACTCATCACATTCAGAAAGGTCGCAAGGTACCAATCACAACTAAATGGTGACAAGGGTGAACTGCCTACCACTCGCCTATATGGTATCCTAATTAGTATTTCATTCTTTTATACTTAAATAGTTTTATGGATAAATATTACATTGATTTTTAAAATCATATTATAGGATAAAATATTTTTTAATTTTTGGGATTTTGAAGCAATTAATGATTATCCTAGAGAAATTTTATTAGTTTGAAGTATATATAACCTTTAGGTTTAAGGTAACAGATTATTTTAAAAAACTTCTATTATGTTTCTGGAGATGTAAGCTTAAGATTATGAGATAACCTTAGAGGCTAAAACTGTTTTTAGTGTTAAGGTTTTAGAGATTAAAGTATACATATATTCATATTGAATATCATGTACTAAAAAATTCAATTTTGGTAAATATTTAAAGAAATAGGGAATTACTTTTCATTTATTTTATGGATCTTATAATCGATTAAAAGTTAAATTTAGTGCTTGAGGCATGAAAAAATCATCTTCATTTCTTGGAGTAAGATATGAAGTGGAAATTAATTGAAGCGAAACCAAAGGTTGAAATTTTTCGTAAGAAATAAAAATAAATTAAGGAATTATATTTTCCAATTATATCTATTTTAAAATTAAAATAATGAATTAAATTTAGGAAAAGTATCTTGAATTAAAAATGTTATACATTTACCTTCATTTTTTGTAAATCTTTGGACTTTTCACCAATGACAGGTTTAAAGTTTTTTAGTTGTTAAATTTCCCATGACCATGTTATCTATCACCATATATTAGTCCTTGGAAAATAATATTAAATTAAATATCTATATATTAACTTTAAACTAATTTTATTCTTATCAGGGAACCTGAATACATGATATTTTCGGTAACCTTTATGTTTCACACTTTCCCTTTTCAAAAGAAGTTTTATTATCCCTATGTACGATGTGTGTTTTCTAAAAACGCTGATCATTTAATGACTAAGATAAAATTAAGAGGGAGAAATTTATTTAATGGAGGTATAATGTAACATCCTAATAGTTTTATAATACATTCTTATTTAAATAAATTTATTTTCTTTGATAGATTTTATTTCGCTCAAAACTGAGTTTAAATGAAACATGGTATACTATTAAAATATTATTTTTTAAACATGATCATTATAGCCAAAACATTAAGTTATATATATGAATAAAAATAAATAAATTATGTAAAATATGTATCAATTTAATATATAATGTAAATAAATTGAAAAATATGTACTCAACTTTTAGTAAAATCATTTTATGCTTCAAAAATACATTTTCTTCAAAAATAATATTTCTGTGACCAAATAGTATAATTTAATTATACAAATTTCAAAGAAGTTTGTTTGAAAAAAGTGAAATTCATTTTTGAAATCATCATGTCATGATTATATTATGGTGAATTTTTGATAATTTTCTAAAAGGAGTGATTTTCGATGAAAACAAAAATAAAATGATTTTTATTAAAAATCGTTTTTTCATTTAAATAATTTACAATGTTATATTTTATTTTAAAATTGATCTAAAAGTAAAATTAGTTATTTTATATTACTAATAATCCAATTAATCTCATTGTAATTAATTATATATTGTATTTTTCTATAAAAACTTTTTATACTTGGGAGAACGTTTTTTTGGGAAACAATTTTTCATCATGATTTATGGGATTAATTTTAATTTCACCACTTATGTTAATTAAATCATGGACTATATATTGAATATTTTTAATCAATTGGTTAAATTTTTTTAAATAGTCCCATTTTATTTTTGGTTATTATGAATAGTAACCATGGTGGATATTTTTCACCTCGATAAGGGTAAATCATGTAATTGAGGTAAAAATAATGTTATATGACACTAAAAATCTACCCAAAACTTGACTTTATTTCATTACATGGGTTTAATTCAGGAATATCCATCCAAATAATAAATATATATAATTTTGGTGCTATTTGACCTTGGTAATTAAATTTATATTATTTTACGTAAAGAAAATTCCAAAATATCACTATCTTGATTTTATTATCTATAATAGTTTTTGACAAGGATAAAAAATAAAAATTATGTTCACTTATAAACTTTATTTGAATGATTAATTATTATTTTATAATGATAATTAATTTTAATTTTTATCGATGAAATAATTAGCTTAAATTATTATGCAATGTCGACATAGTATTTATTCAATTAAAATTAAAATAATTTAATTTAATTTAAACACTATAAAAGTAATATTTTTGGGTTAGTTGAAGTTTAAAATTAATTTAATAGATAAAAAATGAAATATTATAGTTTTTTTTAAATTATATATTTTAATTACATAGTTTTCTTCATGTCTTTAAATTCAAACTAAATGAAAAGTTTCAAAATGACATTATTAATATTTTATGAAAAATAATATTTTAGAAAATTATTTAAAATTTAAAAAAAACATTGAAATAGGAAAAGTAGGATCATTAATGGTTGAAAAATAACATGAATTTTCCATTTTTGAGAAAATTATTAACTTTTAAGTAAAATTATAACCCATTAGTATTGAAAAAGTCGTTATTGCAGTTGAGTTTAAAATTTATTAATGAAGAGGTTAAACCAATAGATAAGGTAACAAATACCACATAAAACAGTCTAAATTTTATTGGTTAAAATTAATTCAACCATATACTATCTTATATTCGAAATTGTGGCCACATATTTTCACTTTCACAAGAAAATTACTTTATTATAATTAAATATTTTTTAATTCCATTTGATTCCTTTCGTTCACTATAAAAAGGCACCACCTCTCCACTCTTCTATACACCTCCGAGAGCCTCTTATATTGAAAAAAAACCATAAAAACTATTCTAAAAATCATTATTCAATTTATAGATGTTATATTATTTCCAAAGGACCAACCATAGGTCTCTTAATTGGAGATATAAGGGAAGTTTATCGAAGAAGAGGTAATCATCTCTACCGAGTCATTTTAATTTATTTCTTTTTCTACTTCCTCTAAATATATTGTACCTATTACAGAATAATGAATCCAGTATCATAAATAAAATTATATATTATTATTATTATTATGGTACAACCATTTTCCACCTCTATTCCATCCTACAGAAAGTGAAAATATCATTCGTGTGTATGTATGGATTTCTGTCTCCACATAGCTACGTGCATTACACCAAAATTTAACATTAGCAGCAGTTTTTTAGGGGCGGTTTATGAAACCGCTGCTAATTTTTTTAAATAATTTAGCAGCAATTTATTACAAAATGGTTCTAAATTTTCTAATGATTTAAAAAACGTGACACTTCTCCCCCGACCCCTCCTATGCTTCACCCTCGACCCCCCCCCCCACCCCACAAATCCTTATGAATCCTCGACACTGATCATGTTACTCACCACCCATCACTGTAAGTATAACCCTCATTGTCCCCTCCGACACTTCTCTCTGACCCCCCCCCCCCCCCCGACTCCCCGAAGCCCTACCTGACCCCCAAAGCCTTGTCATCTATCATGAACATTGGTGTGGTTATTTTTGAAGGAGTTTATTTTCAAAGTGTTTCAGATTAGGTTCTACTTTTTTGAGGTAGGAGTAGCTATGAAATTGTTTCATTTTAGAATTATAAGCAGGTGTTTACTTTCTAAATTCCCTTTTTTATGAAATTACAAATATTTTTGTTATACCAATGGTTTTTGGAAAATAATTTTTAGTGATTTGAGGTTGGTATAAATGGGTTTTCACATGAATACCATGTTTTAATTTTTTTTTAATGGAATGTTTTATTATGCTAATATTCTTGTGAAATCCCTTATTTCTTTTTGAAATGGTTATCATGTTTTTAAATGGATTTTTACCCGATTATGGTTTTTAATGAGTGAAAAAAAAGGTTTTAAAAAGTATTTGATTTGTAATTGAGGTGTTGATATCTAAATATTTTAAAAAAAATGGTTGTTTTAATGTATTTAAATTTGGTATTTTAAACGTGGTCATGGTTTAAACCTTCTAAAATGACTTGTTGGCCTATTTTTAATGGTTTGATGGATGTGGTTTTCCCTTTTTCCTTATTTTTACTTTCAAATATAAATATCCTTGCTGAAGTGTAGCTTTGAAACATTTTAAAATAAATGGTCAATTTTTTAAAACAATTAAAACATGTCAAGTTGTGTTCATGGGATTTTTGAGGGAAATGAAGTTCATTGGATATGTTTTTTTTCAAATAAGATAACCCTTGTGTAACAGTTACATTGAAATGTTTTAAATGCTTTAGTGTTTTCCATCATTTTCTATATATTTTTTGGTAATTATTTTATGTAAAATAAAATTTTTTTTTCGTTTCAAGACATGTTTTGGTGTCAAAGTACTATTTAGAACATTGGTTTTAAATGGTCTATGTAGAAGGAAACCTTTTATTCCCCCTTTCTCATTTACCACCAGTGTGGCTTTCTGATAAATATGTGATTCTTGTTTCTCACCATGCATTATAATTTGATACTTATTCCTTGATTGTATTTTATGTATGTATCGAGTACTACATCATTGGGTGTTGGGGTTGAGTGTTTTTATGATTATTCCTCATGTGCTAAACTTGCTGCATTTTCACTATTTCTCAGTTACACTATTGTTCAAGGGAAAATATTTACTAATTGGATGACCTAACTTATTTATCTATTTGGTTCACATGCTTCTAGTTTCAAACCAGTCATTATAGGAACAAGGTCTTTATTACAACCCTTCTTTTATTACAAACTTAAACATGACTTATTACATACATTATTCACTTGATACAACATATAAGATCGACAGGTCTAGTGTCTTTGGGGATTAAGATCATTACATAACAACTTAAAACATGTAATACAACATCTTTATTGAAAACTTCCTTTACATGACCACTACCTTCTCTCATACATAGCATTGCATGGGATAACCTGAGGACATGCATAAGAAAAGGGGTGAGCTATAAATCCCAGTAAAGGAATAAACATGGAATACATGAGGAATACAATACATGTTATATAATAGGCATATCAATATATCACAAGAGAAACATGGGCATAAATGCATGATAAACCATGATAATCATAACATGGAAATGTGGCAACAACACTTAACAAGGAATTAGCATGAGCCAAGGCCCATTGCACATGAAGCAGGAGTAAATTATCATTGCACATGAATCACGAGTAAACCCTTATTTCACTTGAATTATCATGATCCAACACTAATTGCACATGAAGTATCATGATACTATACTTTACCCAATGCATTGGAGCGTTATAAGGGCGCACCCTTCTTAAACATTTCATTTCATGCATAAGTGTTCCACATGAATCATAAAACATGGATTCATAAAACAAAATCATTTATTCCACGACAAAGGATTTTGGAATGAAACTTTATAATCAATTAGTAAATGTGAATGAAGTTTAATACCCTTGATGGAGAAATGGGCATGGTATTCACTACACAATGGCATTGGATTAGAAAATCGGTGTAATTTTGGTAGCGTAACGGCGTGATATAAGAATTCAAAAAAATGGATTATGAGAGAGAAAGGGGTGCCTCATAATATCTACATGAAATTGACAGTAAGGGTTCATATTGATACATGTTCCAACAATTTTAATGGAATTTATATTCATGATACAAAAGTATTTCTTGAATGTAAATGATGAGAGAGAAGTTCCTTTCTGAATTTCGGCATAGTAACAGGTGTACATGGGAGGCATTTAATGATAGATAATTGGGTCTCCCATAATTCAAATAATAATAGGATAGTATGGGGGATCTGAGAAACCATACCCCAGCATTTATAATTGAAATTAAAATGGCATAACAATATTAAGAAAATTGGACAAAAAGTGAAAGGAAGAAAAACCCTTACTTGGAAGTGTGCTTCCAAAGGATTGAGAGAGGATTGAGAGAGGCTTCTTGGGAGATTGGGGCACCTTGAGAGGATTATAGAGAGATTATGGAAGAGGTTGGATTAACTCTAAAGGCTTTGAGTGTGGAGTAAGTGGGATCTTGGGTGGGTTTATATAGGAAAGGTGATTGAATTCTTCATTATTTAGGTTTGGGACCCCTTACATTAAACTAATCCAAACCACAAATAATCTCATGGTTTTTGCCCATGGTTTTTTGAAAATGGAATAGAAATAAAATATTTTATAAGGCCAAGGTCCAAACTTCTTAAAATAATGGGGTTGCTTATGTGGAGGTGAGTCACACTCCCATGGAAAATAATTTAAAAAGACAAGATGTTCAATAAGTCTTGAGGGGCCCATTAATTCTTTATAAAATAAGTAAAACAAACCCAAAATCACATTATTTTAATGGTAAAACATATATTGTCCGAACATAAAGATTATAGTATTTTATTACATCACTATTGGGTCATTATGTTGTCATAAAACACATTATATATTTAAACGGTATTTAATTTTTACCCAAAAATTTGACTGTCTCAGAAAATTATGAAAAATTCACCGTTGGATAATTTCGACATCCTGATTCCAGAAATAACATTTATTTTATCTAAATAATTTTCTAAATATGTTAATTTTTACTTTTAAAATAAAAACTGACATTTATCGAAAATTCACGAGTTTTGATAAAAATGGATTTCAAACCTTAATAAAATTTACAATTGCATTCATAAAATTATAAGATCATTTATATTTAATAAAAATTAATTTAATAATAATAATATTTTATTAAAATATTATTTAATTCAAAAATTTCTTAATTTAATAAAATAGAATTCTTTATTAAATAATAACTAAAAACACTATTTGTACTTTAAAAACTATTTACAATGTGTCAATAATGACAAGAAATTATATTTATTGTTATATAAAAAAATAATGTACATGAGCATAGTACTAGAGATTTGTTACATAACCCCATAAAACAGCTGCATAAGACCTAAGGTTAAGGTGTGAAATGGTGACAGACTCTAGGGGTGGCTCAGATAACATCGCTCGAGTGGTAATCTCTATCAAATTCCACTTTTCCCGTAGACGATCTCGTTCGAGCTTGACATGATGAAGCTCAACTTGGGCTTGGTCAAGAGAGAAACCCTAGGATGCCACCTCTTTTCTGAGCTCCGACAAATGGGCTTCGTATGGAGCAATTCTACTGGATGAGGCCATCGCTTCTTTTTTCTGAGTAAATTGGATTTGTTAAAGCCCTATATTTATACTAATAATGTGATCACTATTCAATGGCTATATTAGCAATGGTCAAAATTATTATCATAAAACAAAAGAATTTGATATTTTATATAAACATTTTACATAAGGACACATTTAATTATATCAACAGGGATGTCCATTAATGAAACTTTGGGTCGTTACAATATTCCCCCCTTAAGAAATTTCGCCCTCGAAATTTCCTTTTCCCATAATAGAACAGATGTGGGTAACTCAGCTTTATTATTTCCTCTGATTCCTAAGTAACTTCTTCAAACATGTGGTTTCACCATAACACCTTGACGAGGGGCATTGTCTTATTTCGTAGAACTTTTTCTCTACGATCTAAGATCTTCACTGGTTGCTCCTCATAAAAAAAGATCATCCTCCAACTGTACCACCTCATAAGAGAGTAAATGTGAAGGGTCCGGTATGTACTTCCTTAAGAGGGATACATGAAAGACATCATGTACTTTTTCCATGGTAGGTGGAAGTGCTAGTCGATAGGCCACAGCCCCGACATGGTCAAGAATATCTAAGGGGTCGATGTACCTTAGACTTAGCTTCCCTTTCTTTCAAAACCTCATGTCCTTCTTCCACGGAGATATGCATAGAAAAATAATGTCTCCAACTTTAAACTCAAGGTCTCGTCAACGGTTATCTGCATAACTCTTCTGTCGAATCTGGGCTGCCTTGATATGTGGTTGAATAGTTTTCACCTTCTCCACCATTTCTTCGACCATTTCTGGTCCAAGCATCTTACGTTCACCGAAATCATCCCAACATGTCGGTGTTCTGCACCCTTTCCCATACAGGGCTTCATATGGTTCCATTTGGATGCTCTAGTGGAAACTATTTTTATAAGAGAACTCAACCAGAGGAAGATGTTGATCCCATCCCCATTTAAAGTCCATTGAGCATGCTCTCAACATGTTCTAAAGTGTTTGGATAGTCCGATCAGATTGGCCATCAGTTTGAGGAATGTAGGCCGTATTGAAGTTCAGTTCAGTATTCAGAGCATGTTGAATACTCTTCCTAAACTTAGAGGTGAATCTTAGATCTCGGTCAGACGCAATAGATTGTTGTACTCCATGCACCCTTACCACTTCCTTGATATATATTCATTCCAGTTGATCCAATGATAAATCATCCCGAATATAAATGAAGTGTGCATTCTTTGTAAGACGATCCACCACGACCCAGATTGCATTGTTTGCTTTGGATGTCCTCGGAATTCCAGTGAAAAATTCCATGGTGATGTTCTCCCATTTCCATTCTGGTATAGGAAATGGTTGCATCATCCCCTTAGACTTAGGCTTCTCTTCCTTAACTTTCTGGCACACTAGGCACTTTTATGTATATAAAGCGATCTTCTTCTTCATATTATCCCACCAAAAGTTTTCTCGGAGATCTCAATACATCTTTGTGTTCCCTGGGTGAATAGAGAAATTTAAACTATGTGCATCATCCAAAAGTTCCTTCTTCAGCTTCGGACTTGATGGAACCAATAGTCTTTTCCCAAATCACAAAATTCCTTCATTATTAACATTAAACTCTTAGGATTTCATTTTTTCGATAGCTTCCACTTTTTCTTGAATTCCCACATCATCCTTTTGAGCATCCTTTAACCTTTCCAAAAGAGACGGTTGAGCAATAATTTATGAAAGGATTGATGATTTTCCCTTCTTTATGATTCTGATGTCCATCTTCATCAATTCTAAGAAGATTGGATCCTTCTCAATTCTCATCATTAATAGAATCGTTGGGTCCTTTCTACTTAGGGCATCTTCCACCTTGTTCGCTTTCCCCGGGTGGTAATGTATTGAACAGTCATAATCTTTGATGAGATATATCCATCTTATCTGGTGAATATTAATTTCTTTCAGTGTGAATATATATTTAAGACTCTTGTGGTCAGTATATATCTCACATTTCTCCCCATAGATATAATGTCGCCATATTTTCAAGGAAAAGATCACCGCCGCCAACTCCAGATCATGCACTGGATAGTTTCACTCATGGATTTTCAACTGCCTTGAGGCATAGGATATCACTTTATCATTCTGCATTAGCACATAGCCTAAGCCCTTCTTCGAAGGATCACTGAATACCACAAAAGGTTTCCTACTTGTGAGTAAATTGATCACGGGCATAGTGATAAACCTCTTTTTCAACTCCTTTAAGGTTTATTTTCATTCATCACTCCAAGAAAACTTTACTCCCTTTCGAGTTACCTTGGTAAGAGGGTTGGAAAATCATGATAAATTTCTCACAAATCGCCAATAATATCCAGCTAACCCCAAGAAGCTACGGATATTCGTTACCGATGATGGCCTCATTCATCCCTCAATTGCATCTGTTTTGGAGGGATCCACAGATATCCCATTGATTGTGATGATATGGCCCAAGAATGGGACCTCCTTTAACCATAACTCACACTTGATGTACTTTGCATAGAGCTTCTCCTTGCGCAATGTTTCTAGTACAGTTCTTAAATGCTCCTCATGATCCTCCTTGGTTTTGGAGTATATTAGAATATCATCTATAAAGACTACCACAAATTTGTTGAGGTAATATCTAAAGACTCTATTCATCAAGTCCATAAAGATTGTTGGATCATTAGTGTGTCTGAAAGGCATTAATATGAATTCATAGTGCCCGTATCTTGTGTGAAAAGTAGTCTTGGGGACATCTTCCTTCTTCACCCTTACTTGATAATATCCCAACCGCAAATCTACCTTGGAGAAGTATTGTTCTCCACGTAGCTGATTAAACAAGTCATCGATTCGTGGAATAGGATACTTGTTCTTTATTGTGATTTTGTTAAGTTTTTGATAATCGATGAAAAGCTACATTGACCTATCCTTCTTCTTGACTAAGAGGACTGGTGCACCCCATGGTGAAGCACTTGGGCATATAAACACTTTATCCAGATTCTTCTGTAGTTGTTTCTTCAGCACTTCAAGCTCCACCCCAGCCATTCTATTTTTAGTCTTGGATATTGGTAGCGCCCCTGGTGTAAGTTCAATTGAGAATTCAACATCTCTTCTAGGAGGAAGACCAGGCAGTTCCTCAGGAAACACTTCAGTGAATTCCCTCACAATAGGCATTTCTTCAAGGATGGTTTCTCCCTTGGACTCAATCATCTGATCCAGATACGTGTGATCATAGGGCATTAATATCCATGCTTGAGATGATGGATCTAATGGATATTCATCTTCCTCCTTACACTTGTAAAGAATCAGGGGTCGATTCTCCATATGGAGTGTGATTTCCCTCTCCTGATAATTTATGTTGGCTCTATATAAGGAAAGTCAATCCATGCCAAAAATTGCATCAAATTCCACTAGAGGAAGTATGACGAGGTTTTATGGGAAATTCAATCCACATATTATAATAGGGGAGCACTTATATTCATGGGATTCAATGATTTCCCCATTTTCTGTACTCACTGATATCTTCACTTCCATGATTTGTGGTGGTGCTGGGATTGTTCTACTAAAATTTCTAGATATAAAATAATGTCTATAACTTGAATCAAAAAAGTAAATTCACTATTATTGAATGAATAACTAGCGTACCTGTCACCACTTCGTTGTCGGGGTTCACTTCGGCAGAAGTGATGGAAAAAGCTCTTCCTTGCTGCCTTGGAGGTTGTTGGTTGCCTCCGAAAACCCTTGTATTAGGGCACTGATTTACAAAATACCCTGGTTCTTTGCAGTTGTAGCAATTAACAACACGTTGAGGTTTGAATGGGGCATTCCTCTCCTCTGTCGCAGTCTCGGGTCTTTCTTGCTGACAGTTATTAGCTAGGTGCCCTTCTCTTCCACACCTAAAGCATTTCCTCTTCCCCTTGAGTCAATTTCTAGGGTGCTTCTTTCCGCACTTTTGGCAAGTGGGGTGCGGGATCTTCTTAGCACCATTAGATTTATCCATCAGACTGCCAGCATTGAATTCCACCATATGATTCTTGTCCTGATGATACCCCTCTGATTCCCCGATCTCTATTTCGACCTTGAGGGCACATCGGACAATTTCCTCATAGCTGTCAAAGTTATGGATCACTAATTCTTTTTGCAGGCTAGTATTAATCCCACCAAAGAAGCGGTCAACCTTACATTCGGGGGTAACGACAAAGTCAGAAGCATATAATGTAATCCTTGTGAAGTTTTCCTCGTACGATCCAACAGATTCTTCTTCTTTTTTCTTGAGGGAAAGGAAGTCCCTTTCCATCTTAAGCCGGAAGGTGCGTGGAAAATATTTATCAAAAAACACCTTCCAGAAATCCTTTCATTCCAACGCCTCAATGGCCTCCTCAGGCTTCATATTTTTTATCAACGTCCACCATTGATCAGCTTCACCCTCCATACGCTAAGCTTCCAGGAGAACCTTCTCTTATTCAGAACATTGAAGGATGGAGAAGATCTTTTCAATGGAGTTGATCCATTGTTCAGTGATCGTGGGATCGGATGATCCACTAAAAGTAGGAGGCCTTTGTCTCATGAAGCTATTAATAGATACTTTTTCCTTCTTAGGGGGGTTTGGAAGTTCCTCTTGACATGTGTTTCTATTCCAATCTTGAGTTAGCTGAGAGATAAGTGTGACAAAGTTCACGATTCCCGATCCTATTGGATTGGGAATCTCATTAGTACAGTCATCACAATGATCTTCACATTGGTTGTTAGCCTGAGTCCTCCTATTACCGGCCATTGGCTGGAATAAAAGGAAAGTTAGTGGTAACACATAAAGGTTAATCCAAAGACAAAAGTTGATGACTTATAAATTAAATTTTATTTCCTTAACTTATGAATCTATAGGCTTCAATCTAGGATTTTTGTGATATACTTTCTAACATATATTCTTAGGGGGGGTTTAATCCCTTAATAAGGGTTCATACTAGGCTTTTGAATTTACCAAAGCATATCCCCAGGGAGTTTCATAACCAAGAGTGCAGCAAGGCCTGTTGTTGTGCACCAGTTCCTGTTCGAGTCTAGCTCAAAGTAGTGTTTTTGGGTTTAACCCCTAGGATACATCTGTGCCAGAGACGCCTCGACCTGCTCGTATCCAGACAGGGATGTATTTTCTTGATAACCCACTTACTCAATACTCACCAAAACTTAGGGACGTTTTTATTGTACTTAGTCTTGTATCTAAGTCTTTACTAGGGTTTTATAATCCTAATCCCAAAAATAACTAAACCTATCCTCTGATACCAACTATGAAAACCCTGCTTTTATTACAAACTTAAACATGATTAATTACATAAACTATTCAATTGATACAACATGGAAGATCAAGAGGTCTATTGTATTTGGGGATTAGTATCACTACATAACAACATTAAACATGGAATACAAAATCATTATTGAAAACTTCCTTTACATGAGCACTATATTCCCTCATACTTAGCATTGCATGGCATAACCTGAGGACATGCATAAAAAAGGGGTGATCTATAAAGCCCGGTAATGGAATGAACATGGAATACATGAGGATTAAAATACATGTTAGACAATAGGCATATCAATGAGAACAAGAGAAACATGGTCATAAAGGAATGATAAAGCATGATAATCATAACATGGAAATGTGACAATAACACTTAACATGGAATTAGCATGATCCATGGCCCATTGCACATGAAGCATGAGTAAATTCTCATTGCAAATGAAGAACAAGTAAACCCTAATTTCACTTGAATTAGCATGAGTAAACAATCATTGTAAATGATTTATCATGATACTATACTTTACCCAATGTATTGGAGCGCTATAAGGGCGCACCCTTCTTAAACATTTCATTTCGTGCATAAGTGTGCCACATGGATCATAAAACATGGATTCAAAAAACATAATCATTTATTCCATGACAAAGGAATTTGGAATGAAACATTATAATCAATAAGAAAATGTGCATGAATTTTAATACCCTTGATGGAGAAATGGGCATGGTATTCACTACACAATGGCATTGTCTTAGAAAATCGGTGTAATTTTGGCAGTGTAACGGCGTGATATAAGAATTCATAAAAAATGTTTGATGAGAGAGAAAGGGGTGCCTCATCATATCTACATGAAATGGATAGTAAGGGGGTCATATATATACATTTCCCAACAATTTTAATGGAATTTAGATTCATGATACAAAAGTATTTCTTGAATGTAAATGAAGAGAGAGAAGTTCCTTTCGAAATTTCTGCATAGTAACAGGGGTACATGGGAGGAATTTAATGAGATAGAAAGGGGTATACCATAATTAAAACAATAAGAGGGAATTATAGGGGAGGTCCAAAACCATACCCCAGTATTTATAATTTAAATTAAAATGTCATAACAATATTAAGAAAATTGGACAAAAAAGTGAAAGGAAGAAAAACTCTTACTTGGAAGTGTGCTCCCAAAGGCTTGAGAGAGGCTTGATAGAGGCTTCTTGGGAGATTATGGAACCTTGGAAGGATTCTATAGAGAGTAGGGAAGAGGTTTGACGAACTCAAAAGGATTTGAGTGATGAGGAAGTGGGATCTTGGGTGGGTTTATATAGGAAAGGTGATTGAATTCTTTATTATTTAGGTTTGGGACCCCTTACATTAAACTAATCCAAACCAAAAATCAGCTCATGGTTTTTGACCATGGTTTTTGGAAAAGGGGAGATGAAAAAAATATTTTATAAGGCCAAAGTCCTAAATTCTTAAAATAATGGGTTTCTTATGTGGAGGTGAGTCACACTCCCATGGAAAATAATTTAAAAAGACAAGATGTTTAATAAGTCTTGAGGGGTCCATTAATGCTTTGTAAAATAAGTAAAACAGGAACAAAATCACATTATTTTAATGGTAAAACATATATTGGTCGAAAATTAAGCTTATAGTATTTTATTACATCACTATTGGGTCATTATGATGTCATTAAACACATTATATATTTAAACGGTATTTAATTTTTACCCAAAAATTTGACTGTCTCAGAAAATTATGAAAAATTCACCGTTGGATAATTTCGATGTCCTGATTCTATAAATAACATTTATTTTATCTAAATAATTTTCTAAATATTTTAATTTTCACTTTTAAAATAAAAACCGACATTTATCGAAAATTCACGGGTTTTTGGAAAAAAATGGCTTTCAAACCTTAATAAAAATTAAAATTGCATTCATAAAATTATAAGATCATTTATATTTAATAAAAATTAATTTAATAATATTAATATTTTATTAAAATATTATTTAATTCAAAAATACTATAATTTAATAAAATATAATTCTTAATTAAATAATAATTGAAAACACTATTTGTACTTTAAAAACTATTTACAATGTGTCAATAATGACAAGAAAGTATTTTCATTATTATATACAAAAATAATGTACGTGAACATAGTACTAGAGATTTGTTACATAACCCCTTAAAACCCCTGCTTAAGACCCAAGGGTAAGGTGTGCGATGGTGACAGACTCTTAGGGTGGCTCAGATAACATCGCTCGAGTGGTAATCTCTATCAACTTCCACTTTTCCCGTAGACGGTCTCATTCGAGATTGAAATGATGAATCTAAACTTGGGCTTGGTCAAGAGAAAAATCCAAGGACGCCACCACTTTTCTGAGCTCCGACAAATGGGCTTCGTATGGAGAAATTCTACTAGATGAGGCCATCGTTTCTTTTGTCTGAGTAAATTGGATTTGTTAGAGACCTATATTTATACTAATCATGTGATCACTGTTCAATGGCTATATTAGAAATGGTAAAAAATACTAACATAAAAACAAAGAAGTTAACATTTTATATAAACAGTTTACATAAATAGAAATTTAATTAGATCAAGAGGGATTTCTATTAATCAAACTTTGGGTCGTTACAGTCTTGGTGGGGGGTCATCACGAGGCTTGTTTGGGAAACATGTTTTTTAGTTATATATGTAGCATATTCCGATAGATAGATAGTTCAGGTGGTTATTCACATATATGATTAAACTCTTATCACATTATTATTCCCATGGAAAATCCCAAGACACATTCAATTATATGTTTACTTAGAAATTTAAGGGATTTTTATCTAGTGATTATTATATCATTTCCCCTAATTTCTTCATTATAGAATATTTCTTGTATATATTGTATTATATGGTTACTTAGTGTTTTAGGGTAGTTTTATCTAATTCTATATTACATCATTTCCCTAGAATTTTTCATTATGGAATATTTATTGTTTATATTGTATTTTTATATTCCTTATGTATCTGTTTTTCTTACCCTTATATGGAATTTATAGTTTGTGTCTCACCTATAAATATGTACCTGTATACCCTTCCACATTATTTGTATTCTTGGTTTTACCCTTATGTAATCTCTACTTATATTTACACAAGTGTCGCTTACCTTTATGCAAGTGACTCTACCTTTACAAAAGTGTGTATTACCTTTACACAAGTTTTTCTTACCTTTACGCAAATGTTAATCTACCCTTAAATAGAATGAAAAATATTTAAGTTACCCTTGTGTAGTGAACTTTCTACCTTTAAATAGTGTATGGAATTTTTGTTTTTCCTTTACGCATGCTTTAGAAAATTCTTATTACCCTTTTGTAACTTCTGAGTTCCTTTGTATATCTTTTTTAGTTACCTTTACATGGAATGTTTAATTAAAATCTTACCATTATACAACTTTACTGGTTACCCTTATTCAATGATTATAATTTATTCTTAACCTTACATAGCATTATAATTTACTTATATATATAATGTGTAAAATGAAACTTATCTTTATGCGATTTTTATATTTTAAAGGTTACCTTTACGCAGATTATAAAAATTCTAAGGAACCATTATGCAGCCTATGAAAAAATTATTTTACCCTTAAGTGGGCTATATAGGTATAAAATTTCCTTATTATATTTAAGTAGTATAATCCTTCATCTGTTTGAATGGTAGAAAGCCTCTATCACTGGACAACGATACCAAGAATGAAAAAAATTGATTATTTTTGAATTTGAGCGTGACACTTTAAATAGTAATATATTTCAATTTAAATTTCTAACCTTTGGGTTTTAAATGTATGATGAAGAATTAGGAAACACCCATGTATAGAAGATTAAATGGATTTATAAATAATGTTATCCATTTTTTTATATATAAATAAAAGACAAGGAAATAAGTGGATAAAGAATAAAAAAAGACATTTATAACTTCATGGATTAATTATACTAATTTGTTCAGGAATTTCTAGTTTTTCTATATTTCCTTTTTCTATATCTATTAAAGAAGGGTCTAAATTCACTACTATACACCAGTTTTTTCGTCGACATATTCTAATAGTCCAAATAGTTTTATTATTTTTCAAAAGTATCTATAATTCTTATTTCACATATGGTTATATGTACATTTAAAAGGTAGTTTATGGTAATTTAACATATTCATATTTTCTTCAAGTAGAATATATGAATCTCTTTTTCTATTTAGTAATAGTTAAGTGTTTTAATTTTTTTAATAATGTGTAGGCACATTGTGATATATATGGATAAAAGTTAGATCACTTTACTGAGGAACACACCTCAGTATGCTAAGGGTTTGGAGAAGTTTTTATATTTTTCAATTTCTAATCGATCCATTTATGGGATAATAAGATGTTCATGTCCTAAATGTAAATTTAGAATATGGATGAAGAGAGGAGAAGTTTAATAACACTTTATATTGAAGTAATTCCCTGCTCAATAATTGTGTTGGATTTTTCATTGAGAATCAAAACTTATAGAAAGGTTGAGCACTGATGTCAATCTATATAATGTGGTCCCAACTTCATTAACATTGACAAATGAAATAAAAAACATTATAAATTATTCATTTGGAATTCCAAGAAACCAACATCAATATCAAAACAAATCAGAACAACCAGTTGAGGATGCTACAAATAGCAACATGACAAGTGATATTTTTGAGACTGTAGGACAAACAGATCAAGATTGTAACATATCATTAGATCCTCCTCTTAAATCAATAGAGACTAATGTAAGAGAAAACTTCACTGAGTAAACAGATGTGTTTAATGGTTTATTTGATGATGGAAATCAAGAGTTGTATAGTGGATGTTTGAAATTTTCAAACATTATTTTTTACTGAATTTGTATCATATCAAATGACTTCATGTAATTAAAAATATTCCAATGTCCATGATATTGGAATTTTTGGGTGATGAATTTCTTGAAGTAAATATCCCTAATTCTTTTTATGATATGAAAAAAGTTATTAACAATCATGGTTTGAATTATAAAAAAATAAATTCATGTCCCAATGATGTAGATAATAATAATGATGGGTTAATGTGATATCCAAGAGATTAATAATCATATAATAAGTTTGATTCATTACATCCATATATATTATATGATCTTAGGAATGTTTTATTGGGATTTTCTTTCAATGGATTCAACCCATTTGCGACTTTGAGTACAAGTTATTTCATTTGGACTGTTGTTTTGATCCCTTACAATCTACCTCTGTGGATGTGTATGAAACAAACTTCATTTTTCATTTCAATGATTATTCTTTAAAAAAAATCATGGAAATAATATTTATGTATACTTTCATCCTTTAATTGAATAATTACATGAGTTATGGAGCAACGGTGTTGAGACATATGATGCATCTTCTAGAAAAATGTTCAAAATGCAAGATACTCTAATGTGGACCATTAGTGAGTTTCCTAGAATTGGGAATTTATCTGATTAGAACACATACATGGTTTTTCATTGGATTGTTTGTAACTATGATTTTGAGCCAGAACAGCTACGTCGTAGTAAAAAATTGTGATTCTTGTGTCATCGAATATTTCTCAATGCATCTGATAGATTTTAGCTGAACAGGGAAAAATTCTATGGTTTCATTGATTTTAGACCACCTCCAATGTTATTAATAGGTTTTGAAATATTAGAACAACTTGTAAATATTGAAATAGAATTTGGGAAGGTGAATCATTTTAATGATAGTGGGAAACGATTTCGATGTGCATTGTCAAGTATAATAGTAATACAACAATGGAAGAAAAAAGTATATTATTCAAACTTCCATATTGGGAATTTAATTTTTTGTGGAATAATATTGATGAGATTCATATTGAGAATAATTTTTATGATAATTTGATCTTCAAATTGCTTTATGAGCATGGAAAGTCGAAGGATCTTCTTAATAATTAGAAAGACTTGTAAGAAATGAACATAAAGGATGATCTCTGGCAAGATGAAAATGGAAGGTATGATTTGAAAATTTTTGAAATGAAAAATATGGATAAAGATACATTTATTTGAATTTTAAAACATGTAAAGGTATCTGATGGGTATTCAAGAAACATATCAAGGTGTGTTGACTTAAATCATCATAGGTTACATGGATTGAAAATCCACGATTCACATATTTTGTTATAGTAATTACTTTCTTTGGCTTTGCGTACCATATTACCTGAAAATGTTATTGTTCTTTTACTCCAATTCTGCACATTTTTCAGAAACAATTATGAGAAAATTGTACATCCAATTCATTTTTAAAACCTTTAGGAGATATTTATATTGACACTTTTTGCAATGGATATGATCTTTCCTCTGTCGTCTTTTATTAACATGATGAATTTAACTATGCATTTGGTTGAGGAAGCTAAATTAGGAGGCCACGTACATTATCGATGGATGTATCTAATTGAGAGGTACATAATTTATATGTTTTTCATTTCAGTAAATAATTCAAGGAAATTCATTAAATATATAATTATTTTTTCTTATTTTATTTTAATGATATCTTGGGAATTTGAAATATTACGTGAAAAAATAAAACTCAAACTGAAGGCTCTATTTCTGAAGGCTATTTGGAAGAGAGGCGTCTAACATTTTTTCCTAGATACGGTGATGATATTGAGACAAGATTCAATCGAGTTGGAAATTTTGATGACAAATCAACTCAATATGAAATACATGGGAAATAAAAAATATGTCATGTTATTGGACGATTAGTTGGGAGGAGCTCAAATATTACACTGATAAAATAGAATTATTACAGGCACATAGATATGTGCTTCTAAATAGTTAAATTTTAGATCCATTTATTGAAGAGTTGATGATACAAACAAAGATGCGAATGAGATGATGAACACGAAATGAGAAACATATAAAAAACTATTAATAAATAGCTTATATAATAGTTTCTATGGAATATATGTTCATAAATATTGAAATCAATATGGATATTAGGTCAACACATATATTTTTGTAAATATAATAATGTATATAACATTTTTCATATCATGAATACTGATACTTGAGCATAGTTTTTAGAATATTAGAAGTTTCTTGATGAAGGTCCTCTAAAACAAGCTAGAAAGTTCGACACTTACAATGTGAATGGTTTTAGATTTCATACAGTCAATCAAGAAGAGGGTTTGAAAACATAGAATAGTTTCATATTTACGTTTTTTGAAGTGGAATACTATAAAAAGTTGACTGATATTATAAAATTAAACTACCACATGCATTTTTTAATTTTTCTATTCAAATACAGTTTAGTAAATATTATTGGGGGTGTTAAAATAGATTCCTTGCAATTTACTTCTGTGAAATTCTCTCTCTTGATGGATGTTGGTGACCATGAACTACATTATCCGTATATCTTATCATCACAATAAAAAATGGTATATTATGTGAAATATGTTATGGATGAAGGGTGGAGTGTAGTTTATCACGTAAAATAATATGATATGGGTGATTAAGTGGAATATTTGACCTCTGACATTGATTCCCATCAACAGAAAAAAGTAGACTTATTTTCCCATCATGATATTAAAAATATTAGTCTTGAAAGGGTGGATTAAGTGGACAAAGTGATGGAGTAGTGAACCAACTTAATTGAAGGAGAAAATGATTGTATGTGCATTTATCCATTCATTTATCAACCACTTAGGTCAATTATGAAGTCATTTGTTATCATTGTTATGTATATTTTGGTTTTCAGAATTGTGCATCTATTATCATTTCAAAAAACAATTTATGCATAAATTTTTTGAAATATTTGTTTTAAACATAATTTTATTTTATTAAATGATAGAAATTATAAGGTGGAAGCGTTACACTCTTCCATCGACCACACTGACAGATGAATATCCATAATTATCCCTCCCTACATCATCTAAGATACCATCTGTTTTCCCCTATACCATCTCTCACACCCTCTATCAGTGTCCCATTAGCTCAGTTGGAACCTTCCCATTCAGCAGTCTCATTAGTGAGGGAGCAGGGCACAACTCCTTGTTCTTCATGGGAATATTTTAGGGTGACTATTATAGGTACAAATTTTAATATGAATAAATATCTTGAAATTTTTTTATAATGCTAACTATTTTTTTCATAAAATAAGAAAACAATGAAACTACAGAGAAAAATATGAAAAGTTCAGATGTATGGAATATGATCAGAGAAAAGATATTTTTCCCATTTTATTCCTATTAGGTCCCCACAGATGACACCATAGGATTACCTGTCCATGTTCTAGGCCAACTGGAGGTGGATCCAATTACCCTTCTCATTACGTAAGATGATTGTAGACATGTGCCTTCATCATAGAAAAATGAAATTTTTTATTCACAAATAAAGGTAATTTTAATACATTATGGTGTAATTGAATTTCAATATGTTATTAAATGCTAATATTTTTAAAATGAATATCTATGAATATATGTTTTTTCACCGAGATGTTCAGAGAGATTTTGTTTCTACGCAAAACACAATTCAGGAATATGGGGCTCAGATATCTACTTTGCAGAAAGTGTTAGTTGATTTATATCAAAAGATGACCAGATCTATCCTCGATGGTATTTCATCCATGACTGGTGGTGAGTAAGTAAATCATATAACTTCAAAATTATTTATTTTGAAAACATTTATTTGTTTTAAGTATAAATATAAATATACAACATTATTTAATTTTCAAGATACTTTTCTTATAGGTTATGTTAGCAAGAGGTAGAGATGGAGATGGAGATGGAGATGGAGAGGGTGAGGAGCGGTGTTCATCATTAGATAGTGATTATTGGTCTTTTTAATATTTTGAAAAAATATGGAAATAGAGGGTTTGTTCATGTATAATGTGTGGCACATAGTATTCACCTAATATTTTCACGAACTAACATTTTCATGATGTTTGTGGTTCTTTATTAACTATGTATTTTGGATCTTGTCCCATTCTCAAGAGGTGAGTGATTGGATTTAACTCTTGGAAGATATTGGAAAGAGGAATTTAATGCATCATATCTTGCATGTATGGTTTAAATTACACATAGAATTTATAGGGAGAAATTTTACTAATGATTGAGGTTTAGTTTTTTAATGTTTATATAACTCCTCATTCTAGAATTTATAATCTAATTACTTGGTGGGATTCTAATCAATTGGGATAACATGTATATGGATTTTCTTATAATGGAAACTCATGGGTATAAATTATAAGACTATCAGTGATGAGGATGATGAAACCATCCTCATGAAAAGGATGTTGAATGACTATAGTGTGTTAACATGGAATTGGATGCCTAATGATGAACCCATAGTGTGTTTTTGTTATTAGTTTTGGTTATATAAATTGTCAGTAATAGCCTATATAGTGTTTTACATATGACATGGAATAATATTCTACTTAGCTAAACCATTTGTTTTTTTTTCCTTTAATATGGATAATCTAGGGGGATTTCCTTAGTTATGGTAGGATTTAATTGGTAAGAGATGATCCTCGATAGAGGGGGCCTATTGGTGGATGCTCATGTGGATGGGATCCTTAGTTTGTGGTAATGGTTGACATGTAATTTCATCATATATGAGACCCTATTAGTGGGTTTTTGGAACATTGATGTTGTGGGTTAATATGAGACTGTGTATGATATCCCATGGGTTGTGACCCAAACATGATACCTAATTTGTTGAGATAGTTGATAGACATAGAGGCCCGTAGTTTCAACCAAGACACTAATGTGTCAGCGATTAGTTTGATCAAGTGTAACACGTGAGAGTATTTATCCCAATAAAGTTATTTCTTTAGATATTAAACCATGGGTAAGATCATTGAGGTATGAAACTGATGCACAAGAGGTGCTCAGGTTTTAGTGATAGGTTCATAAAAGGGTTGAAATGTTATGGTTTAGATTATTATGTTATATGTTCTTTTCACATGGTTTTTATATGAAACATTTTTATATGGTTGACTACTGAACATTTTTAGATGGTTGACTACGGAACATTATTATATTATTTTTTTATATGTTCTTTGCACACAGTTTTTCTTCAGATACTGGTATAGGGGCTGTAGAATCCGCAGCCTTATTTCATTTAAAAATATACATTTATAAATGGTTTAAAGCACCACTATAGGGTGATATTTTCATACTAGAGGTATTTATAACAACCTATAAATAAATTTATGTTATAGTTTAGTGGAGGTTTTGGTGCTTTTAGCGGTGGTTTTCATGATAAAAATGGAAACTTTTTAGCAATGATTATAACCGCCACTAAATACATGTTATTTTTTTACAAGATAACCGCCTTTAAAACCATGAGAACTACCGCTAAATATGTTTACTATAAGAGGCAGTTATAACTGTCGCTAAATACATTTTTTTACTGGAAAACTGCCGCTAAAACCATGAGAACTACTGCTAAATATTTTTACAATGACACTTACCAGAAACCAATGATAAATTGAAGAATACACTGTGTATTGGATGTCAAAACCCAATTTATCGGCGGTTTTATGAACCCATTGATGATGCATATAGAAGCGGTTTAAACCACCACTATAAGGGGATTTTTTTTATATTGGTATTTCATTCTTCATCACCACTTTACTTGGATGGTTATAAAGATGGAAATAATAATTATATATTATATTTATGAAATAATTATTCTTTTTTAATCTTAATATCTTGTATACACACTTACCTTCCAATTCATTGGAAAACGATAACGTCGCTTAGGCGTATATGTGGACTACCACCTCCATAAAGCAATGTGATTTATTTTTTCATTTCCACTTTACATGGATGGTAATAAAAATAGATTTAATAAATATATATGATATTTATATCATGAATAAAATTTTGGAGATTATGGAACCATAATCAATGTATACCGATTTGAACTTCCATGGAAAAACATGAAATAGAAAATAAAGTAGTTAACACCCGAAATAATGATAATAATGAAATATTATTGATGAATAGGCTATAAGATGTCATAAAAGAACCATATATGATATTATAAATATTAATATTGTTTTTTAATAAATTAATATCCTATTTAAAACAATTATATTAGAGATTAAATTGTGTATAACTAAGGGGAAATGTGATTTAAGGGATTTCATCTCAATTTTCCATCATTAATAAATATTTATTATTATGCACATAATTTATTTTATATATTTTATATAATAAAATTTTAAATTTTACACCATTAATCCTTAAAAATTCATGGTATATTAATTTTAAATAAAATTTATTTTATTCAAGGGTGTTTCAATTGAAAGTTACCAAATGGAAAGGGGTTTCTTAACTCAATTTCTATTCACTAGGTTATATGTTGAGTTAATTGACTATGTACTTATCATGTGTGAAATAAAAAAAATTTAAATATGTTGTATTTATTATTTTTTTTGTTTATATATATTTTTTACACATAATAACTTCAGTTAATAAATTCTCACTCTAATGATATGATCTTTATAAGGGTTTTCTTCCATGTTTTCACTCCATTGAGATATATTTGGTATTATGAACCAATTTATCTTTATGTGGTATATATACTACACATTAGATATATTTAACATGAATATATATTTATTCATGATGATTAAATTTTCAATTCAAGATTAATCTTTTATGGATGAACAGTTTAAAAGTTACCAAAAAGATAAGGATTTATCTTTAAATCTCATTTTTAGGGATTCCCCTTATTTTTGTTAAAGGAATATTATAATATATCCATAATAAAATAAATATATTTTCTTATCCTATGTATATTTAAGGAGTTTATATTTTTTCTTTCATCATTTCTTCTCCTCTAAACAAGAATCAAGCAATGAATGTTTACAAAGAAAAGATGGTCTTATTTCTATTTTTGATCAGGTGTATTTCTCTTTTATGTATGTATTTTTAAAAACTGTTTTAAAAAAGTAATTTTTATTACTAAAATTATTTATTAAGGTCATTTTATGTTAACCTTTACTTTTTAAAAGTTTTTAATAGAATCTATTTAATTTTTTTTAAAGGGTCATTTTTTAATTTCTTTATAAAATGTCAAAATGAATGTTTTATTTTTAACTTATACGATGTTAACGAACAATCCCCCCACCAAAACCATTTTATGAAATTTATATTATTCTAAAATATTTAAAAAAATTTATAAATAAAAATATTTATGAAAACTTATTTTAAATTTTTCACTTTCAATTTATTCTTTTATTTAAAATACATTATTTTACTACAAAATCTAATTTTCTAATAAATTAATGATAACCTCGCACATATTGATTAATTTTTTGGTCGTTAACATTATCTTATACCATACACTTTATTATGATCATATATAATTATATATCACATTTTTTTTAAATATCCATATTATTTGTATCATGGATATGATTATTTCCTAAATCATATACCATTTCTAGATACAGAATTTTACTTCTAAAGTTATTTGATTAACAAGGGAAATATTGATATTACATATTATTTACTCAATATGGATATTTTTTAATGAGGAATATTATTTATGAATATAATTGATCATTTAATATATGATTAATTCATTGGACATGCTATTGAATTATATAGCCCCTTGATGCATCGATAGCTCTAATGAGATAAACATGTTGGTTATCCTTATTATATGGAGTTTGGGGTATTCTTACCCATAGTTCAAACTATCTAGGTGAAATTACTTTGGGGTAAAGATATCTTTATTTTTGAGAAGATGACTTTCAACATTTTACATTTCTTTTATTGATAATTTACTTATCATTATCCATGAGATTATTTCATTTGATATTATCCATGGATGCATTTCATTCTCATGTTTTTGATTAAATGGCATGTGTTTAAATTTATTTACCTTTCAATATTGATTATATATTATTTTATCATAATTTATTTCATATTACTTAAACCTTACTGAGTATTTGAGATCACTCATTTTTTGTTTCCATTCCTCGGGATATGAAGAATAAAAAATTGAATGGGTTTTAATGATATTGAACATTTTATATTTTTATATTTTATGTTTTATTTCCAATGTAAAATGGAAATCATGTACATATCTAGTTATTTAATACTACTAAATGTATCGGTCCTTTTGTATGAGATCTCTTGTATCTTATGATAATGTAATAAAGTAGAAATCAGCTCTAGTTTACTGGAGTCGGGGTGTGGCACCAAGCACGAAAAATATAAGGTAAGTCCCTCTTCTCCTATTTTTTTACTTCTTATTCTTTTACTATCATTTTGGCCATCTAATATAGGTATTTTATTGTTTTGGTTTCTCAAATTCATGGAAACCCCTACTAAAGGTTAGGTACTTTTATCAAAAAGACAAAGTGATCCCATGGTGGGTCGGTTCCACATCATTGGTGGTAAAAGTCATGTTTGGTTAGATTATGTTAATTTTTTCTCTATTTTTCTTTGATTTTTGATTTTCTAGTTATTTGTTTTAGATTAAATATAAGTATATTTTATCTAGCATTGATTAATATTGGAGGAAGGATAGATCTTGGTTAGTAAATTTTGATTCATCTTTGACGTTTTGATTGAGGTGGGCTGATTCTCATTATTTATATTCTATGAAAAAATTATGTGAATTTCATTTTTAGTTTTTGAAATAAAATTTTTTATAGATTTAAAATTATTTATTACCATTTGTTAATTCTTGTGATGGGTTCTTTTGGTGTGCATAAATTTCAATGAAAAGAAGAATGTATTTTCTAGGTATGTGAGTGTTTTCCATAAAATATAGAGTTTATGATATTTGTGATTATGAATTGGTTTATTTTTTTTTTAAGTATATAATTGAAAAGTGTTATGATTGATTATTGAGGAAATAATTAGATTTTTGATATGTATTATTTTGGGAATAGGGTTGGCTTGGTAATGATTATTAAGTGTGGAGGTATTATTAGGTTAGACAAGGATGGTCTTTGAGATCCCACGTCAGTGTGAAGATTTTTAGTAAGACAATGGTGGAATTGGGTAGGATTTACTCAATGGGTGGGGAATTATATTTGAGATTCCTAATAATTTAGGTGGATTGGTGTGTATTAGTTGTTTAACATAGAAATCATGGTGTAATGGAGTGTTTAGTTAATGTTTTATGAATAGATTATTGTATTGATTATGATTGATATGCTTTGTTTCTATTCTATTATTTATTAGGTGTGGGGCTTGTTTTAATAAAATTCATATGATCTACTTGGTTTTCACATAAATGGGGTGCATGGAAATTCATCAAATAAGTCATGCCCAGTTATTATAATAACCCCCTCCATGTGTATATTGGTGAACATATAGAAATTTCTTAATATAATTTTTATATTTCTAATAGCATTATTTTTTGGATTTGATGAAATAATAGAGGTTGGATAGTATAGAATAGTGGAGGTTGGGCCAATGATGATAATTTGGATAATTTATAAGATGAAATATTTAATATTATATATATATATTAGTTTTTTTGGAATGTTTGATATGAATTTAAAATCATGGATCTGTTTTATATCAGTTATATAGGTATGTTTTTTATCCTGTTATTTTTTGTTTAAATTTTTTACCATGGTTGTGTGTTGGATATTGTATGTTTATTATTAAGACATTGGTGGTTAGAGGATAATTTCAAGGTATGAGCAACATCTTGATTCAATTCACATCATTATTGAGTGGTTATACTAGATTGGTATGTCATAATTAATATCCCTATAAATATATCTCAATAATTCCTCTAGTACATCTCAAGATTAAAGATACATCAAAAGAGAAAATATAGATTGTTTGAGAAATTTACAATATTGTTAACATGTCTCCCCATAAACCAGGACATGTATACCCAAAACATGGTATTTTTCCTTCATTTAAAGCTAAATTTTAATTGAATAGTGTATTTTGATATCCTTTATTAAAATAGTCAATGTATTAAACATAAAATTATTAACTATATGGCCTCCAACACCACATGTTAAATAAAAACCTGAAAAATTTAGTGACATTTCAAAAAACTTTTAAATAAACCCATAGAATATTATTTTCCTCATTTCACCATCAAAATTCACAAAATTCCTCAAAATTCCACCAAACCATGTATTTAATAAACTAATCTACAATTCATATAGATTCACTGATATCATCTTTATACAATGCCTAAGAACTAAGATGTTTCGACTAAACCATGGTGTATTCATATTTACGATGATGTGTTCCTCAAGTCATATTATCCGACTGCCTCATCGATATTCATATATTATAAACTATGAATGATCCTTTGAAATCATCTACTCCAAAAACTAACCAAGGCATGTTGACTATTTTTCATGACATGGTTCTCATGTTGGATGGAAATTTTTAAAAAAATAACATCTTGACTTCTCTTTCCTTTTCCAAAAATACCTAAAATTTATAGAGGAAAAATAAATTGAAAATATGATCCTCTAAATTATATACTTCTTAAAAAATATAAAAAATAAAAAACACACCACATGAAAATGAATAAATTAATCACACTAAAAATTAACCATTAAAAAATACTTATCAAAGTACCTTCATTATTGAAAATGGTAAACAATAAAATTTCAGCAAAAATAATATCAACAAGAATAAATGTTATATTTATATTCAAAATTTTACCTTAAGTTACAAGAAATAAAGTTCCAAATATCTTGAGATATTGAACTCTTATCTGTAACTCTCATTCACAATAACATTCATCTAATCTACCATGCATCCATTTAACACATACCTATAAAATGAATAATCCACACAACACCTTCTCTTGATGATATTTAATTTTCATCACCCACTCAAAAAATTTAACATCCTCCTTAATATCAATATCTCTACAATCAATCACATAATAACTGTCATCAAGGTACTTTCAATAATTCGACACATGGAAAAATCATGAATCTTCTCTAACTAGGATGGGAGTGAAATATAATATTCCACCTCACTAACATCCAATATATTCTTCATTTTATTTTGAATTATCAACTATATTTATCTATATCATAAACCAAATAGTGCCCTATAATCGACTCCTCACCAATATCAACTTAATATAATGGTTATCGATAAGAATTCCATATAATTATTCAAATCAGACAATGCTATTGGAAATGTGACAACTATTATAATAAATATACTCAACTAGTGGTAGATGTTAAGACCAAGAGCATTGAAAATATAGAATTCAATCTCTCAATATATATTCTAATATCTGAATTATCTAATTTTTTTTCCATCAGTTTTCTTATTTACACTAAAACACCCTCTATATTTATAATGTAAATTTATGTTTATGGTCTAAAACAATTTTCATCAAAACTTAATAAAGCTCCACTAATTCCCCTAAAAAATCATTTTCAATAATTCCATTAAGATCAATTATATAATGATCAATTTATAGGTAAAATGATGTACTATGAAACAATTGGCTACAAAAAGTAAAATGTTATCCCATATATATTTGTGATATAAAAAAGAGGGTGATGGTTTGAAACAATTATTCTCACGACATTATGAAGCCTCAATACTTCCTCCTAAAAATCCTTTCCAATATATCTATTGATCTCAATTCCCTAACCATTAAGAAATTATCTTACTACATCAATCCATTATTACTAACCCAAATGAAATTGTCTTCCTTTGATGTATGAGGAAACCCAGTTACAATATCTAGAGTGATTTTTTCTTATTTCTATTGAAATATATTCAAAGGTTAAAATAACCCATTCTGAATCCAATGTTCGTTATTTACTTACTAAAATAAAAAATCACCTGACACAAATACCACTTGTCATGAACCAGACCGGGATGCCATCCAACCCAACACCTAACCTGGTCTATGACATGGCATGAAGGGAGTTCCCGATCTCCATGGGCTGAAAACTAGTTCTAGGAATTAGAAAATACATGTGGGAAAGATTTAATTCCAAGATAAATAACCATGGTCAAAAAATAAAAATTGAACAATTAGATAAAACCCATGACTTAATCTTAAATAAATAAAATTATTCCATTACAAAATACAACTAAGCATACTGAAACAAAAAAAAACTGAAACTGGACTATGCTACCACAATCTCCATTTGACCACTTAGTAACCTCCAACTGCAAGGCCAACTCTACTCCAACAATTAGCAACTGAACAGGGAGAACCTAAGCAAAATGGAACCTGAAACTGAAAAAATAATGTAGGCACGAGCACTGAAATGACTAGTAGGAATTATAAAGATAAACCATGGAATTCCATGAATTTTCCTTTCCCAAAAACATTCCATTAACACTAGTATGATATATATATATATATAGGTTTTTCACAATTTTATTAAAAAAACCTAGCTTTACCATTATAAAAAAACAAACACATGCCACATTTCATTTTCAAAACAGATTGTTTTGTTGATAACAAAAACTAAACCAAATACCAAATCTGAATAATATAGGGATGTGTTGAAAATAATAAAATAAATAAATCAACATTTTATGCTGAAAACTAAAAACAACATAAATTAAATAAGAAGATATAAAAGTAACCATGGGTGATCTTAAACATTTCTAGAAGACCCCTAGAGATACTCAGTTCAAAACCAACTGTTGGCATACAGTGAATCCCCTAAGTCAATAACCATTGGTCATGTTGAACTAAAAAATCCAATGGAACATCCCACCTGGCATATCTGTGATATAGGGGGTACCAACCTGTCCAGTCAAGGTTGTTCAGAAACTAGTACTTGATCCCCTAAAAGATGACCAGGAACCCATAGTAATACTAAGTTGTGTAAGTCGGAGGCCCTCACATGTGTGACTTACCTTACCTGCTGCCACTGCACTTTTCTACCCCAAACACGGACATCCCTGATATGATAACCCATAAAGGGGAATCCTAGATAGGGACACCCACTATATACATATACATATATACATCACTTCACATCATTGAAGGTGTTAATCAGTCTTTTACATTACTTAAGCATTCAATACTTTCTTTAATAACATGAAAGCTGTGGATAGGTCCGTCATTTCACATAAACATTAAAACCACTTTATAAAATATTTTTTGTTTCCAATTAGGCATTCACATTTTTCAAACCACATTTCATCTCAATGTCTTAAAGTGACAACTGGGCCTTATATTCTATCCCACATACATTTTCAAAATATCGTACAACCTTTCTCAAATTCAATACAAATACTCACTTTCAAAACGCAATCCTAAACAAGTCTTTTCCCAAATCCAAATTATCAAAAAACCAAGATGTAAACACCCAAAACACACTTGAAGGTTCTAAAGAGAATTTCAAATTTCAAAACCAATACAATTTTATAAAATCATTTCCAATCTTTGGAAAAATACACAATATTACCAAACATTACAAATGGACCCTTATGCCCAATGTTTTCCCAAACTTACTCCAATTTTCAATCATGCATACCTCTATAGATTTAATTTTTAAACCATTTTTACAATTCACACAAGGAAACCAACACCTTTTAAAATATTTATAAATCATTTCTAAGAAGTTCCATGAGGCTTTCCACCAACACACACTTAAATTTCTCTATTTAAAATCAAACGCACACTAAAATGTTTTCCAAACATAACTCACATCACATTCAAAATTCAATAAATAATTTAAAAAATTTAACAAAAAATTCCAAGAAGAAAAATATGGTTTTACACCTTCAACATACCCAAATTTCACATGAAAAATTCATTTTGAAACCAATTTCATAACCAAAAATTTTGAAAACAAATTTATCACCAAACAAATAATTCAAAAATCATTCTAAATCACACAATCAGACATAAAAATTTATTAAAAATTGTTTAAGTATGGAATCACTAAAGAAAGAATATTTTTAAAAATTATATCAACACAAAAACACAACTAACTAATTATATGTATTATGAAGGTGAAAAACATATTTAAAAATTGGTTGAAAGAATACAAATTACACATTCACCAAAATTCATAAGTTAAAACTAAATTACCAAAACATTTCAAAGGCTAAAAATCACAGCAAGGCTTTATTTTGTCTTAAGAAAATAATGGGCATTAAATAAAACATGTTAATTGCACCAATATATAGACATAATTGAAGAATCATATCAAAAGATATTTTTAACAACTTCAAAAAATCTAAAAACACTATAATAAACAAGTTAATTGTAGTGTAAAGCAGAAAATCATGATTAAAAATTCATTAAAGCATTCAGTCATCAAGGATTTTCTTCAAAAGGGATAAAAACATGGAATTTTGGGCATTATAACATACAAGTGGGAATGATTTAAGCCAAAAATAAATAACTAGGGTCAACAAATAAAAACTGAACAAGTATATATAACTCTTAACTAGATCTTAAATAAACAAAATGATTTTTTTACAAAATAAAACTAAGCAGACTGGAACTAAAAACAAAATTGTGAACAAAAATTGAAACTGGACTACGCTACCTCAATCTTTATATGACAACTTGGTCACCTCCAACTGCAAGACCAACTCTTCTCCAACAACAAGAAACTGAAATTGGAGAAGCTAAGAAAAATGTAACTTTTAACTGAAAAGAAAATTTAGGTATGAGCACCGAAATGCTCAGTATGAATGCTAGAGATAAACCACAGGATTCCATAAATTTTCCTTTCTTGAAAAAATTCCATCAACACGAGTTTGAAATATATTTATAAAAATATATTTTTTACTTTTCTATTAAAAAAATATCTTTCCCATTATAAACAAAATACACACCACATTTCATTTTCAAAATAGATTGTTCCTTTGAAACCATTTTGTCACAAAACAACTCGGTTCATGTCGCGGACCATCTCGGGTGACTGGTTTAGGGTCGACTTAGGTTCGTTCGTGACACCACCAATGATATATCTATCAAATAACACAAAAAATTGATTGTTATAGGTGTGATATGTTTTATAAATACCTAAATGAACCACTAAATTGGAGCTATAAAACTCATGAAAAAATTTTATCACATATCTCTAGGAACATATAACTTCTCATGGAATAATATTGGATGTTTTCTCATAATCCATCCATCCACCAAGAGAATATTTGTCAAATATTTATTTAGAATGTACTAATTTAGGGAATCCTGGATAATATTTTTCTATTTTATTAAACAATGGATGGTTCACCATCATCTGATATAGGAAACCTCCACCACTAACCTTATCCAAATCAAATTTCAAAGTTGTGAGATTATTTATCATCTCCCACTCATCACTTTCTTTCCAAGTAACTTTCTCATGGGTCATATTAATCAATAAATCTAGTATTTCATTATATTTCCAAAAAGTATATGATATTTAAAAATCATAATCCAAGAGTAATTTCACCCATCTCTACTAATGTAGATTAAAATCTCCTTTTTAGAATATATAGTGTAATATTTTTATGTTTATGAAGACCATAAAGAACTATCCAAGAAGGTAATTTATTTATAACTTCAATTCAAACACAATATCCAAAAGCTCAAGGTTATGGGTAGCATGGTTACATTCATCATATCATAAATTTATAGATCCACATGATTTGACTACGCAATCCTGTGTCAATACGCATCCTAATCAAAAGTTATTTGCATCATAGTAAACCTCAAACATTACTCCTTCCTAAAGAATACAAATAATATGAGTATTGATTAGCCTCTTATTTAAATACTCCAAATTTCTTTTACATTTATTCATCCATATAAAATCATGATCATTTTTTGTTAAAGTGATTAAAGGAGTATCAATTTGAGAAGTTTTAAACACAAACCTCCTATAATATCCTATTAAACTAAGAAAATTTCACACCACTGATGAATTCCATGGTACCACCCAAGATACAATTTCATTTATCTTTTATAAATCCATAAGAATGATCTATTGAGAACTAACATGGGTAAAAAAATCTCTTGTTTCTAAACATTTCACTTATACATATTATCATATAATCTATGGTGATAAGGAAGTCCCAAAACTATCCTTAAATACTTTCCATGATCCTCCTCAAAGCTAAAATAGAATAAGATATCATCAATGAGAACTACCAAAAATTTATATCTATGTCGATAAAACACTAAAAATCAATCCCATAAACACTTTGGGTGTATTTGTAACTACAAAGAGAATTACCATGAATTAAAAATTCATATACTAATATTATAATTTCTTCTTCGAGATATCTTCCTCCTTCACTCTCATATAATGATATCTCAACCATGGATCCACTTTCATGCACTAAATATTTCTCTTTGATAGATTTAATAGATCATCAGTCCTTGTAAAAGTTTATTATCTCTTCATCATCACTTAATTTAGATGTCAATAATTGTTTCCCAAACTCAATTCACTAACAAAATTCTGTGAAAAAAGAACCAGATATCCCTAAAGAGACGCAATGTGGTGACAAGAAACCTTTAACAGAAAAGCATCAATATGGATTTATAAATTATATTGATCAATAAAAACCATCCAACAATGGTACATAGAGATTATAGATACACTTAATTGAATCTCTATTCCAAATTATAACATCCTTGGAATATTATACTAAAATAGTACGTGAATTTAGTCACCACATGACCTCAAGTGCACCTCCCCATATTCCATAGTATGTCAACTAGTAGAAATGGCATAAGTCACACATGGGGAGACAATACCCTTAACACAATCCTATAAGAATCATTCCCAAATCACTAAAAATTTTGGCATGAAATGTATATATGTTGAGATTACCCAAAACCTATGGAAATGAAATAGGGATCCATAAGTGGCATATGTCAATATAGTATATAGAATAAAAAATTATACATGATGCATCTATATATAGAACAGAAATTAAATATAAATTTACTAAGTATCATAAAAATAATAAAAAAAAATTGTTCCATTAGCTTATACATTTTCAGTAAAATAAAAGAAACAATGCATAATGGACACTAATTCAACTCACTGAATAATCTCATACTAAGTTATAATCCTCTTAATACTACTCATATTAATACATAGCTCTAGCTCCATGATGATACTTGAACCTATTTAATACATAGAGTTATACCCATGTACTTTAAAACCCCTGTCTTTTATACAGGTATGGTGTGATTCCAAATACCTGGTAGGATTCCCCCACTCACATCGAATCACTAAGAGTTAGTGATCAAGTTAATGCTTGTTTAATATTGTAGTAACTGACACCCAACACACCCAAAAATATAACCCATACATGATAATCCAAAGTTTTCATACCCATGTTCCATTCTAGAAAATAATACATACACACACTTAGTATACATGCACTAATAATTACCAACCCAAACTTGGTCCCACCTGCCTATGATCAAAAAAACAAATACCCACATATCCAAATGAAATATAAAACATTTTCACTCCCCTTTGATTAGACACTATCATTGAGAGGTACCCTATAGTGACCCAAGATTTTCATACATAAATATCACATCTTTTTAAAATAATATTCAATACATTTCATAAATACACACCTGAGGAGCGTAAAGATTTAGTATCTTTTTATAATAGATACTAAATCTTCTTATTTCTTGAAATATATTCAAAATCTCCCATAAATATCATACCACATAATATAATTTATAGACATATCCTACTTAAAACATGTCTTCATAACCTAGGGAAAAGAAACATAAGAAATTGTGATCTTAGATGCTTAGTAAGAGTAATCATGGGAGATATCAACATAAGATTAGCATAAGGGTACGAGAACATGAGAATAAAATTTTAATACCATACCCTACATATCATAGATCATAAACTTGAGTCACAGAATAAATATTGGCAGTTCATAAGATATGAATCATAAATGAAAAATATAACATGATCCCTGATAACATAACATTTGAATAAGACATATATTTGGGGAATACACATAAGATTATAACATTATGAACATGTATAAATAGAAAAAAGTTCACTCATTAACATAAGTACATAAAATTAGGCCCTCGCATATAATTATGAACATGAAATTATGCCCTAAATAACCTTATCGACATGAAATCAATTCCATGCATAACTTTAAATACATGAAATAATTTCCTCATATAACCTTATATACATGAAATAAGTTCCTTATATAACCTTCTGGAAATGAAATTAGGCTATGGACATGAAAATGAAGTCCATGCATAGAGTTTTGAGTATGAAATCTAGTCCACGAATAACATATTTACTCATGAGTTATCTGTATTTACCAAATAAATTGTAGGTAAATATAGGTCCCACCCATCACATAATCCATACATTTTTATTCCAAAATATCATAAAATATTTATCATATCATAACCCATGAAAATGAAATGTGCTTTATAGAAATTTCATCATAGTATAACTCGTGTAAACAAATGAGTTTCAAAAAAAATTCATAATAATCATAATCCATCCATAGAAAGGATTAGGATGATATCATTGGGTAATATCCCAAATAAATCATAATAAACATCAAAAAAAATTCATTGATGAATAATGATACTATTAAAAATCATTGAAACATTCATGAGGAAAATAACCTGTCCACATTTAAAATCAATTTTTAAAACTAAAAATTCACAAAGTATTGTGAAAATACATCTATTTGAAAATAACATTTGAAAATTATAAATAAATAATTTAAATATTGAGTGGTAGTGATGTTGAAAATTTTTTTCCATGTCATATATGTTAAACTAAATATTCCTTTCACATTTTCTGTAAAAATATTAAAAGTTCTTGGTTAATGAAATGAAAAGAATATTCCTTTCAAACCATTTTTTAAAAAACTAAAATATAATAAAAAATAATTTAAAAAATCATAGATTAATATTTAAAAATTCTTGAAAACAGTTTTTGAAAACATGGATATGGAAGAAAAAGTATTTTTGACCCAAGATAGAAATAATGTTCATTCTATTTAAAAAAACATTCTTTAGATATCTTGAGTTATTAAAGATATTAAAATGAGAAGGAAAAATTTATTCACCAAAAATAACTATATTAAAATAAAATTCATGACTTTATTTATAGATATATCATAATATTTCATCATCAGAATCATAATCATATATAATCTCGATAAACAATGAGATTGTATAATAAAACTCTTAACACTTTGGTAACATTAGATTTATAATCCACATGAAATAAATAAACTTATATGAATATGTATATCTCGTAATTCTCATTAAAATAATCATAAAATATATTCAGGGTTAATATATAAATCACATAAAAGGAATGAGTGGTGAATATGTTTTGTATCTCATAAGAGTAAAAAGTGAGATTAAAATTATTTACCACTTTGGTAACTATTGAATTATAAGACCCATTGAAGAATAATATCAAATAAAACTTTAAATATCATTAAATTAATGATATTAAGGACATAACTTTTCAAAATGGAAATATATATTCCATAAAAATAAATGAGTGGTGAATATAGCATATGTCTCCCAGAAAAAAAAAAGAGATTAGAAAGATATTACCTTAAGTATCTACTTCCTTCTTACACATTATAAACTCATATATAATAAATATAGGTTTATTATACATATATTATAGAAATATAATTATATATATCATACCATATATGATTTAATTATGACATTTTATTACCTATTTATCAATAATTCCATGTTAAAATCATGTTTCAAGAAATAACTACTTTGTTTTCATGTTTGTTTTAGTTTGATATTTTTTTTCATTTCCCTTTTATCATGTTTCAATAATCTAAATAATTTTAATCCTATTATAAATATCATATATATTAATTATATGTGTATTTAGAGTGATCCACAAAATCTAGAGATGGAAAATGAATTACACCATTCCTGGAGATGGTAGATCGTACGTACGCAAGAACATTATTTCCATTCTCTCAATAGAAGAAATGAAAGAAATGTAAATATTAATTCACCTTTATATAAAAAAATTATATCATATGTGTTCATTAAATCCATCCTTATTACCACACATTTCACAATAAAATGGAAAGCGTATCACATTGATTGTGGAGGGGTAGTCCACACGAATGCACATGTGATGTTATCATTTTCTAAAGGATTTAAGGTAAAATGGTATATGTGATATTATAATTATAAAAGTATAATTATGTCATAAATATCATATAAATATGTTAAATCCATAATTATATCTATCTATAAGAGTTAGTGATGGAAAATGAACTACATCGGTTCGCAAGACAATAATCCACTGTACACACAATTGATGGTTTAATTTCACTTTTGATGGAAGGGGATAAGGATGTAGGTTATGTCATTAACATAACAAAATATAATTATATGGTAGATTATTATTTTATTATATCATTATAGTTAAATAATTTTTTAAGGAGGTAGAAGAAGAAATAAAATAAAAAAAGTTCGGTTAAGAATGATACCACTTCTTCAAACAACCTCCTTAGGTTAGCACCAAAATCCTTATTAGGAGGGTTTAATAATGAAAATAATGCCTCTAGGATGTGGGTAAGTAAGTGAGTATGAGATTTTATAAGTTATTTTCAGAACCAAAATTCTTTTTAAGTGTTAATATAAGAGGATATGGGTTTCTTTTTATAAGTGGGGGAGATGACACACTTGAAATTGTTTAAAAGAAAAATTTATACACGCATTTTACACATACCAAAAGGATCCGAAATGGATCATTATTGAATAATAGTATATATAAAGTCAACATATGTCCATAAAATAGTAATTGAAAAAAAATAGGTCATTTTAACCCTTGTCTTTTTATTTTAACCCCTAGTAAACCCGTTTTAACCTTAACCGTGGTAATTAATTTTTACTATTTTTATTATTCAATATGAACAAAAGTTAGGTTTAAAATATTATATAATATTAATTATTATGATTCCAAATATGGAATCCATTTTTCCAAATTCAATTAACATAAATTTATGAATTTAATTTAAAATTAAACCCACAAGCGTGATGAAAAAATTGTTTTATAATGAAAAAGATTTCAAAAGTAAAAAAGAAGTTTATATATATAAATTAAATATGAAATTATTTAAAATGACCAAATTTAGATTAATAATAATATAATTGAACTAATTTTCCTTTTTAAACATTTCAAATTAATATGTAACTTTTTAAATACTTTAAATGAAAATACAGTTTTTAATATAAATCAGTATTTTACAATATTCATTGAAAAAATATTATTTGTATAAAATTATTAAAAAAATAACCCTAAGATAATTTTTACATATTTAATCCAAAAATGAGGTTAATTTTTTCAAATAAATTTTATCAAAGTTAAAAAAAATTATTATTTGTTCACAAAAAAGTAAGGAAAATTATTTTTTAAAAGAAATGTATTTTCAAAGTATATAATGAATTTACCAAAAATGAAGTAATTTTTTATAAATATGTTATCTTTATATAAAACCATTATAATTAGTTTTAAATTTTTATTATTCCTAATCATATTACCAATTTTATTGGCTAGGTTATAATTTTTATTCTCAAATAATAATATTAATTGTATATTGTGGTTCGTTAAAATTCAGTTTTGTATCTAATGCAAGATATCAAAGAAATTAAATTTATTTGAAAAAAATCATAAAATCTATTAGTGTTACATTATAACTCCTTTAAAATCAATTTCACCATCAAAATTATATTACTCTGATATAAAAATTTGAGTATAACTCTACCTCCTCATATCCTCAGTTTCCCATGTAGGTTTTTTGAGTTTGGGGTTTTTCCAAAAAAAATTGACTAGGTGAGTGGTCTTGTTTCGTAACAATTTCTATATATGATATAAAATATCCATTGGTTTTTCTTTATAGGAAATATAATGATCCATTGGTATGACCTCTGAGTTTAGTACAAGTGATGAATTAAGTATGTACTTCCATAATAGAGATAGATTGAACACATCATGAACTTGAGAGATGTTTGGTGGAAGCACCAATTGATAAGATATCATCCCAATACGATCAAGTTTATCAAAGTTACAGACATAAATAAGTCTTAGTTTTCCCTTATTTTTAAATATAATTTCCTTTTTCCAGGGTTAAATTCATAGGAAACCCTTATTACAAAATTAAATCTATATATCATGCTGATGATTGTCAGCATAACTTTTATGTCAACTCTGAGTTTCCTTTATGTGTTATTGAATTTATCTAACCTTCTCTTCCATTTATATTTCTATCTCAGGTTCCAATAGATTTGTTTCTCCAACTACATTCTAGCATGTTGGAGTTCTACACTTATTTCCATAGATGGATTCATAAGAATCCATTTGAATTCTCAATTAAAAGCTACGGTTGTAAGAAAACTCAACCAAATTAAGGTGTTGATAAAAACCCCATAGAAATTCATAAAACAAGATCTCAATATATCCTCTAGGGTTTTAATTATTATATCATATTGACCATCTATATAAGGGGGGTGCATAGTGAAGAAACTCAACCCTATATCAAGAGCTTACAGAAAACTTCTTCAAAACATCAAAGTAAACCTTGGATCCCAATCAGATACAATGGAATGTAGTACTCCATGTAGCCTCACCACTTCATTAATGTATATTTTATAAATCTAATCAATAGTAAAGTATTCTTTGATATTAATGAGGTGTGAAAAATTTATATGGTGGTCGAATACTACCCATATATCATTATTACATGTAGATGTTTTGGGGAGTCCAATGATAAAATCAATGGTGAATTTTTTTCATTTCCATTCTGGTATGGTTAATGGTTATAACATCCCATTAGACTTTGGTATATTATCATTAAATTTATGAAATACCAAGCATTGCGATAAAAACTCTACAATATCTCTCTCTATACTATCCCACTAGAAATATTCTTTTAGATCTCTATAGATCTTTATACTTCTAGTATGAATAGATAATGAAGAACTATGAGCCTCCTATAATAGATCCTTCCTGAAATGTGGTATAGATGGAACACATATGAGGCCCTTTAAACTTATCATTCCATCATATTAAAGGTTAAAATCAAGAACATTTCTAAAAATATTTTTAAACTCTACATAAGTCTTTTGTGCATTATTAATATTCCCTTGGATAGATAGTTGAACAATAATTTGAGAAAGATAAGATTTTTCCTCTTCCTTCAAGATCTCTAGATCCATCCTTTTCAAATTCAAAAATATTGGATCAATTTTGATCCCCATTATAGTTAATATAGCAAGATTATTTTGATTCAAATAATCAACTACCTTATTCACCTTCCCATGTTGGTAATGTATTTAGTAGTTGTAATATTTAATCATCTCCAACCATATTTTATGGCTCATATTCAACTCTTTATATGTAAATATATAATTTAAACTTTTATGATGAATATATATATATATCACATATTTATCCATAATGACAATTCCTTTATATTTTTAATGAAAAAATTACCACAACTAACTCAAAATCATGAGTTGGGTATTTTTTCTCTTGAACCTTAAATTTTCACAAGGAATATGCTATAACCATATAATTATTCATGATAACACATCCCAATCCATTATTTGATTCATAATTATAGATTAAAAACCCTTATCCTCTATAGGGTAATTTAATCACAAGTTCACTGACTAGCCTTCTCTTCAGTTCCTTGAAATTTTCCTTACATTCATCTTTCTAATGGAAGTTGTATCCCTTCTAAGTTAACATGGTGATTGTATTGGACATCTATGATAAAGTTTCCACAAAGAATCAATAATATCTATCTAAATCAAGAAATATGTGGATATCATTCATCGAGGTTGGTCTAGGCCAACATTCAATGGCATATTTCTTTTATGGATCCACCAATATACCCTCGCTTGAGATTATTTGGCCCAAAAATAAAACTCTTTATCCAAAATTCACACTTAGTAAATTTTTCATAAATATTCTCCCTCATTAGGGTCTTCAGAAAAATCATCAAATGATTTTTAATTCTCTTACTTTCTCTTAGAATATATAATAATATAACCAATAGATACTACCAAAAACTGATCGAGGTAATATATAAATAATCTATTCATTAAATCAATGAATATATTGGGGTCATTAGTAAGATCAAATTTCATCACTATATATTCATAGTTTCCATACCTTGTATGGAATGTTTTATTAGGTTTTTACTCCTTCTAAAACCTCAATTGATAATATCCAGAATGGAGTTAAATCTACTAAAATTATTGATCTCTATATATTTGATCAAAAAAGTCATCAATACAGGGTAGAGGATACATATTTATGATTATGATCTTGTTTAGTTTCTAGTAATCAATGCAAAGTCACATCAATCTATTTTTATTATTAAAAATAAATTATGCACCCCATGGTGATACACTTTCCCAAATGAATCCCTTTTCAAGATTCTCTTAGAGTTTCATTGTTAATTTATGCACATAAATTGGGTCCATTATATAGGGAATCTTTGAAATAGGTGTACCATTAGTTATGAGTTATATTGAAAATTAAACTTCATTATTATGTGGTAGACTGGTAAAATCTTCTATAATGACCTTAAAAACTCCCAAAAAAATAATCATATCATGAATGTTGAGTTTCTACCTAACCATCTAAGATATACACCCCTTTTGAATTGGAATCAAGACTCATACAATTGATTTTATTTCCATCATAAATTAATTTTTATCATCACACGGATAAATGATCATAATTTTTTTGTGATATCAAATTTGAATTATCTTCCTCTGAATCTGGTGTGGGATTTTTTTAGATAAATCCAATCCATACTTAAGAAACCATAAAATTAAACCAGTGGGTGAATAGAAAGATTTAAAGGAAGCACATTCCCACAAACTTTAACCAGAGAATAATCATATACTTGAGATACGATCATCATACCATTAGGAGTTTTCACTAGAAATTAAACATCTAATCATTTAGGTGGAATCTTGATACCATTATAAAATTATTTAGATATAAAATAATGGGTACATTCATAATCAAGTAAGACATTTTTTTTCTAGAGTGTATGGTAAGTTTAACTTTCACCATGTCTTTATCGTACCCCTCATCAGAAAGAGTGATCACATAGAATTTTCCTTTATCTCAAATATTAAGAGGTTTTTAACATCGATCATCATCATTAACCATAAAATTTGGTCATTGGTTATAATAATTCTCATGATCTATACACATATAACAATGGAGTGTGGGTGGTTCATCATGTATAAATTTCTCTTTATTTACATCATTAGTTAACTTATTCCTATCACTTTGGCATTTATTCAATCGATGACCATCCTTCCCACACTTAAAACATTTACAAGTCCCCTTAAGGTAGTTTCCTCTATGTTTCCATATACACTTTGAGCATGAACAAAATCTCATTTTATTCCCTATGTGCTTTTTAGGGTTTTCATTGAATTATATCTTTCTTTTATTATCAAAACCATGGTATTAATGGGTAACTCCAATCTCCATTTCCACCTTAATAGAATATAGAATGATTAATTCATAACTACTGAAGTCTCTTAAGTATGACATCCTTCATATACTTGTTTATAATCCAATGAATAATTGATCAGCCTTATTGTCAGGTTATATGATAATTCTCAAATCATACCATGCAATCCATGAAAAAAATTTCCTCATAGGTACTAATATATTCATCATCCTTCTGCTTTAGCTCAAGGAATTCCTTCCATATTTTCATATAAATAATATGAGTAATGTAATTATTGAAATATTATCTCTTAAACTCATTCCACTCCACGGATTCAATGTCTTCATGTTTCCTCATATTCTAAATAATATTCTTTTATTGATCTGATTCACCTTCCAAATGATAGACACCAAAAATGACCTTTTCCTACACCAAACACAAGTAAATGAAATATATATTTTTAATGGAACTGATCCATTTATCAAAAACTATTGTATCAATAGAACCATGAAAAAATGTGGGTGTTGCATCATGAATGAATTAAATGAATCTTATTCCCTCATTTTATCATTTGGAATTTCAGCATTATTCATAGATTGAGAAATATGTGTAAGAATAGAAATAAGGATTTTTATTACAGACCCCGTAACATTTGGTTGGTCAAAATTAAAACAATTTCATTTCACATCACATACAACATTAACATGATTCATTTGGGTTCCATCCATATACTAAACCAAAAATCATAGTTTTAGAAACAACAATCATTATGGGAAACTACATAGTCATGGAAAACTTAAAGGATCCTAAATCATGACACATTCTCTTAAAAATATGACACCTTAGGTTTAAGATAGGTCATTCAAGTTCATAATATTTTCAAATACTTCATGAAGGATTATAATGAAAATGTGAATTCCAAAACATAACTCCCAAGAGTGTAAAATGAGGTGTTTAACATGGCTTGCTTTCGTGCACCGTGTAATGATCGATTCAAATCCCAATGTGCCTTTTTGGATTTATTACCCCTAGGTAAAAATGTTATAGAGCCACATCCTCGTGTAGAATCCATATAGGGATTTAATTTCTTAGAAACCCACCTAATATATTCCTTTACAAAACTTTAAGATATTATCTTATACGTATAATTATCCCAAGGGTTTTCACCAAATTTTTCTAACCCAAATCTCCAAAGGTTGACTAAACCCTTACTCTGATACCAACCATAGAAACCTAGTATTTTCATATATAAATATTACATCTTTTTATATGAATATTCAATACATATTAAAAATATATTCCCAAGGACAGTAAGGGTTTATAATCTTTTGAGACTAGGTACACAATCTTCTAATTTTATGAAAGTTATTAAAATCTCTCATAAAGATATTTCCATATAGTACACCTTATAGACATACCCAAATTAAAAACTTTCTTCAAATATGGGGAAAGGAAACATAATAAAGGGTGATATCATATACTCATTAAGAGTAAACATGGGAGATATCAACATAACATGAGAATTACATTATTAGAACATGAGAATAAAATTTGAAAATTATACCCTACATATCGTAGATCATCAACCTAAGTCATGGCATGAATATTTCTAGCTCATAAGACATGAATAATAAATCAATCGAAGAACATGATCTATGAGAACATAATATTTTCATAATATATATATTTTTTGCACACATATAATCTTATAAAATTGTGAACATGTATAACAAGAAAGAGGTTCAGTCATTATGTTATATACATAAAATCAACCCCTCAGATAAACTTACGGACATGAAACCAAGTCCTCACATAAACTTATAAACATGAAAGAAGGTCCAAGTATAACCTTATAGACATGAAATAAGGTCCTCACTTGTAACATCCTATTACTATTTTTAGGTACTCCTCAACACTCTTTTTAATCATGATTTTGTTGCGTATTGTTTAGGGTTTCTTTGGGTGAACATTTTGAAATTCTTTGAAGATTTTAGGCTATGCATGGTTGACGCACACTTTTCACAAACTGTGTTCCCACACAAGGTTAGCCGTGCAAACCCAAATAGTGGGGTTTTCATGTCTAGTACATGGTTTGAAAAAACATGAACCCATTAAGTAAGAATAATTCACCCCAAAATAAGAGTTAATGGTTAGGGTACATGGTTTGACAAACCATGCGGCCACCTCTAGGAAACCATCCACACTAATTTTTTTTTACTCACAAAATTATTTTAAAAATTCTTAAACCCCCATATATTCACCTAATAAAACCTAAATAATGATTGAAATTTTTTCTAAGTCTTTGGAGCTCCAAAAATACCATTTTTGATCCTCCAAACCTAATATTAGGTAGATCCAATCTTGGAGAACATCATTTGATTCCACTTTGGTAAGATTTCTTCTCTTGTTCCTTCTCTCTTGATCTCTTTATCTCTCCTCATTAAGGTTTGTTAGATCATCTTATTTTGGAAGGATCTAAACTCTTTTGTTTTGGACCTTGAACCTAGGTTTTATTCCTTGATTTTCATTTCCAATTTTCTTCATTGACAATTCTCATTGTAGGTTTTATGATACCTGTTCCCCATGTTATGGTAGATGGTTCCGTATAAGATTGGAAAATTAATTTAACCATGAATTTATTTATTTAAATAAAATTTATTTCAATTGAATCATGAAAACCCAATTCGATAAAAATTGAGATTTTAATTGACTTGGCATGAATTTTGGTGGAAACACCCCCTCCCCCCCAATTCCAATACAAATTATAATTTTGGGTGTGATTTCAAAATTGATGGAAATTATGAAATTGATTTGTGAAATTGATATTTGGGGAAAAAGTGGATAAAATTTTTTTATAAGAACCTTTGGTGGTTTTATCCTAAAAAAAGGGATGAATTTATTAAAAACCCATGTTTTGTTTTATAAATTGAAATTGAATTATTGGAATTAATAAATTGTGAAATTGTATTTTAAACTATTTTGAAATAATTTTCCCATTATTTATTGTGTTTTTTAGAACATGTGTTCCTTGTTATTTAGTGGGTTGTTTAGTAAAAACATGCTATGATAGTAATGCAGTAGTAATGGATTGAAACTTTAAAACTCTAAAAAACATAGTGCAATAGATCTTATCCCTGATGGGATATTGATTAGTCCTCTTTGACTAGTGTTTGAGGGATGTGTGTACATATATTTTTGTGATCACCAATATGAGTGTGTGAGGATATCATAACTTGGAACTATTGTGCCTCTTTATAGATTTCCATGATTCTCATTTGTGTATTATTTTGATATATATGAAATTAATTATAAAAATTATTTACATATACCTTGTGATTTATATGAACTATTTAATATAAAATGTTTATTAATTTATTGTTTGAAATGTTTCCATTAATTAAAATGAAAAGAATGTTTTTTTAAATATTTGAATTGTACAGTGATGCATGTTTTATTTAAAATTGAATTCATGATTGGGTTAATTTATTATGTAATCTTATTGTGGAACACTTGGTGAGAACCTTCTTGGATTTTAACTTACACCCTACCTTTTCCTTTGAGTTTTTATAGATTATCTTCTACTAGGTTTGAGTAAGGGGAAAGATCCACTTAGAGGTGGCTCTAGTTGTTGATCCTTTAGACTTGGAGTGTGTGTCTATTGATAATTTAGTTGTTTTATCTCATTTGTTTTATTTTTATATCATTTTTATTATTACTTGGTGATGTATTGTTTTGGTTTTGATACACCATATAGTTCTTCTAGTACAGTCTCCTTTGGGAGTTTTCTTTTGAGCATACTGACTTGTTTCTGTTTCTTCTGTTGTTCAGGTAGAAAAATGGTTCCCACTATTATCTGGTATGATTCAAATTTATAGTATTGAAACCATGGGGATTGAAAACACCCTTTAGGATATGTTATTTTTGTCTTGGTTATCAAGTTACTACGGTATTCTGTTCTATTTTGTGAAAAACTGGAATCAAAGGTGCAGGTTAAGCATCTTTCCTTGATGTAAATATATAGTTTGAAATCTTTTTGAGAATTAGGATGTAGTTAAAAGTGAGTGACTTTCCATATCTCATCGTAATGAGGCTTAAGTCACCAAGTGTAGTGTGGGAAAGATGTATTGAATATCAGTTCTAGTTTTTTTAGATTTTGATAGGTTGAAATCCCAATCCTTTTTATATATCTGATGGGATTAATTTCCCTTGTTTCTTTTATTTTAGTATTGATTTCAGTAATCTTATGATGTTATCAATTTCATATTATAATGTTGTGTAGTATTATATATTCATGAATATGTGTAGATATGACCCAATGGGAAGCTATTGTTCAACCATAGTGAGAAAATCCGCCCATGGACCAGAATATAGTTGAGGTTGTTGTACATGTTATCCAAGATCTAGGATAGGCACCTGAACCCATTCCCATTAAGGATCCAGTTGTGGAACCTAAAAGGAATGAATTTAGGATTCATGATCAGGATTTCCTTCACTATAATCCCTCAGTATTCCAAGGCTCAAACGATCCTCAAGAGGCTGAATATTGTTTGAATAGGATTGATCTTTTTTTGAGTTCTTGAAAATTTCTAATTCTGTCAAGGTAAAATGTTCTACCTTCAAGATAGAGGGACATAAAAGGAGATGGTGGGACACAATGGTGGTGGATAATAATAATTTGGGATTATTGTGGAGATAGATTAAAATTATTTTCACCAACCATTTATATCGAGACTATATGCTATTGTCCAAAGCTATAGATTTTTTTCAAACTAGAGCGGGTTGACAGGAATGTGACTGAGTATATGAATGATTTTCTAATCTTGTGAAGTTTTCAACTAAGATTATATCAAATTAAAAGATTAATATTTGATAGTTTGAGATGGGAATTTGATCTAATATTCATTCTCAGGTTTTCTTGTTGAAGAAATCTTCTTTTGCTGATGTGCTGGATAGAGAATTGATGGTCGAGCTTGACTAGGCTAGTAAGCAAGGGATGACAGGAATTATTTTTTCTCTTAGTGAATGTTTTGTGAGTTCCTTCAAAGGAAAGAGAAAGAATGATGAATCTTGTGGTGGTTCTTGGTAGTAGGGTTCTTCTATACCTCTTGCAATGTGGAGTAGAGTCCCTTTGACTTGCTACCAGTGTAGAAATCCTGGGCACTAAAAATGGGTTTAAACTAAGGTGCCCAAGATGTATTGTTCTTAAAGATTCTAAGGTCACTTGAAGAAGTGTTTTCATATATTTTATTCTCCAAATATTGGAATGGTATCATAGGCACCAAAAATTACTATAGAGAAATCATATGCTTTATATACTAAGGGGTTTTATCCATAGACATCTAAAAAACATTCTCCACACAATTGAAGAGTCTCAAGAGGAATTAGATATGGATCTAGCGACTGTAAGAGATACCATCACTATTATCATCATATTTAGTGAATAATTTATTTAATACTAATTCATCTTATTCATTCATTTTGACTCGTATTGTGAATTTCTAAATCTTCATACAGATCTCGTATCTTATGTGATGGATATTACTACACCCCTTGGAAAGAAGAGAGTGAAGGGTCTCTATTTTCATGATTTTTTTCTTATTATCATAAATTTATCTTACTTGGGATTTTCAAGTTCTTTAAATGAAACCTCTTGACTTCATATTCGGTATGTATTTTTTTCACTAATAAATCCTAAATTTATTTTTATCTTCGATGAGTCTCCTTTACGGTACCCTATGGGGTGTATCGTATCTTTCAGGGAGAATAAGACCTGAGGTAAAGTAGAGTTGGACATTCTTCTCTAGAGTTGGGGAAAGTAATATCTATGTTCAATTTTAAACTAGAGAGAAAATCCTTGAGTAATTAACTCCATTTATCTTTCATCTAGATTCATGATGTTCATTTTCTTACTTCTCTCGTTTTCCACCGATAAGAGAGGTGGAGTTCTTTATTGATTTTTTTTCGGGTACTCATCTAATATCTATTAATTCTTAACACATGGTACTAGCTTAAATAGAATATTTGAAGACTTAGTTGTATAATATTTTAGAGAAAGTATTTATATTCCCAAGTGTGAAGCCTTGGGAAGTGCATATTCTCTTTTCTATGAAAGATGACGGGTCACTTATCCTATGTGTTGATTATCAAAAACTCAATCGAGAGACAGTAAATGAAAATTATATTTTTTCATTTATTGATGATCTATTTGAATAATTGAAATGGGTTAAGTGGTTTTCAAATATTTATCTTCAATATGGTTATCACCAGATGTGAATAAAATATTTTGGCATTTAGAATACCACCTTTTAAAGCAGTTATGAACATTATGAGTACCTTGTCATTCCATTTGGTCCAAACAATTATCCTGCAATATTTATGGATTTGATGGATAGGATCTTTCATGTTGATCTTGATACTTTCCTTGTGTTCTTTTTGGATGACATCTTTATTTACTCTAATCCTTTGGAGGATCATGTGCATCATCTGAGATCAGTTCTAGAATTTTTGAGAAATTACAGTCTTTATGCCAAGCTATTGAAATGTAATTTATGGATTCAGTAAGTTAATTTCTTGGGGAATGTGGTGTCATAACATGGTATATTAGTTGATCCTAAAATTTTTAAAGATTTTATGACATGGGAGCAACCACAAAATGATTTCAAGATTCAGAGCTTCTTGTGTTTATCTAGATATTATCTCTAATTCATAAAGTATTTCATGATGTTTTATTCTATGATGACCACTCTAAATTAGAAGGTAGTGAATGTTTCTTGGTATGAAAAATTTCATAGTTCTTTTGATAAGATGAAACTTCCTTAGACTAATTCATGGGTGTTGAATCTTATAGAGGTTGAGAAAGGCTATGTGGTATTCTGTGACACATAAAGTTCGAGTTTGGGATGTGTTATTTTGTTGGGTGATCATATCATTGCCTATGGATCTCATCATATTATTCCAAATGAGAAAAATTATATGACCCATGACCTTGAACTCGCAGTTGTGATGCATACACTTAATAGTTGGTAGCATTACTTTTGTAGAGAAAGGTTTACAATGTATTATGAACACAATAGCTTGAGTTATATCTTATCTCAAAAATATTTGAATCTTAACCAAAGGTTTTTGGTGGAGTACCTTTAATCCTTTAATTTCAACATCACCTATACCTTGGGGAAATAGAATCTCATTGCAGATTCTCTAATTAGGAATCTTTTAACCCATACCATGAAAGAATCCTTAGAAGAGTGAAAATTGATGGATCTTTTGAAAAGTTACATATACAAGTCTAAGAATATAGGGTTGGGGTTGCTTTTTCTAGCATTCAGTTGACCACCACTCTTCTTTAGATGATTCTTCTGAAGTAGTAGCTTGATATAGAGTTCTATATCATTAGAGAATATCTTTATGGTGGGGATACCATTGCTAAGTGGTTTTTCTCCATAGAGGGTATTCAATGTTATGAGAATTTTTCTATTTACCTTTTATAGTAATGAAATATATTTTTGGGTATTTCTATACGTCCAAGTGGGAAGTGTTCCCAAGAACCAAAAAGATGTTTTATGATAGGTAGTGATGATTCTGGTGGTCAGGTATGAGACAAGACATTTCTGATTTTGTCACTCGTTGTTATACTTAACAACAGGTCAAGTCTAAGTACCAGATACATTTGGGTTTTCTTTAGACACTTATAGTGACAACTTGTAAGTGGGATTATATTTCTATGAACTTTATGGTTAGGTTTTCACGTACCTATATGAAGAGTAATGTGATATGGGTTATGATCAACAGGCTAACCAAATCATCTCACTTTATTGCCATTCTTGATTTAACAAAAGTTGAGGAGCTATAAAATCCCTATGTTAAATAGATTATTAATTTTTATGGTGTTTCATCTTATATCGTCTATAATAGGTATCCCTGTTTTACTTATAATTTTTGTAGAGGCCTTCAAGAGGCACTAGGATCTCAGGTTCGTTTGAGTATGGAATACCATCCGTAGATGGATGGACGGACAGGGAGTTCTATAAAAATTCTTTAGGATATTATTTTTTTCATGTGACTTTGATTTTTGTGGAACTTGTTATGAAAATTAAGGGTTTGTTGAGTTTTTCTATAATAATATTAAAAATTTCATGATCAGAATGGATCCTTTTAAGGCCTTATAAATCTCTATTGTGTTAGTCGGAAGTCAGAGAAAGTTCATTGGTTGGACCAAGATTGGTTCATGAGATAATATCAAATATTTAGTTGACTCATCAGATAATGTTAAAGACACAGAGATGATATAAGTCTTATTCTAATTGTCATCATAGATTTTTGGAATCTTCAGTTGGTGATTAGGTGTTATTTAAAGTTTTCCCTCGATTTGGTCATCAATGGATTAGGAGGCAAGGGAAGATTACTCCTAATTTTTTGGAAACTTTTGAGGTTGTTGAGAAAATGGGGAATGTGAATTACCACTTATCATTTTTTTCATAGATGATGTTGATACATAATGTGTTCCATGTATCATAGCTTTGAAAGTATCTTTTTGATACATATCATGTTCTTAGATGGAGTTGTCCTAATGTTGAGCCTGATTTATCCTTGTGTGTGCATGTAGTTAGGATAGTTGATTCTAAAACCAAGTTACTTCCTAGGGGTATGATACATTTGGTTAGTTTTCATTAGCATAATGGTATCGATAATCATCATACTTGTGATAGGGAGGTACTGGTGAGAGAGAAGTGGCCCCATTTTTGGTATAGATACTTCTTGACAATCTTTCTGGGGTTAGAAAGTTTCCACAATGGGGAGGTTGTAAAATATTGTTATTTTTTTAGGCACTCTTAAACCGTATTTTTTACCATTATTTTTTCATGTCTCATTTAGGGGTGATTCAGGTGAAAATTTTGAAATTTTTTGGAAGATTATCAGATGTACACGGTTGGTATATGTTTTAGCCAAATTGTGTGCCCACCGAGGGTAAACTGTGCAAACCCAAATAGTGTGGGTTTTTACAGATGTTGTAAAATTTAAAAACTCATACTCCCACTTAGTAGAAACCATAAACCCAATTATAGGGGCATGAAATTAAGGTTCACTATTTGAAAAACCATGCGACCACCTCCAAGAAATCATGCATGGGTATTTTGTTTATTCCGAAAATTATTTTAAAAATTCATAAACCCCTATTTCATCACTTGATCGACCCTATCCTAGGATTAGACATCTTCCTAGGTCTTTTAGCATCCTAAGAACCCATTTTGGATCCTCAAAACGTAATCTGAGTCAGATCAAATCTTGGTGAACATCGTTCGGTTCTTATCTGGTAATAGTTCTACTCTTAATCCCTATGTTCCACTCTCTTTATCTCTCCTCCTTAGGGTTTATTATATCATCTTATTGTGGATGGATCTAAAATAATTTTTTTTATCTTGAATCTAGGTTTTATTCCTTGAATTTTTTTTATGTTCATAATTTTCAATTCCCATTGTGGGACTAGTGATATGTGATCCCCATGTTATTGTAGGTGGTTTTTCTTAAGATTGACCAACTCATTTTACCATGAATTTATTTATTTAAATTAAATTAATTTCAATTGAATTATAAAAACCCAATTTTATGTTAATTTTGATTTGAATTTATTTTACATGAATTTTGGGGGGAAACCCCCCAATTCCAATGGAAAATAGAATTGGGGTGTGATTTGGAAATTGATGAAAATTGATCAAAATTGTGAAATTGATTTTTGAAATTGATTTTTGAAATTAATATTAGATTAAAAATGAATTAAATTATTTTGATAAGAACCTTTGGTGTTTTTATCCTAAAAAAGTATTTAATTGATTAAAAACCCATGTTTTGGTTTTTAAATGGATATTGGAAAATTAGAACTATAAATGGGGAAATTGTATTTTATATTATTTTTTACATAATTTTACCATTATTGATTACTTGTTTGAGCACATATGAGCCTGGGTAGTTAGTGGGTTATTTAGAACAAACACTCTTGGATATAATGACCAAGTAATATATTGATTCTTTACAACTATAACAAAAACATAGTACAGCAGATATTATCTCTAATGGGATGTTGATTATCCATCTTTGACCAGTGTAGGATGTGTGTACACATATCACTATGATCACCTATATGAGGGTGTGAGGATCTCATAACTTTGAACTATTGTATATCTTAGAAGATGATTGTGTTTCTTGTTTGTGAACTATTTTGATGTATATGACATTAATTGTAAAACTACTTTACATAAGACTTGTGATTTATATGAATTGTTTTATATAAAATATTTATTAAGATATTTTTTTAAAAGTTTCCACCAACTGAAAAGAAAATCATGTTTTTTTAATATGGAAATTGTACTTCCATGCCTGTTTTATTTAAAATTAAAATCATTATCAGGTTTATTTATTATGAATTCTTATTATGGAACACTTTGTGAGAACCTTCTAGGATTTTAGCTCACACTATACCTTTTTTGGGTGTTTATATATTATATTTTTTAAGGTTTGAGCAAGGGTAATGAACCACTTTTAGGTGGGTCTTGTTTTTAAACCTTTGGACTAATAGTGTTTTTTCCATTGGGACTTGAGTTTTTTTATCTCATCTGTTTAATTTTTATATAATTTTTTTGAGTACTTGGTGATGTATTGTTTTTGTTTTGATATACCTACAATTTTTTCTGGTATATTCTCCTTTGGTAGTTTTCATCTGATTATATTGACTTGTTTCTAATTATTCTACTTTTAATGTAGAAGACCCTTTCCCACTTTTGCCTTGTATGATTCTAGGTGCTAGTCACCAACCCATGGGGATCGGGAATACCGTTCAGGATATGTTAGTTTCATATTAGTTATCAGGGTACCGGTGTATTCTAGGCTAGTCTGTAACATCTTATAACCTTATATACATGAAATAATTCCCAAAAATCACTTTATGGACATGAAAGTAGGCCCATGCTTAATCTTGTGAACAAGAAAACTAGATTCAATCATAGAGTTGTGAACATAAAATAAGGTTCAAACATAACATAATCATGAGTTATCTATATTTACCCAACTAATTGGATGGAGATATAGGTCTCACCCATCACATAATCCATATTTGTTTTCCACAATATCATAAAACATTCATCACTCCATAGATCTTGAAAAGTAAATCGGTATCATAAACATTTCATTATAGTATAACCTATGGAAAGAAATGGTTTTCACAAACATCTTATAATAATAATCATAAATCATCCAAGGAAAGGATAATTATGGTATCATTAGATCATATCCTTAGTAAATAATATACAACATCAAATTTTTTTGTTTTTTATGAATAAAAAAATTAAAATATCCTTAAAAATATTGAGGAAAATAACCTTTCCGCTATAAAAATAACTTTTTAAAACTAAAAAATCATAATGTATTTTGAAAATAAATTTCTTTAAAAATAACCTTTGAAACATATAAAGTATGTTTTAAAACATTGAGTGGTAATAATTGTGGAAAATTTCATAAATGTCGTACATATTAAAATAAAGATTATTTTCACATTTTTTTTGTAAAAAGGTTTAAAGTTCCTCATTCATAAAATGATAAGAAAATTCCTTTCAAAAAAATTAAAAATTCAAAAAATAGAAAAAAATAAATTAAAAATCAGATATGAACACTAAAAAATTCTTGAAAATATTTTTTTAAAACATGGTTATCGAAGAAAAAGGGTTTTCAATCAAAGAGAGAAATAATGTCAGTTTTCTTTAAAAACATTATTTATGTATCTTGAGTTATTAAATAGAGGAAAATAAAAGGAAAAAATGTATTCTATAAAAATAACTAGAGGATAAAAAATGAGTTTCTTGAGAGATATATCATAATAGTTTATCATCATAAGCATGATCATAAACAATCCCATTAAACAATGAGATTGTAACATAAAACTCTTACCACATTGGTAACATTTCAATCATAAACTCCATAGAATAAATAATTGTACATAGATATGTATAACCTATGAATTTCATTAAAATAATAATAAAATACATTCATGTTTAGTTTATAAACAACACAAAAGTAACAAGTGGTGAATATGGTTTGTATCTCACTAGAGTAAAAGTGAGAGGAAAATCCCTTAAACCTTTGGTAACATTTGAATAGTGAGCCTCATTAAATAATATCCTCAAATAAAAATTTAAATATCATTAAATTAAATATATTCATGATATAACATGTCAAATGTGTATTATATACACCACAAAAAATAAACAAGTAGTGAATATGGCATATGTCTCACAGAAATAAAAGACACACTAGAAATCACTTACCTTAAGTATCAACTTCCTTTTTACACATTTGGACATAATATATAATACATATATGTTTATTTTATATCTATTATAGAGCCATAATTATATATATCATACCATATATTATTTATGTATGAAATTTTATTAGATGTTTGTTAATTATTCCTTGTTAAAATCATGTTTCAGGTAATAACAGTTTCATTTTTCATATATGTTTTCATTTGGTATTTTGGTCCAATTACATTGATCATGGTTCAATAATATCCAAAACGGTAACAATTATATAAATATTATATATATTTATTATATATGTATTTATAGTGTTCCATCAAATTTTGAGACAGAAAATGAATTACATTGTTCATAGAGAAGGTAGGTCGTACATACGCATGAACGTTGTTTCCATTTTCTCAATGAATGGAATAAAAGAAATGTAAATATTAATTAACCTTTATAGAATAATTTTTATATCATATAATTCATTAAATATATCCTTAATACCATTAATGTCAAAATAAAATGTAAAATGTATCACATTGCTCTGTCGAGGCAGTAGTCCACACGTACGCACAAGCGATATTATCATTTTCTAACAGATTGGAAGGTAAAAATGTAGATTTTATATTATAATTCCAAAAGGTATAATTATGTTTTAAATATCATGTAAATATATTAAATGCATCATTATATCCATTTATGAGAGGGGGTGATTGTAACACCCCCAATAATTTATGGTATGTTTCTTTTAAAATAAATTTAATCTCTTCAATAACTTGTTTTGCATGCAACCCCAAGTTCAAATGAACTGAGATATATTATTATGTTGCCATTCTAAACTAGCTATTAAAAAAGGAAGGTGATAATAGGACTAAATAAATTATTAAAATTATATGTTTTACTATTAAAAAAGTAATGTGTTAATAGGACTAAATTAATTATGAAAAGTATATGTTTTACACATTTAAAAAATAAATTCATTGGTTATCAACAAAAATAAAAATCATTTGAAATTAAAAGAAATGTTTTTCCAAAAAACTATTTATATGAAAAAAATATTTTAATATCATAATAAATTTAATTAGTCACTATTGGATAATTATTTTAATGAAATTTATATATTATATATTTAATCAAATATTTTAACATTCTTCTAGAGTTTTTACTAGGCATTAGATAAGAATAAATCCAATTTTATTCATAGAAACTCTATTTTTCTAAAAAATAGTTTTCATCATGTTTTGTGAACTTATATTAGATTAAATTTATTCCAATTATAGGTATTTAATTTGATAAAATGGGTTCCATATTTAGAATCATGAGATCTAAATGAGTTCTTCCAAAAAAGAGGCAATCGCCTTAACTGGACACTTTCTATTTTAATTGTTCTTTTACCTCCTATAAATATATGGTATTTATCATAAAATTGTAATATAAGTGTACTGAATATACTAAAATGTTATCATGATTATGAAACCACCATAATACACATTCTTTCCCATTAAATGATTAGTGAGATTATCACCCATGTATACTTATGGATTATCGTATCCACATTGAAATACAATTCATTTTTCATTACTATATTTTATGGATTGTAATTATGATGGGTTTAATGTTTATAAATGATATTATTAACCTATTTATACTTATATAATGATAATATCAAATCTACCTTCTTACCTTTCAAACCTTTCTTAAATGATATCACTACTTGTGCATACATGTGGACTACTACCTCCACAAAGAGATTTGATTCACTTTTCATTTATATTTTACATGGATGGTAATGAGGATATAATTGATAAATATATATGATTTATATGATATAATAAATATTATTTAAATGGGGATAATTATCTACCTTTATTTTTTTATCCCATCAAATAGAGAAAGCAGCGTTCATGAGTACGTACGGCCTACCATCTCTATGAACGATGTAATTAGATTTCTATATATAACTTTTATAGATTAATATAAATATTTATATAATTAATATATATTATATTTATTTAATTATTAAAATTTTGGTGTTGATGTAACCTTAATAAATTTGTAAAGAATAAAACTACTGAACCAAAACTTTTATGAAAAATAAAGCATTTGTTACCTGAAACAGTGATTTTTAACAAAAAATTGTTAATAAATAGGAGATAAAGGATTATAATTAACTCATAAATGGTATTATATATACCTTATTATGGTTCTATAATATATTTATAATAAGTATATATTTATCACACATGATTTTGGAACATGAACCAAAGAAATCAGACCCAAGGAAAGGGTTTATTTCACAATCTCACCATTAATAAGGATTATTAATATTTAAGTATCTACTAGGGGAATATTTTTCTTCCATGTCCATATTTTCCTTAAAATGTTTCAAATAATATTAATAATACTCTCCAATTATTTATTAATGACATTTTTTCCATGTTTTCCTGTTTACAAAATGGTTTGAAAGGAATATTCTAGCTTTTTTCTGAATGAGGTACTTTTTATCCTTTTTACAGTAGTTTGAAAGCAATGTTTTTTCAACTTATATGGAATGAATGGGTTTTACCAACATCATGAATAATATTTTATTTGAATATTAATTTAAAAATTTACAATTTTTTTCAAATTAAATGTTTTCCTTCATATTTTCAATGTTTTAAAAATAAGTATTTCAAATTGAAAAGGGTATTTTCTTCAAGAATTTTTCAATGATATTTTTAAAGTATTTTCTTCTATGAAAAATTAATTTTTTGGATATTATTTATTTCTAAGTTTATTCTATTTTTATTTCATCTACTATATTTTATTGGATGTTTTATGATCTTTTTGACTGGGGATGTAATATTTTGATACAATTATTCCTATTACTCTAGATTGTTTATGATTGTGTTTATTGATTAGGGTAATTATTGAAGTTTTGTATGTTAGTTTATTTAATAATTTTTATATTGATTATGTTTCACCCATTTAAAATAAGTAATTCATTGGAATTAGGAAGTGAAGAGTTATGTATCTTATAGCCCCTCGATGCATCGGTAGATCTCATGAGACAAACTAGTTTGGGTATTATCTGAGGCCTTGCCCATTTACGTAAGATGTCTTGGAATGAGGCCATGATGGTACATTTATGATGTTATAAATTATATATTTCATAATTATGAGATTAGTTACTTGATATCCATGTGACTATTTGATTAGTTATGATATATATAGATAGTTTTCAAGATCATGTGATTATTTATATGGCATTATTTTATCTTCATTATTTCATTCCATATTATTTTTCATGATTATGTTATTGACTAAACGTAATTCTTTTTTAAATATTTATCTTTCCATATTTTTTATGGATTATTTATTCATTTTAGCTTACACTATACACATAACCTTACTAAGCATCAAATCTCACCCTTTTTATGTTTATTTTTTCCCAAGATTCTGGGAAGTGTATTATGATGGATATGTAGGGTTATGCTAAATAGAATTATGGTGTACTCAAATAAAGGACTATATTTTGTTATGTTTTCAAATATAATGTAATATTAATCTATGTATCTAGTTTTTCAATGACTACTAAACTATTTGGTTCTTTGGGATATGATTTCTTATATCTATTGACAATGTAATAAAGTAACCATCAACTCTATGTTACTAGTATTGAGGTGTTTACCTTTGGTATCAGAGAAATTTTAGTAGAAACCTTAGGAACTAGATTTAGGAGAACATAGATTAGGTAATATAGCCTTATGATAGACTTTGATAATATTCCCAAACAAACCAAACATATGATAGTGAGAATACTTATACATAAATTTTAAATTTATGTTATGTGTTTCACTAGTTCCAAATTATATATTATGATTCATAATCTAATATGGTGTATTCCATTTTTTTAGAAATTTTGACTTGAAGAAATAATGGAAATGGTATCAATACATGTAATCCATATAGGGGTTGACCTCCTAGACAATATAATGAATCTAGAGCTAGAGCTGCAGATGGAGTTGAACAAATTATAACTATATTGGGAGAGATAACTCGGGATATGACTATTAACCTTGATTCTATGGAGGAGCCCTCAGATCCAATGTGTGGTGTAATCATGTTAGACCACTTTATGTGTCATAAATATCCATAATTGAATGTAACTATAAATCCATTTGTAGTTGAGAAATTTATAAGTTCCTTAGAGAATATATTTATTTCTTTGGAATGTAATGAATGGGAGAAGGTTTTAATGGTATTCTTTTGTCTCTCAGGGGATACGGATCAAAGGTGGTCATTAATTCAAAACATTAAGGATGAAGAGGAAATAGATTTCATGGAATGAAATTATTTTAAGGAAACTTATTTGGAAAAATATTTTTCTTGTAGACAATGTGTGGATATTAAAAGGAAATTCTAGAGTCTTAGATAAAATAAAGATAAAAATGTTTCTAAGTTTGAAACCAACCTCACAAGGTTAGAAATACATGTTACTGACTACATACATAATCCAAAGAGAAATATTGATCATTTATTTTATGGGATTAAGTAAATACTTCAATGGGAACTTGTCTCCTAAACATTCTTATCAGATGAGGATATAATATCATGTGATATCAGGAAAAAGAAATAATTATTCAAGCCTTATGGATTCAAAGGAAAGAAAGATAATAATAGTGTTTTTGATCACTCAAGAAAAGGAAATAATACAAAGTGGAAGAAGGTATGGGTATAATTTCCAAATATCAATAAATATAAAAAAGAAAAACCAAAGAACATACTTACTAGGAAAGTTAGTTTTATACAAGTGTGAAGAGAAATATCACCAGGATCATGATTTCAATGGAAAGAAAGAATATATCAATATTTAATGCTTCAAATATAAAGAGATGGGACACTATGAAAATGATTATCCCATGAGTCAAGGGAAAATTCCATTGAAAATTAAAAGGGAGAAAGGGAAAGAATATATAACCACAACAATTGAGTTTGAAGTTCATAATGATGTGGCGAAAGGTACTTTAATCATATCCTCAGATTTAGAAAATGATTTTTTTATATAGATCATCACATTATTTTATATATTCCATTTTTTCATGAAAATTAGATATTTTCCTAGAACCTTAAAAATGGATTTATCAATTAAAACATTTGGTGTATGTCTCACCACAATAATAATGTTAGTTAGTTCCCATTATAACATTTAAACATTCCATGTTTTCTAAATTTATAATTATACCTATGGTGGATTTTGATATAATCCTTGGTATGGAATAGATTTCAGAATATAATGAAAAAAATTATCATAAATAGAAGAAAATTATGATTTGTGATGAAGATGTGGAATTCATTATATTTATAGAGACACTTCTTAAGATTCGTGTCTAGATCCACCCCCAATATCTCTTCTAAATGATATTCTTGTAGAAGAAAAGAAGACAAAATATATGGAAGGAAAATGTAATTTTTAAATTGAGAATGTTCTTATCATGCAATAATACATTGATTTATTTCCTGAGGAATTTTTTAGAAACCCACTTGAGCATGATATTGAGTTTTCTATTGATTTAATCTCGGATACAAGACCTAAATCAAATACTTCCTATAGAATGTAAACTGTGTAATTAGTGTAATTTAAGAAACAACTAGATGAGTTGTGTAATAATGAATTTATATTCCCTAATGTTTCACCTTAGGGATCCTCTGTTATTTTTTATTTAAAAAATGATGGATCTATGAGACTATTTATTGATTATAGGTAAATTAATACTATTAAAATAAAGAAAAGGTATCATGTACCTCATATTGATAACTTATTCGATCAACTTCATGGCACTCAATATTTTTCAATGATTTTCCTTTTTTTATATCATCTATTACTATTAGAGAAAGAATATATTCTAAATATTTCATTTCAAATGAGGTAAGGACATTACATGTTTACAGTAATGCAATTTATACAGATGAATGCATCCTATGTTTTTAAGGATCTAATGAAAAAAGTATTCAAGTAATATCATAAGGATTTTATTTTGGTATTTATTAATGATATATTTGTGTACTATAAGAGTTATATAGACCTTTAGAATAATATTTGGATTTTTCTTGAGACTCTTAAAAGAAAAGAGTTGTATGGTAAATTAATAAAACATAAATTATTACTTCAATAAATTTCTTTTTTGGGCCATATTATCTAAAAATATGGAATCTCAGTTGATCCTTTAAAGACAAAGGTAGACCAAGAAAGGACTATACCAATAAAGATAACTAAGTTATATAATTTAATTAGTTTGGTAGGTTACTATCAGTGATTCGTTCAAAAAAATTCTTGATTGGATAACCCAGTAATCAATACCACTCATAAAAAGGATTAAATTTATATAAAAATTAATGCGAAGAATTTTTTGAAGAATTTAAGAGGATATTGGTGAATGATTTTATTTTGACTCTACCATCAGGAGATAATGGATTTTTGATATATAGTGATGTATCTAAGAAGGGACTTGGTTGTGTACTTATGAATAATTATAATTTTATTGTATATATATCTATAGAATTAATGAATCATGAATATAAATATCTCACTCATGATATAGAGTTATAAACCATAATCTTTACACTGAATATATGGATACATTATCAATATGGTGAGTGATATGAGATATACACTAACCATAAGATCCTAAAATACATATTTTAATAGAATGAACTAAAAACAAGGAAAAGATAATAGATTAAGTTACTCAAGGATTATGATTGCTTGACACACTATAAAATAGGGAATGAAAATAAGGTAGTGGATGCATTGAGAAAGAATCATTATGGAGTTCTGACCAAAATAAGGATTGATATGAATCCTATGTTCAATTGATTTAATAAGGATGGATTTTAGAATTATTAAGGAAGAGAAAACATAACTCTTTTTTCAAATGATTTCCAAACCATATTTTTTGTAAAAAAGAAAAAATTCTCAGGATGATGAAGAGACTTTTTAAAATAAAATTAAGGTTATAAATGATGAAAAATTGGAATACTTCATAAATGAAGATGGGGTTCTAAAATTTGGAAAGCTACTATGTGTTCCATCTATACCTGAGCTAAAAATTGAATTATTAGATGATTTTCATAGCTCGACTTTATCTATACACCCTAAAAGCACTAATATGTATAGATATTTGAAGGAATATTTTTGGTGGGATAATATGAAGTAGTAAATTGTTGATTATGTGTCAAGAAGTTTTCTTTTTAATAGGTGAAGGCTGAGAGACATCATCTAATAAGATTCATGGGAACTCTTCCTATTCGTACAAATAAATTCAATGACATTACTATGGAATTTTCCACTAGATTACCAAATTCTCATAGAAATAATGATGTTATAGGAGTAATTATTGATTGAATTACCAAATCTACACATTTCCTCACTATATGAGAATATTTTCCTCTAGAACACCTTGTAATAATCTATATTAATGATGTTTTAAGACTTTATGGAACACCTATTTAATTTTTTCTGATCATTGTCCATGATTCACATAAAAATCCTAGAAAAAATCAGAAGGCTCTTGATATTGAGTTTCATTTGAGCACCGTTTATCATCCTCAAACTAAAGAGAAGTCAGAAGGGGATATCCAAAATTAAAAAGACATGTTGAGGTCATTCTCACTAGAATTTCATGGTATTAGGGTTCAATATCTAACTTTAATATAGTTTTACTATAAAAAAATTTATATTTGAGCAGTCAAATGATTCCATATGAAGCATTATATGGAAAGAGATGACATACTCTATCTTGTGGGTCTAACATCCTGAACTGAATTCCAGTGAAACAGTTCTCTAATATAGTAGTTTATGAGGCCTCAAGAAAACCTCTCTATATGCTAGAGTCTTCAGACTAGTAGTGAGGGCCTATAATGTGATAGTGTGGATATTTTTCCCTTATATTAGAGTGAGAAAAAAATGTAAATAGTAAGTATGATACACATAAGTAAATAAATAGAGTGAGGAAACAACAAATAAATTGAAATAGAATATTTTTTAATAATAAATTAAATTATGTAAAATCCTAAATAGTTATGTCATACAATACAACACTAGTCACCCACTGGGTTGACTATACAGTTACATAAATAAAAAAGAAACTGAAATAAAAGTATAGGTCTCTACTACGAAATCTGAACTAAACCACGTACCTGATCTCCAGACACTTTTTAATTTCACCAGCCTAGTTAAATGACCCCAAATGACTATCTCCTCTCAATCATGAAACATTATTCCGTAGTTTTATCCACTATGAAATTGTACTCAACCAGAAAAGTATAAATAAGGTCTAAATGTACACTAAGGTGCACATGTAGGGGTTAGAAATAATCTCAGTAGGCCACCCAAACAATGAACCTATATATACGTTGATATAAGTTTATGAAAAATCAATATGCTCAACCTAGTTGATACACAACTTAAAATATAAGTAAAACCAATAAACATGGACCACAGTCAAACCATGGGTCCGTAATCCTAGTAAACCAGGAAAGTGCTACCATTGATATCTATATCTATATGTGTATACATGTATAGTCTCATACCTATACATATATACATAAATATTAATATTAATGAGTAAGGTTAATAAAATAACTTAAAAATAATTAGTGGTTGATCCTTAGGTCCATAATCTCGATCACTTGGACATCATGTGCAAGGGAATTGAGCTGGACATCTTGCCACTCAAGCTGTGTACCATTAGTCAATCTCTAGGTTCATAATACCAATTGAAAAATACTATATTCATCCAAAGATAGAAATATATTTGAGCAAGCTACATCACCATAGGGGGATATTAATCCCAAACCTGGGTTCACTTGTACGCACCTCTAATCATTATAAAGATGAATTCCATGGAAGTATATCCAGAAATCCTATAAAAATGGTCATTGAGCTAGATGTCATTCTTCTCAAGACATTTAAATCTATTCTAACATCTAATACCTAGGTCCCAGTCTTTAGTATGTCATGAAATTAAAACATGGGTGAACCTAAAGGGTATGAACCTGGGGAAATCTGTAAGGAGAGATCACTGGTGAGATGTCATGCCCACCCCTCATGATCCAAATTTGAATGTCAAATATAGGTTTGATACAACATTCTCAACCACGTTGACAAAGAAAAGGTCTCGTAATCCTGATAATAGAGAAAATTTTTGGATATCCCCATAATATGACAAATCAATGAGAGAATAGTCATCCTCCATGATCCATAGGTCAAGGTGAGTGTAATCATCCTTTATAGACCACAAGTAAAGGATAGAATAATCATCTACTAATAACCCTGGTATAAGGAGAGTGTAATCATCATCATTTAACCCATCATCTAAGGAGAGTGTAGTCATCCTCATTATATAAAAACTCAAAAAGACCAGAATCATCCTTGTAATAATCTCATACTTAATATCCAGATACTAGGAAACACCTCTAGACATCCTGATAATATAATAATCAAAAGTATATAGGCTCAGTAGCTAGATCCTAGGTAGTACCTCTGGGTATAAAAAAAATCATAAAAAATAACATGCCTCAGAATTAAAATCCCAATAAAGAGTATCTAGGCATCCCAAAGAGATATAAAGACACCTCAGGTTAGGCTTAATAGACACCAACCAAGAATCACCTCTAGCTAAAATTATTACATCAACTATAAACATGTGAAGGTATAAACAAAGAGTGAGGGTGGACAAATGTCTAACCCCAACACTAATTTCATATCCCCATGGGGATAAATGTTTGGAATGAGTTATAATGTGACACCTACAACCATATCTACCCAAACCCAGTTTACTAACTTAGGATCAGTCAAATAATGGGCACCTGCTAGGTCCCTCAAGTAAAAAACCGAAGAGGAATCCTACTTGGGATCCTAGAGATATACACACAAGCAAAGGAATCCTACTAGAGATCCTTAGTTTTTAAGGAAGTAGGGAGGGATCCTATATGGGATCCTAAAATTGTAAGAAATATTGAGGCATCCTACACAGAATCCTCAAAACAACACAAAAAGGGACATCCTACACGGGACTCTCAACAACAATATAAGAAGTAGAGGAATCCTACATGGGATCCTTGGAATTTTATATAGGTAAAGGGATCCTAGAAGGGACTCCTTAGATCAACTCATAATAAAAGGAACCCCTTAGGGGATCCTCAGTAATGAGTAAGAAGATATAGGTATCCTACTCAGGATCCTCTAGGTTTAAACATAAACTGAGGAATCCTTTAGGGGATTCTTAGTAAAAACATGTCTCATGGACCCATAGGATAGATTTTACATCTTTCAAGGGATAAATCCTAAAAGGAAAAGCTAAAATAAGTATCAGTAAAGAGGGATAGCTAGTGTATCATCTCATAACTAGTCTCACTCTCAAGATACACATGATTTAGTAATCAGAGGAAGAACCTCTCTAAAAATGAAACGTTTAAAAAAACATCTAAAATTCCTAAAAACACTCCATGGGTCTTACCTTCATGATCGATGTGAAATGATACTCAGAATGGACTACTTGTGTGTAAAAATCTAACTACTGGGAGAAAAGATACGAAAAACCCCAAAAAAGGTAGTAAGGGATAGTACACGGCATGTTACCCTGATACATGGTTTGTTACCCTGGTACACGGTGTGTACCCTCAAGTGACCACATGGGCATGTACTTCATATTGTACTTGGCATGTAAAATTATTAAGTGAACAATGTGTCACATGGGTTCATGGAATGTACCCTACATGGGGTACCTTCCCATGCCCCTCACCTTACCTGGCTATGAACTTGTCCTGGTTGTGTACCTGTACATGGCATGTGACGCACATGGGGTATGGACATGTACTCCACATGGCGTATTCTCCTTACACAGGTAGCATGGCCAGGTACATGACTACACAATTGAATACCATTACATGGAATGTATGACCCATACATGGTATGTACTATGAAAAAAAATTCTTCTCCAAATAGGAAGAACACACGACATGTGTTCCCTAAACCACACATCGTATAAATGGGTTTTCCTAAACATAAAACCTCTAATTCATCTGAAAACCCCTATTTTCCCCCAAAATAAGTAGATCGACCCCCAAGCGGTCCTAATCAAGAATAATGGGGATTTAAAACTTGATAATTATTAACATTTGGGGATTTATGGAAAAACTTAAAAAGGATGGCCTTTTGGTAGAATTAGATGAATCTTTGCCTATTTCCACAGTCCACAGTTATCACAAGACAATCTAGTGTGTCCTGAGCTCCATGGTGGTACCTCCTTCTCTCCATCTCTCATTCTATATCTCCCTCTCCCTCTATCTCAGTTTCATAGTAGAGGGTCCACAAAGTTCATTTGTGATAAGCCATAGGATAAGGAAGAAAATAAAGAGGAAAAGAAAAAGAAGGAATAAAGAAAAGAAAAATAAAATAAAATGAAAAGGGGGCCTGGGTCGGTCCCAGTTCCCAACTCAAGTTTATGCCTTTCCTAGGAAAAACTCTCCTTTCAAAACTAAATGGCAGAGATGGGATATCCATTCAAAACTCCATTCAAAATATATCACTGAATGAATCTATGAAAATAATTTAATATTTAATTTATTAAATATTTATTATTTATTATTAGGATAAAATTTGAACAACTTATAACTCCATAAAACACTTTTCCTAGGGTAAACACTGTATTCTGGGACCAATTAATTGGTCTGAAAAATTATCTAAGATCATATTCTAGCTTAAAATTGCCATTTTACCACTTATAATCATTTTAAGGAAAAAATATCCCCACCATAAACAGAGGAAAACATGGGTCCTTACAATCTCCCCACCATAATCATTCTCATCCTTGAGAATCCTGGTGTTTAGACTAGTATCCATTATCCCACCTTCATCATCTACATAACCAATATATCTTCATTGTCCAATGATTGGTCTCGTAGAATCAACAACTATATCCTACACAAGAGACACATAAGTGTTACTAATCTAGTACTCTCCACCATAGGAGTACCATTATTTTCATCTTAAAACCAAACTTCAAGCCCAATAGATCACATATAAAACTTAATTTCAACTAAAAAATAGGTTCACCATCCCAAAAAGGCCAATGGTTCACTCCCCAACTATGGAATACCTTACATCACTCCTTGAGCGCAACCTCAAAATGTTCTATTTTTAAATAATGAAATACATTTAAAAAAAGAAAAAATCTAGGAAAAGAATCGACACTCTCTCAGTATACTAAAGATTATTTCAAGATGGATAATGATCTTATCTAACCATAAGTACACTAATTTTCCATAAAAAGGGTGTGTACATCTCTCTCCAAGACATGCTTACTATCCTTTCAAAACATGACCAGGATTCAAACATGGTTCAACCATATCATGGTTCTCAATTCAATATAATTTTTCCTCTACCATAGAATAACATTAATAATTTAAACCAAAACACTTGGTCAACCAAGCCCATGGTGAGTCCGAAAAACATCAGTACTCAGCTTGCACTAGACCACTCACCAATTAAAATTCAAATGGTACCACACGCAACTAGAGTTTACCTTAATCACCTGATTCATACTCCATAAATTCATCAATTACAAGGCTAAGATGACCATGATACATTTAACGTTAGTCTCATTAATCTAGAATCTCCCTTAGAAATCATCTTCCAAATCAGGCACCTCACCCATTCCATGATTTATGCCATGACTGCCTGTCACATGGCATCGTTCCAGTCATGAGAATATACCTACGCTATGACTACATTAGAAATAATGTAAACATAGATCGACTGGTCCAGGAATCAAAATACTCATGCCCTTAAAATCTAGTATTATGACCAAATCAACTAAAGATCTTATCAAAATCTTAAGGCATCAATATTCCTATATCACAAAACCCAAGAACCTACTGTGTCTTGGTCTCAAAATGAGTGCAAAAAAAGATTGCTACCAAAATGGGAATCTAAAAACATGGTCCAACCTATCTCACAGAGGCTTGCCTAAAATAAAATAGACATGAACCTACAATTTTCTAAGTAAAAAATAAGGGCCTCAAGGTCTACCACCTATCCCTACATAACATGTCTCAAAACTGGGTCTCAAGGTCTAACCACCTACCCCAAAAGGTCAGAACACTCTGAAGATGGTAAATATCACAATGACCTATGAGGGTAAAAACTAAAAACATAATATACAAGGGCATGATCCTCTCGGACCACCCTCATAAGGAACAACTCCATGAAGTTCATTACATCAACGTAGAGGAGGAACTAAACTAACACTCACTAGGCATCTGTATATGGTAATACCCCCTCGAGGTCCAGTTCACAATTAAAGGTCCTGGTATCCATTGACAACGTACTCAATGATCCAAAAAGATAAATGAAACTTGAGAAACAAAACCCTATAAGGGGTACAATAGAATTTCATCACATTTCTATATCATTCCACTGGGGTCACTACACCTCTTGTCACGAGGACTAAGTCATCAGCCTCAATAAAAAATGCCTCAATGTAGATCCACATAACCTTACACTAAAAGTGAATATATATATATATATATATAATTAGGAATTATTAAATAGGCCACATTAATCAGTAAAAAACACACATTATCATGCCTTTATGATGTGAATCCTATTTGTCAAATATCATGCATGAGACTCCTCTTTCCATTGGTGGAAAAGAGTCAAAATCCTTCATTGACCTATTTATATTGGCTAAAATCCAAATATCCATAGTAAATAATAAAATCCACATAACATCTACAATTATCAAGGAGAAAATAATATACAACTATAACATTGTAGATCATAACAACAATACCATACCCCTAGTAACTTGGACTTCTTACCAGAACAAGTGTTTTCGACGCACCAGTATGATATCCATCATAGGTTCTAAAACATTCATATTACTCCTATATACCATATCTCAAATAGTAAATATTAGATAAAATCTCTAATACCACTTTGTAACATCCTGACCCAGATTCAACAAAAATGGTGCTCTGAGAAAGTTGGTTATAAGGCCTCAAGAATGCCTCCATGTACGCGAGAGGCTACCGACTAGTATTGAGTGACTAAGGTGTGACAGTGGTGAGAATATTCCTTCATATCAGAGTAACAAAATGATGGAAATAGATAGGTATCATACACAATAGTAAATAAACAGAGTGTGAAAGTAATGAATAAATTGAAATAAAACATGTTGTAATAATAAATGAAATGTTGTAAAAGCCCGAACAACTATTTCATACAATATAACACTGGTCACCCACTAGGACAACCATACAGACATAGAAATACAAAAGAAACCTAAATAAATGCATAGTTATCTACTACTAAATCTAAGACAAACCACATACCTGGTCTCTAGACATTGTCATATTGTACCAACCCGATCAAAAGAACTCAAACGAGTAGCTATGATTGATCCTATAACACTGGCCCTCAACCCTATCCACAATTCAATTGTGCTAAACCTGAAATATAGACATAATCTCCATAAATACACTGAGGTGAAAGTACAAGGGTGATAAATAATCTTAGTAGGCCACCCCAATCATTAACCTATAAATATTCTACTATAAGTGTATGAAAAATCAACATGCTTAGCCTAGTTGAGACACAACTAAAAACATAAGAAAAACCAATAAACATGAAGCCATGATTGAACCCCAGGTCCATAATTCCAATAAACTGGGAAAGTTCCACCATGGATGTTCATATCTATATGAATATACATGAATAGTCCCAAAGATATACATATATACATAAATATGAATATTCATGAGTAAGGTGAATCAAATAACATAAAAACAATCAACAGTCGATCCTTGGGTCTATAATCCTGATCACCCGAACATCCTTTGAAAGGTCATTGAGTTGGATGTCATGACACTCAAATCATGTACCATTAATTCGATCTTTAGGTCTATAATCCAATTCAAAAAATACCTTCTTCATCCAACAACGAAAATATATCTGAGTAAGCTACATCACCAAAGGGGGATACTCTTCCTACACTTGGGTTCACCTATACTCATCTTCAATCCCTATAATAAGGATTTCAGGGAAGTACATATGAACAAATAGTAAAAAATGGTCACTAAGCTAGACACCATTCTTCTGAGTCCATGTAAATCCAATCTAATTTTTCAGCCCTGGGTCCCAGTCCATAGGCGGTCACAACATTGAGACTTAGATGAACCCTAAGGATATGACCCTTAGGAGGTCTGTAAGGAGATTTTACTAGTGAGATGTCATGCCCACCCCTTGAGATCCAAATGTGAATGTCAAACATAGGTGTGATATTCCATTCTCAACCAACCTGACAAAGAAAATTCATGATAAACTTGATCCCTAATAGAATGTATGGATATCCTCATCATATGATATATCAAGGAGAGATTATTCATACTCCATGAGCCATAGGTAGAGGATAAAGTAATCATCCTCCATAAACCACAAGTCAAGGAGAGTCCAATCATCCACTGACAACCCTGGGTTGAGGATAGTGTAATCGTCCTCATTTAACCCATGAGTCGAGGAGAGCGTAATCATCCCCATTATATAACAACTTGAGAATAGCATAATCATCTGTGTCAAAATCTCAGGGTCAACATCCAGATACCATGAAATGCCTATAGACATCCAGATAATATAATAATCAAAAGTATATAGGCTCAATAGTCAGATCCCAGGTAGTACCTCAAAGTATATAAATAAACATAATAAAATAGCATGGTTTGAAAGAAAGATCCTAGGAAAGCACCTCTAGCTAACATTTTATCATCAGCAATAAACATGTAAAGGTATAAATAAAGAGTGGGGGTGGGTGAATGCATAAACCCAAAACTACTACCACATCCCCATGGGCTTACAAGTTCGGTAAGGATTCTAAGGTGACACCTTCTACCATCTCTACCCAAACCCAACTTAATAATTCAGTTTTGGTCAAAAAATAGAAACTTGATGGGTACCTCAAGTCAAACAATGAAGAGGAATCCTACTTGGTATCATTGAGGTATAAACACAAGTGAAGGAATCCTACTTGGGATCCTTATATGTGAAATAAGGAGGGAGGAATCATTCATGGGATCCTTAAACAGTAATAAATACTGAGGAAGCTTACATGGTATCCTCAAAAAAACATAAAAAGGGGTGTCTTACACATGACCCTCAACAACAGGATAAGAAGAAAATAAATCATGCATGAGATACTTATAATTTTATATAGATAAATGGATCCACTAAGGGACTCCTTAGATTAAATCATAAGAAAAGGCATCCCTTAGAGGTTCCTTATTAATCATTAAGAAGATAGAGGCATCCGACTCATGATCCTCTAGGTAAAAACATAAATAGAGGAATATTACAAGGAATCCTTGCTAATAAAAAGTCTCATAACCTCATAGGCTATATGGGAATATATAAAATGGGAGTCATCCTTAAAGGAGAATCTAAAAAATAATCATTCAAGAGATATATCTAATGGATCTTCTCTGAATAGGTCTCTCTCTCATGAGGCATTAGATTCAGTTATCAGAGTAATAAACTCTCTGATAATTAAACATATGGAAGACCACCTAAGAGTCCTAAAAACACACCATGTGTCTTACCATCATGATATATGTGAAAAAATACTCATAATGGACTACTCATGGGTCCAAATCAGACTCTTGGGAAAAAATATACAAAAACTCAAAAAAGGGTAGCAAGGGAAGAGTATACAGTCTTTTACCCTAGTACATAGAATGTACCCTCAAGTCCCCACATCGTAATGTACTTAAACCTATAATATTCATATAAAATCCCAAGTACACAATGTGTGAGATGAGTACATGGTGTGTACCCTTCACGAGGTACTTTCCCATGTCACTCACCTAGCCTGGCCATGTACTTGGCCTGGCTGTGTTTTTGTACATGGCATGTGAACCACATTGGGTCTGTCTGTGTACTCCATATGACATGTGTCCCTTACACAGGAAACCTTACCAGGTACTTAGACACATGGCTGAGTACTATTACATGGTGTGTATGAACCATACGCGTCATGCACTCTGAAAAATCTTTTTTCCCAAACAGGAATAACACATGAGATGTGTTCCCTGAACCACATGTCATGTTGACAAGTTTTACCAAATTAAAAACCTATGAATCAACCAAAAACCCTTATTTTCACCCTAAACCATAAGATTGGCCCTCAAGGGTCATAATAAAGCATAATAGGGATTTAAAACTTGATAAATATTAAACTATATAGATTTAAGTCAAAATGTAAAATGGCCTAATTTTGGGTGGAATTTGCAAAGCTTCACACATTTCTGTGGTTTATGGTTTCCACATGGTGATCCAGTGTGTCCCAAGATTCACAATGGTACCTACTTCTATTCCTCTCTATTTATGTCTCTCTATACCTCTCCCTCTCTCTGGGTTTTACAATGAAGGAGCCATAGAGGTTTTTTGTGAGAAGACATATGAGAAAGAAGAAAATAAATAGGGAAATAAAAGAAAGAAAAAGAAAAGAAAAATAAAACGGGGCCTAGGCCAGCCCTAGCACCCAACTCATGTTTATACCTCACCTAGAAAAAACTATATGTTATGTACTCAACTGTGGAGATAGAATCTCAATCTAAGACTCTGTTTAAAATATATCTCTGAACGAACCTACTTGAATAAGTTAATATTTGATTTATTAAATATTTCACCTGGTTGAACTGTAAGGTTTCCAATTTTTTCCATTAAATTTTTTATAATAAAAGTTTTAAATTAGAGGCTAATTTTTTAAATATGTAATATTTATTATTTTTCTAAAATTTGAACAGTTTAAAATTCCACCAAAATCCTATAATAGGGTAAACACTCTATTTTGGGACTAACAGAGTCTTCATAAAAATTATTTGAGATCAACTTCTAGATGTAAAATTACCATTTTACAACAAACAAGCATCTGAAGGGAAAAATTCAAATTTCTGCAC